>CM053770.1:152097145-152159783 GCA_028658325.1 Potorous gilbertii
GGACTTACCAAAGTTGAACTGTTTACAGTCCTATATGGAAAGACAATATTTGTAACTCTTGAAATTTTTCAGTATCTGGGTAGTTGGTGGTATTACACACACACTCCTACACACACGTACACATACACATGTACAGGCGTGCACACACACACATTCACACATGCACGCACACACAGAGACAGAGCACAGAGTGAATTGAATAGGATGGGATCATATCTTAAAAGAAATCAAGGTAAACGGTGAGAGAGACATGTAGGGGGAGGAGAGAGGGTCAAATGGAATGGGATAAATTATCTCTCATAGATGAGGCAGGCAGGAGTCTTCTTAATGGAGGGAAAAAGAGAGCTGAGAGAAAAAAAACATGAAGTTTACTCTCATCACATTTGACTAAAGGAAGGAATAAAAAAATACATACTCATTTTAGTATGAAAACCTATCTTACAATACAGGAAATTGGGGGAGAAGATATTGCAAGCAGCTAGAAAGAAATAATTCGAGTATTGTGAAAGGACAATTAGGACAACATAAGATCTAGCATCTTCTACATTAAAGGATCAAAGAATGTGGAATATGATATTCCAGAAGTCAAAGGAACTAGGTCTAAAACCAAGAATCACCATCCAGCAAAACTGAGTATAACACTTCAGGGGAAAAACTGGTCTTTCAATGAAATAGAGAACTTTCAACCATTCTTGATGGAAAGACCAGACTGAAAAGAAAATCTGACTTTCAAACACAAGAATCAAGAGAAGCATGAAAAGGTAAACAGGAAAGAGAAATCATAAGGGGCTTACTAAAGCTGAACTGTTTACATTCCTACATGGAAAGATATTTGTAATTCTTGAAACTTTTCTCAGTATCTGGGTAGTTGGTGGGATTATACACACACACACACACACACACACACACAGAGCACAGAGTGAGTTGAATAGGAAGGGATCATATCTAAAAAATAAAATTAATGGATAAGAGAGGAATATATTGAGAGGAGAAAGGGAGAAATGAAATGGGGCAAATTATCTCTCATAAAAGAGGCAAGAAAAAGCCTTTTCAATAGAGGGAAAAAGTAAAGCTTATTCTCATCACATTTGGCTCAAGGAAGAAATAACATGCACACTCAATTTGGTATGAAAACTTATCTTACAATACAGGAAAGTAGGGGAGAAGGGGATAAGCAGGGTAGGGGGGGATGATGGAAGGGAGGGCAAATGGGAGGAGGGAGCAATTAGAAGTAGATATTCTCGGGGCGGGACAAGATCAAAAATGAGAATAGAATAAATGAGGGGCAGGATGGGATGCAGGAAAATATAGCTAGTCTTACACAATATGACTATTATGGAAGTCATTTGAAAAACTACACATATATGGCCTATTTTGAATTGCTTGCCTTTTCAGTGGGGATGAGTGGGAAGGGAGGGAGGAAGAGAAGTTGGAACTCAAAGTTTTAGGAAAAAATGTTGAGTATTGTTCCTGCATACAGCTGAGAAATGAGAAATATAGGTATGGGGTATAGAAATTTATCTTGCCCTATAAGACAAAAGAGAAGATGGGTATAAGGGAAGATGGATATTTGAAGGGAGGGCAGATTGGTGGAAGGGGTAATCAGAATGCTTGGCGTTTTGGGGTGGGGAGAGGGGAGAGATGGGGAGAAAATTTGGAACAACATTTTGTGGAAATGAATGTTGAAAATTTAAAATAAATAATTTTTTTTATAAAGTGTGTGTAGAGGTTGAAGGGAATGGCAATACACAGCCTACCCTTATTTCAGCAAGGCCCTACAAATCTGTCAGACTATACTTATGGACAAGATGATATAGGCTAGATTATAATAGTGTTAAGTGGATTCCAAATTACTTGAAAAACCAGATCCAGAATATCATCAATGTCAACTTTGTTGTAGACATCTAATTTAATGTTCCATGACTCTGGACTTTGTCCTCATTCTAATTCACTGTTCTTTTTTTTTTTTTTTACCAGCAATTGGGTAAAGGCTTAGATATTATACTTTTCAGATGTGCAGTTGCAAGAAAAGTGAGAGGCATAAATAGCAAAAAGAACAAAACAACTAGGGCCATCTTTGGATAAAGCCACATAGAGTGGGCAGGCAACTGCCATGAAGTACAATGCAGGAGACAGCAACAGTTATTTAACATGACATCAGCGGAATCAGGTGGGTACCACCTGCTTAAAGATGAACATCACAGCAAAGTGCCATCCACATCGAGAGAAAGAACTAGGGAATCAGAACACAGAATGAAACAGAATATTTTTTGGGGGGCTATGTTTTGTTTTGTTTAGGTTTTTCTAATGGTTTTTCCCACTCATTTTAATTCTATGCAACATGAGTAATGGGAAAGTGTGTTTAATAAGAATGTATGCGTAGAATCCATATAAGATTGCAAGCTATCCAGGGGGAAGGAGAGAAAATTAAAACTTATGGAAGTGATTGTTGGAACAGAAAATGAATAAATTAATTAAATAAAAAGAAAAGATGAGCGTCACAGCCTCCAAAGGCTGATGATTACAAGGACTTAAGTAAACCCTTTATCAGACTTCTATCCTTATTGCCTAAGTTGGTTTTGAGCCTCTTTAGACTGATCCTGAATCACATATTTCTTGTTCTCTTCTTACTGATCCTGCTTCTGACTCTGCTTTAGCTCTAGACACCACTAAACATTTCTAACCCTAGAGCTACACCACCTAACCTATATGGCAGCAACCATTTTTAATCTGCTGAGCAAAGCTTTTGGACCCCGATGCCATCAAAATGTCCCAGTTTATGGTTTTATCTTGTTCCCCAACTTGAGAAGCTCAGATCTGCACTATGAATCCCACTCAGTCTCATTTTCTAGAATTTCCTATATCAAGCCTCTGGATGAGGAAAATACATTTATATCTACTTGGAGGGGCTGAAACTATGGCTTGAAATTAACAAGATGAAATACATTTATACATCAGTATTTTAAGGACCCTCTTATCTTCAGTGCTTAGCAAATATTAGGAGCTCAATAAATATTTATTATTGATCAGTATATTTATTTCCTTAATTTACAGATATGGTACTCTTTCTATGCATTATGTAGTGAGGTGATATAGTACTTTAGAGTACTGAACGCGCAGTTAAGGAGACATTAGTTCAAATTTATCCTCAGACATTTATTAGTTCTATGACCCTGGAAAAGTCATTTAACCTCTGCCTGCTTCAGTTTCTTCAACTGTAAAATGGAGATAACAATAGTACCTATCTCCTAGGGTTGTTACGAGGACCAAATGAGATAATATTTGTAAAGCACTTAGCACAGTGCCTGAGTAGACAGTAGGTGTTTAATAAATGCTTATTTCCTTCCTTCCTCAGAAGACGGTTTTTGAAAGTTGCTACAGGGAGAGAAAAAGCTTCGCCACTCAGAAATCAACTTTCTGTTAATTAACCTCTTCAAACTTATTAGACTTGTTCTTGGAAAAGAGACAATCCACGCAGGCTCAGAACGTTCCCAGGCTTCTGATTTATGACGTAACATTCTAGAACTCTATGCCATGATGATGTCAGGGAAGGATTTCAGTAGGAAAAGATGAAATGCAATGATGAAATTTAAAGGCTAACATTTACCTTTTTTTTTTTAAATACATATATAGGATGGAAGAGATAACAGCTTGAAAGCAGCTCATATTTAAAGGATCAGAGGGTTCACTGGACTAAAAGCTTCCTGTGAGTTAAGAGGCTGACCAAATCTTAGATTGCATCAGTAGTAGAATAGATAGTGTTCAAGACAAGGAAACTTACAGTCCTCCTCAGTCCTGGTGAGTTCTAAGCTCCAAACAACATACTCTGGAAGAAGCTGAATTAGGCCCAGAGGAGAGTATGTAGAATGGTTAGAGGACTCAATACCATGATGCTGCTGCAAGAAACTGAGGGTGTTAAATAAGATTAAAGGAAGGCTCAGAGAACAAAAAAATTGTAGAGAATTTAACAGGTATCACAAAATGTAAGAAGGGGATATGATTCAGTTTTCAAAAAAAGAAAGTCTGATTCTGTAAACCAGAGGTGTCCAACACACAGCCCACAGACCACATATGGCTCACAACACTCCAGAGTGCAGCCTGAACCAGATTAAAATTTCATTGGGAAATAATTACCAAAATAAATAAAAATTCAATAGAACAGTGATAATATTACATTTTAAAACTAAGTCAACATGCAGTCCACAGAGACCCTTATGTTGGAGGCCCTGGTTATAGTTGAGTTTGACATGACTGTTGTAAACCAGAAACAAGTGGGAATGACTCATCACTGGAAAAACTTTTGAACATGTTATTAAAAGGACAATACTTGAGCATCTAGAAAGGGAGATCATGATCTATAAAAGCCAGTGTGGCTTTGGCAAAATCAGATCATACCCAACTAACTGAATTTCCTTTTCTCTGACAGGGTAGAAGGACTGGTAGCTCAAGGAAAACACTGGAGACACTATATAACTAGATTTCAGAAAGGAACTTGCTGTCCTTGTAGATGTGATGGAAGGATTTGAGATCATAGTACAGTTAGGTGGATTTCAGAGAATCCAGTTCAAAAGGAATTTAAAGACCATCTAATCCAATCCACAATTCAGACAATATTCCTTCCGTTACATAACTGATAAGTGATCATCCCCTACTGGGAAAGAACCCACTGTCTCTCAAGTTGTACAATTCCACCTCTGAATAATTCTAATTGCTAGGGATTGGAGCAGTTGGTGGTACAGTGGATAGAGTACCTGATCTGGAGGCAGGAAGACTTTCTTCCTGAGTTCAAATCTGACCTCAGACATTTAATATCTGTGTGATCATGGGCAAATCACTTAAATTTGTTTGCCTCAGTTTCCTCATCTGTAAAATGAGAAGCAAATGGCAAACCACTACAATATCTTTGCTAAGAAAACCCCAAAGGGTGCATGAAGTGTCCTACATGAAAAAAAGCAACTTAACAAGAACTGTTGGGAGCAGTTTACTACACCAACTGAATTGAATCTTTACAGCTTCCACTCATTGTTCCTAGTTCTGACCACGTCTAATCCCTTTCTCATGTGACTTAAAGACAATTGTCATGTTCCACTTATGTTTTCTCTTCTCCAGGATAAGTATTCCCAGTTCCTTCCATTGACCCTCATATGACAATGCACTCCATCCTATCCCTTTACAGTCCTGACTGCACTTCCCTCCAACAAACTGTTGAAGCCCTTCCCAAAATGTGGTACCCGTAGCTTGAAATATGACTCCAGCTGTGATCCTACCAGGACAGAGTAACTGGAAGTCAATACATCTCCTATCTTAGTCACCAGGTCTCTTAGATTGTGTTACAGATTGAGTTACAGATTGTGTTACTTTTCTTGACAATATTTCAACATTACATTCTTGACTCATGCTGAGCTTGCAGACAATTAATACCCTCAGATTTTTTCAAACTATACCTTCTGCCATCTTGTACTTGTGAAGATGACTTTTGAACCCAAGTATAAGACTTGCATTAACTCCTATGAAATGTCATCTTATAGGATTCAGCCAAATGGTGTTATGCCAAGACATTTGGCATCCACTTTTGCCATCCACTGTGATAACTATCTCTTCCAGCTTTGTGTCATGTGCAAATCTAATAAACGTGGCTTTTATGTCTTTCTCCTGATCATTGATGAAATCATTAAAACAGCACAAGATCAAGTACTCTTTAAGGCACTCCCTAGAGCAGCCCTTCCATTGTGAACAAAAAAGAAAATATTCTGGGAATATAACAATCAGCCCAGTTATGAACTGATATATTGCTATCTAGCTCATACTTTTCCACATTTTACACAAGCATAGTATGTACAACTTTGTCAAATGCTTCACTAAACCTAATGTAAACAATATCTAGGGAATTGCTCTGATCAACCACTCTAGTAACCCTGTCAGAAAAGGAAATGAAACAAGCTTGGCACAACCTTCTCTTGATAAAACCATCCTGACTGCACTCACCAACTACTTTTCTAGATGATCACTAATCATTCTCTTCAAAATGTACTGTGTTTGGGGCAGCTAGGTGGTACAGTAAACAGAGCCCTGGTCCTGCAATCACTAGGACCTGAATTCAAAATCTGGCCTCAGAAACTTGATACTTACTAGCTGTGTGACCTGGGGCAAATCACTTTACCCCAATTGCCTTACCTTCCTCCCTCAAAAGAAAAAAATGGAGTATGTTCTTGAATTTTGCCTCGAATTGATTTCAAGCACTTTGTTCTATAGTTTTCAGACTACCTTATTTTTCTCTTTTTTTTTGAAAATTAAGGTGTCTGCCCTTTTCCAATCCTGTAGTATCTATCTAGTTCTCCAGACTCTTTCCAAGACCACTGAAAATGGCTCAACAAGCACATCTGCTATTTCTTGGAATAAAGATGTAGTTCATTTGGACCAGGTAACATGAACTAATCAAAGATTGCTAAGTGTTTTCTTAATATTTCTTTTCTTACTTAAGGATCAGCTCACAATTCATCAACTTTGTTCCATCTCTTCCACTCCAAAGATCACTCTTCTTACCATGAAAAAAAGGAACATCATAAGATTTGGAAAGCTCTGCTTCTTGATGTCACCAGTTATCATTCTTTCTTTAAGATCTCTATTTCTCAACTCATACCCCCCACACACACACACATACACACACACACACACACACATACACACACACACACACACACACACACACACACACACACACACACACACTCCTCATCCTGACCTTTAGCAGTCTTAACATTATTGTTAAAGGACAGTATCATGACTGCATATTTAGGAAGTCACCTGTGTTGACTGGATCAATTACAAAGTTTTTATATAATCTCAATTGGCTCCTCACTGCAGCAAGGCAATGCACTTACTCCAAACGTATTCTCTACCCTATTTACCACCTTTTCTTCTCTACTGAAACTTTCTATGATACCTTTTTCCCATATCCTCTAAGCAGAGGACCTCTTCTCATAATTTACTGGGGATACCAAGTAAATTTCACTCCTTACAAGCTTCCTCTTTTCTTTTTATCATGTCACAATCCCTTGACCTCATCCTCTGCTATTTCCTCTGATTACCTTCTCCTCATTAAAACCAATCTCTTTATCCCATCCTCTTCCCTTTTCCCCACTGTAGATCACCCCCACTATCATGTTCTCCCTCTCTTCTCCCTTGTTTTTGTCTCTTTCTGTCTTTCTTTTATCAGGTACTTTATTCTCTCCCTTACCTTTGCCCCTTTTTCTGTTTCTTATCAACATTCTCAAGTCTCCCCATCCTTAAAAAATGATCATTCTATCATCCTCACTACTTATCATTGTATATTCTTCAGCCTCTTCTTAGCCAAACTCATTGAAAAAGATACTTCAATTCTGTTTCCTCCACTTCCCCCTTTCTTACAGTCTCCTCAAACTTCTTCAATCTGGCTTTCAACATCACTCAAAACAGAATGCAAAACACATCAAATACTAAATAACGGGGAAAAAAACAACTCTCTCCAAAGTTACCAATGATTTCCAGTTGCCAGATTTAATGGTCTCAATCTTTTTCAATTTCTGCAGCATTTAATACTATTGACTCCCTTCTTCCCTTGGATATTTCCTCCCCTCTGTGTACCCAAAGGTACATAGGTTGTCCTATTAGTTTGACTGCTTTCAGACTTCTCTGCATCACATATGTCATGATCCCTATTACCAAGGCTCTGTCCTAGACCCTCTTCTATTTCTATGCTGTCTCAGGGACCTCATAGGTAGGTTCCCGTGGGTTCAAGTGTCATCTTTATGGAGGTGACTCTCAGATTTATATATAAAACCTTCATATTCTCTTCTGAGTCCTGCCCCTCTATCACTAATTGCCTAGTGCATATTTAGAACACTATGTCCTCAAGGTATCTCAAACTTGACATAGCCAAAATGACACACTTCTTTTCCTTCAAACCCACTCCTCTTCTAAAATCCTCTATTTGGTATTCACAACCCTTCATACCCTGCCCCCTTTCACTTTTCATTTCTTCTTGTACCTTATACCCTATCCCCCTACCATGTATTGTGTGATTCCTTGCTGTCCCTCCAACAAAATACTCCATTCTCCTGACTACAGGCATATTTTCACTGTTGTTCTACATGCCTGGAATGTTCTTCCTCTTCATGTCTGCTTCCTGGCTTCCTTAGTACCAGATAAATCCCACCTTCTATAGAAAGTCTTTCTGAATCCCCTTTAATTCTAGTACCCTCCTTCTGCTGATCATTTCCAGTTTACCCTGTATATAGTTTTTTTGTACACAGTTGTTTGCATGTTGTCTTATTAGATTGGGAGCTCCCTGAGGAGCGAGAACTGATTTTAAATTTCTTCATATCCCCAGCACTAAGTAAAGTGCTTGGTACATAGTAAACACCTGATAAATGTTTATTGACTGACTACCCTGGTTTCATTACATGACTTCTTTTCTTCCTCATCAGAACTACTTCTTTTTTTATCTTGAGAATCTCATTCTTTTAAGTTTCCTTTCAATTATGTGCTGACTTCCCCCAAAGAATATCAGTCCATGGGACCCTACTTTGGAATCTGCTTGCCTCCACAGGTCAGAATTAGAACCAGTCAGAGGAGATCACAGGCAGTCAGAATTTGATTGAGTACAAGGAAGATCTTCCAACAGTTAAAGCAGTTCCAAAAGAGAATGTCCAGACTCATGAACTATTCAATTTCCTATCACTGGAAAAATTCAAGTGAAGTTCTGAACCGCTTGTCAGAGATTTTTAGACAGAATTTATGCCATAGGGAAAAGTTGAATGAGAGGGGCAGAGTAGCAAAGTTGATACAATCTTGAACTTGGAGTTAAAAGAGATCTGGGTGTGAATATTGTTTCTGGCATTTACTAGTTCTATGGCCTAGACAAGTCATTTAACTTCAATAAACCTCAGTTTCCACATTTGTAAAATGGGATGACATTACCTGTTTTACTTTCCTTGTGGGATTTCCATATTTTTACATCTCTCAAAATGAGATATGTATAAAGTCCTTAGGAAAACTTTAGAGCTTTAAAAAAACAAAGCCAGCTATCATTATCAACAACTGCTGAAGTTACTTTAATTCTGATACAACCTGTTTTTCAAAGGATGTGTGATCTTGGGCAAATCATTTCAAGTATGCAGACCTCAGTTTCTTCATTTATAAAACAAGGCAAGTGGAATAGCTGATCTCTGAAATCCCTTCCATCTCCAAAATGCTACAATTTTATGTTTGAAGCTTACTTAAGAATTCAATCAAATGAGAACTGCCAAGGACTAGAAACCAGCAGCTTATTTTTAGTGTTCCTAGGCAGGATTTGACAGAGAAAGAGGTAGGTTTCTAGTAGTTTTACTTTTCTCTTTAAAACCCTTGGTCTAGGGGCCCTAAAATTTATGAGGTCTGTTTGTAACACCTGCCCTGATTCAGGGTAAGAAACCTAGAGGCCTGGATATCAGTTTCGGGGTTCTTTCAAACGTACCACTTCTGATTCAACCACTGATCAGGCCCTCCTGAGTAGGGGAGGAGCAGAGGGAGTAGGAAAGCTCCCAGACAGTGAAACACATGAAATACTAAATAAGGAAAAAAGCTTTCAGAAAAGCAAAACCCAGAACTCAGCAACCCACCAGACTGTAAAAAAAAAAATACACAGAGTTAAGAAAAGCCAAAGGAGTTAGAACCAGAGTGGGTTTCAAGACATTCAGACAACATTAAAGGTAAACAGTGAGAAGGACAAAACAGAAAAGACAAGAGGAAAGTTCCCCAAGAGGAAATAGTTTCCCATTGTCAGAGTTCACAGGTCCCCTACCTACTAGTGAAATATTAAGGAGCAATTCAGCTTACATCTTCCTCATTACTTAGGGCAGAAATTCTCTTTCTGTTAAACTTAAGAGGTAGAAGGGTCCTTAAGAGGTCATCCATTCCAACCCCCTAACTTTACACATGATGAAACAGATCCAGAGAGAATCAGTCATAAGATCTAGAACTGCAAGGCATCTCAGAGGCCATCCAGAGCAATACCCTAATTTTACAGATAAGGAAACAGAGGCTTAAGAAGGTGGTTAAGTGACTTGTCTAAAGGGATATAGAGAGTGACAGAGATGGGATTTGAACCTACATCCATTAATTCCAAATTCAGTGCCTCACACTATCTCCCCCAAATCCTTCAGAACTCTTTATAGCTCTCATACAGTACTTAAATATTCTCTTGTATTACAGATTTTTTGAATTCTTTTTTTTTTGGTAAATTGTTTTCAGTTTTCAACAATCACTTCCATAAATTTTAAATTTTCTCCCCCTCCCTCCTCAAGATGTTGTGCAATCTTATACGGGCACTAAACATACATTCCTATTAAATACATTTTCACATTAGTCATGTTGCATGAAAGAAGTAAAACTAATGGGAGAAACCATAAGAAAAACAAAACATAATAAAAGAGAAAAGTCTGCTTCATTCTGCATTCTGACTCTATAGTTCTTTCTCTGAATGTGGATGGTATTTTACATCAAGAGACCTTTGAAAATGTTTTAGGGCCTTACATTCTTTGAAAGGCTAAGTCTAATAGAAAAGGTCCTCATACCCTGTGGTTGTTACTGTGTATAATGTTCTCCTGGTTCTGCTCATTTCACTCAGTATCGGTTCATATGTCTTTCCAGGATTTTCTGAAGTCTGCCTGTTCATCATTTCTTATAGCACAGTAGTATTCTATTACATTCATGTACCACAACTTGTTTATCCATTCCCCAATTGAGGGGCTTTTTGTGCATTCTTTTACATTACAGTTATTTGTATACTTATCATTCTAATCAAATATAAACTCGGTGAATAATCTGAGTACTTTGCTTTTAAGGCTACTTATCCTGACTCATCCTGCCATGTTTCTCTGTGTATATGTATATATGCATATATGTATATATTCACATGCATACATATGCACATGTTCATATGTATGTGTGTATGTATGTACAAAAGCTATATATATATGTGTGTGTGTGTGTGTGTGTGTGTGTGTGTGTGTGTGTGTGTGTGTTTAGTTATATATAGTCTTTTTACATAATTGTTTGCATGTCTCTTGCCCCATCAGACTGTGATCTCCTTGCTTTGCCTTTCTTTACATCTTCCGTACTTAGCACAGTGCCTGACAAATTTTAGGTATTCAGTAAATGAGAGTTGACTGACAAAGGCTGGGTAAGACTTAGGTTCAGCTATCTCTCTCAGGGTCTTCCAACTTCAGAAACAGATACATGTAAGGGAATAGGCTGTTGGTAAGGATGCAATGACTTATCACCCTTGTGATCACCCCTGCCCTGCCCCTTGGTGGACTGTCTAAAACTTCAAGAAGCTTATGGCACAGCCTAACCCACAAGAATTTTCCCAAGGAACTTGAACAGACACACAAAGAAAATGTCATCCAAGTAACCAGCCTTCCTGGTTACTTCTTACAGTTAGCTACAAACAAGTTTCACCATGTTCTCTTTCTCCTTCTAAAACACATACCATAACATAATATATGGTTCACCAACACCATAATAAAATGAACCAGTCTAAACATCAGCCCAAAGAACAAAACTATCCTGCTTTTAACTATTGTCTACAGGCAAACTCAGCTGGGATAGACACATATATGCAAGCACACACACTTATACACAGAGATCCTACAGTCGATGATCGTGATCATTTTACTGATGAGGAAACTGCAGTCCAATGGGCCTAAGAGCATTCATCGGGATCAGATAATCAGATCTGAGTTCAAATCTTACCTTAGATATTTATTAGCTGTCTGACCATTGGCAAGAAGTCATTTTAACCTCTTTCAGCCTTAATGATTTGTTCTCAGAAATTCCTACCACCAGACATCTCATGTAGTGGCTTAGCATAATGGGAATCTATCTGGCCTGTAGAGCAGAAGCTGAATAGCTCTGTCTAAACCTTTTAATGACTGCCAATAACTTTCAGAGAAAGGATAAGAATAAAGTTCCAATGTTCATGATTGTTGGAAAAAGTTCATATGTCACCCCACCCCTAGCAATAGGGGAAAGGAGAAGTACTTACTAGTTCACACAAACAAATATATAATATATATATATATATATATATATATATACCCACACCTACACACATATACACACATGTGTATATATGCACATATGTGTGTGTATGTGGGTGTATATATACATATATACATACACATGCATACACATATACATGTATGGTAGTGCTATCTGTAGTAGAAGGCAAATATGCCTATATGCCTGAACAGAATGAATGATTATTTATCACTATTTATTTTCATTAAGTGCTTCCCTGTGTGTTCAACACTATGTTAAGCAATGGAAACACAAATAAAAGAAAATGAGAGAATCTGTTCCCAAAGAGCTTACATTTTCATTCTCCTAGAGGAAGACCATACATAACTGGGGGATAGAAAGAGCAGCAGTCTGTTAGCTTTGGAAATGTCCAGGAGGTACAGGCCTGGGCAAGGTAAGCAAAAGCTCACCTAGCAGAGTCAAGGCTTCTCCTACTAGATTTTACACTACTTGAGGGTAAGGATGATGTCTTAATTAAACTTGGTTATTATTGTACAAAATAGAAGGTATACTTGAAAACAGAGTTAGCATATTGGTCTGATCGCACTGCTCCACAGCTTGATAAAACCTTGAATGACTATCCATTAAGTACTGAAGAAAATATGAATTCCTTAAAATGGCATTCGAAGCCTTTCAGTCTACTTTTCAGATTATATTTGATACAACTTTTAATGCATTTTCACAGCTTTTTATATATTTTAAATTCTGAATTGAACCACTCACTGCTTCCCAATTGTATTCTGCCTTCTCCCACTACCTCTGCATATTTGCACAAAATTTCCTTCATTTCATTGACTGATCTCTGAAATCTTTCCTCTTTCCAAGAGACAGTGATCAGGTACTTACTTGACCATCAGTCTTTAGCTTACACCCCTGGCTAGGAGTGACCTTAAATATGTCATGCAAGTCTGCATCTACTATGCACTTAACTACATTATGACTTTTATTATGGCTATTTGTGTCTATATTTTATCCCCTTAATAGACTTGGATTGCTATATGCTCCTTAAGGGTAGGAATTGTATAACTTTTCATCTTTTTATCCCCTAACATTAGGCTGCTAATATAGTATAGTATTCAAATCCAGTCTCAGATGCATAACGGCCATTAGAACCTTGGCAAGTCATTTAACCTCCATTTACCTCATTCACAAAATCATTTCATCATTTGTAAAATATGAATAATAACAGCACCTACCTCACAGGATTGTTGTGAGGATTAAATATTTGTAAAGGTCTTAGCACAGTTCTTGAAACCGTGGTATTATATGAATGCTTATTCCTCTCCCCTAGCACGCACTTAATAAGTGTTAAATTTATTCAGTTAGGAGAGACTGGACCTGGGACTACAGAAGGGAAGACACTCACAATATAGAAATTTCCTCTACTCATGCAGAGGTTTTTATGTCTTAGGGAATTACCTGAGACACTTAGTGGTTTAATTACTCAGCCAAGGTCACAGAGCTCATTTTATCCAGAAATACAACTTGAACCCAGATATTCCTGACTTCAAGACATGCCTTTTTTTCACTCTGCCACTTCGCCTCACTATGCTTCAGACTACACATTACATATTTATTTTTTAAATAAATAATGCTAAGAGAAGGTGTTATGCCTCTCAGCAACATACAGGTCAGCTCTATTATCTCTGTCATCACTTCAACATTCTTTCTCTATAGAATTTTGATGTCTTATGTATCAACATGTAACCAAACAACCTATTTCTCCCTAGCCACAATAACACTGTTGGTTCGCAGGTTCCAATGAGACAATTACCCAATACCTCCCACTCTTCCCCATACCCATGCATCTATCCCACAATATTCATTCTCTCCTCTCATCCCTTTCATCCCAGAAAGACAGTCTGCAGATAAGGAAACAAAAAAACAGGATACTTATCACCTATTTTAACTATTAACTCAGTAAACATTTCTTAAGCACCAACAAGCTTCTCAAAGCAAAGCACAATGCTGGGTCTTTCAGGGAATTCTGAGAAATATTATTAATGATGATGAACAATCAGCATTCATATAATATTGTGAGGTTTGCAAAACTACAAATATCTCATTTTATATTGACAACAACTTGGGTAGGGGTGATAGTGGTGGTGGTGTAAGTTATATTATTACACATATTTTACAGATGAGCAAACTATGGTCACACAGCTAGTAAATATTTGAGGCTGTATTTGAATTCATGTATTTCTGACTCCAGGTTCATCATTCTTTCCACTGTACTATCTAAATGCCATCTAAATCTACAACTTCATACCTTCTAAATCTACAACTTCAAAATAAGTATAGTCTAGTAAGGAATCTATGTATAAAAACAATTACATTGCATGTACCTGGGTGATAGCTGGCATATGGGCAGTATAAGCTAAGTGCATTATGAGAATGGAAAAGTCACTTTGGGCTGAGGTGCTCAAGGAAAGCTTCTTTAGGGAGTGGTAGGATTCTGAAAAGGAGGTGGAATGGAGAGAGAAAACATTTCAGATAATGAGAACCACAGAAAACAACCACTTATCACATTCACATAGCATATTTTTACCCCACAAAGTACATCATCACACATTTTCTCATTTGTTCTGCACATCGAGTCCATGAGGTAGATAGTATATTATTTTACAAATGAGAAAAAAGAGGCTCAGTGAGTCTAAGCAATTTGACCTTAGTTGCACAGAAAAGTGAAATGACAGAAGTGAGGGTTGAACCTGGCAGGGAGTAATGTCATTTGCTCAGAGAGAGGGGGGGCATCCTCAGGATGTGGGCAGAGTGGCGAGAGAGCTCTCTGGAAGGGGAGGCAGATTAGGGAGGACCTTATATGAGCAGCTTACCCTTCTCTGCTGAGACAGTGGAAGTATTAGGAAAGAAAGCCATGTTTAACTTCCCCCTATATTTAACTGTTAATTATAGTCTTTATTTGCCAATATGATAAGTAAATAGAGGAGGCTACATAATGTCGAAAAAAGATGACTTGGCTGAGTGTCGAAAGATCCAGATGATATCCTAGCTCCATCACTATCCATTGTACCCAGTCGCTTCACCTTTTGGGGCATTCCATCTCCATTAGAAGGAGGATTGTCCTCCTTCTAATCTCCAATGTCCCTCTAAGCTCTAAAATGTGTGACGTAACTATTATCAAGTGCAATTTCCATTTTTAATCTCTCCTGTTTTTCATGTTTTCACATTCAGCACCCAGTGCTTCAGGCATTCTACAGGTGACAAATTCGGCTCCATCTCTCAGCGGCTCCCTTGCCCTTTTCTCCAACAATATACCGCTTCATAATCTCTACCTTCTCTTAGTCTTCTCACCCATCTCTTCCATTACTACTTACATGCTAATGAATTGTGCTAGAAGAAATGCCATAAAAATCTGTTATCTAATCTCAGTTTGGCCCCCACTGCCATAAAGCAATTCTTCTATTTCTGTCTTAATTTTATAAGTCCCTTCCCTATTCCATTCCAACAGAAAAACTCAGGATTTTGGTCATCACAGATTCTAACAGCTACTGACTGATAATGGTTGTGCCATATTTGGTCTTGATCAACAAATACTACATATATCAGTGAGACCATCAAAACAATCAAATATCTTTCATATTAAATCCTACAGCAAGTTTCAGCCAGTGGCTTTGCCTGCACAAAAATATCTAGATAAAAATATCTAGAGGAAGTACAGGAAGCTGGATGGCACAGTGGAGTCAACACTGACAGGAATCAGGAAGACCTGAGTTCAAATGTAGATTCAGATACTTATTATATACACGATCCTAGGCAATTCATTTAACCTTGGTCTGCCTCAGATTCCTTATCTGTAATATGGAGATAACATTAACACTGACCTCCTAGGGTGATTGTGAATATAAAACAAAATATTTGTAAAGCTCTTTGCAAACCTTAAAGTACTATATAAATGTTATTCTAAAATCTGAAAATTTCAGTCACCTAGATTTTTATCTAGAGGAAACATCGCACAATGCATAGATAGAGAGCAAGCCTAGGTATCAAGAAGACCTGAGTTTAATTTGGGCCTCTACCACATGCTCACTTTTTGACCCTGGGTAAGTCTCAACCTTAGTTGCCCAGGCAACTAAGTCTATCAACTTCAGATTAGATGGAAATTCACATGGGCAGAGGGACTTTCCTTAAAAATTATACTAATAAAAGCATAAATATTCATGACTACATGAACAAGAAATCTAGATATTTAGAATAATTCAGATTATTGACTGATTGATTCACCACCCCTTCCCCCCACCCTATTATTTTTCAATAAAATGATGACAAAGTTAAGAGTCAAGAGACCTAGGTTCTAAGCCCTGGCTCCATGGTAACTAATTATGAATCTTTGGACAAGCTAACTAGCTGCTCTATACGTCAGTTTCTCATCTATAACATGAGGCAGGGCAAGGGGAGTTAGTGTGGGGAATTTCTAAGGAGGACCCTCTAAAATCCTACGACCATGCATCTGGTAACATATAGACACAGCAAGAAATTTGTTACGGATGAGGATTCCATTACATACTTGGAATTTCATTCTGGGCATAAAGAAATGTGTTTTTGTTGAATTGCTAACATAATGGAACCTCAGTTGTACACAATGCCCTTGTCTTTTTAGTCTTGAAGGAATTATTCTGACATCGACTTTTGACTGCAGATCACAGCATCATGACCACCATTAAAATAAATCTAGAAAATAAATCCTGAATGAATAAAAGCATAAGATTCATAGCAAGAAGGGATCTTAGAGATCATGTAGTCCAATAATTTAATTTTATAGATGCGGAAAATGACACCAATACTAATTTAGAGATTGCCACATGAAAATCTGTGAAATCACCAAGTTTGCCATTTCAGCTGCCAAATGCCTTCCTTTGCTGCTATATAGTTTAAGGTTTTCTCTTTCTTTAACAGAATATTACAAAGTGGTTAGACCACACAAGTAAATCAAGAATCACCATAGAGGCCACCCACTTTTGTCTCTGAGAGATTAAGGAAGCCAAAGAATGGGGGAAATTAACAAACTTTTTACAAATCAAGTCAAATAATAGTCAGGCATATGTAAAGGCAGGACAACTGGGTTATCAGATTTTCATCTAAAAGGAAAGGAATTCTGAGTCCACACATACAACATCATGTGTTTGAGTAAAAGGAATCACCCTACCAAATTTAATGGGAGGCCAAGCCTTGAGTAAACTACTATGCAGAATTCATTTCATGCTTGTCTCCCTCAGTGAAAACTCTGACAGAATTGTTACTCGAAGATTAAGAAAAAACCTAGGATAGTCAGTGACATGTTGTGAGGCATCTCCTACAGGATGGCAAGGACAATCATCCTGAAGAAACAAGCGGCCCTTTCCTTTCTTAACTGGATGCTAAGAGGAACCTGCTTAAATGCATTCATTCATCTATGTACCTCTCCACCCCTGGAGCAAAAGTTACTACTGAGGAGGAAGAATGTATCCCTGATTCCATTAGTTTCAGCACATACCTACACCTCAGAGGTCTGTGCACTGACAAGAGTGGCCATGTCAATGGACATGACTAAACTAAACTCTGAAATCCTTCCAGAAAGAGTTCTTCAGGAACCTCTACTGGCTCTGATGATGCCCCATGGGGCCCATATTTCTCTTAGCATCTCAATATTTGACTCTTCACAACTCAAGAAATTTAGATTTGCTTTCCAGAGTTCACAGTTTATGTTCATATCTGGACCACGTAGTAGGTTTTGTCTAAGTCCTGGCTCCCTAACAAAGGGTTCTCTATAGACTTTTTGAATTACTGACTTTTACTTAGCATCCCCACCACGGAATGACAGACGTAGAAGGGACCTTTGGAAATCACCTAGCCTAACCCCATCATTTCATAGCTACAGAGATGAGGTAATTCACTAAGCTCAAACACCTAGATCATGGTAGGAATGGTAGAAGAACCAGACCTCTTCATTTTCAAGTCCACTGATCTTTCCACACTATCACACTGCCTCCCTCTTCTGCTGGCATGGAGAACCACAGCTACAGTCTGGAGACGTGGCCATTCATACTCTGAAAACCTAATAAAACTTTCATTAGTAAACTCAACTAAACAATATTTTGTGGAATGAAATTATAGCTATATTCATCAACAAGGAATATGATGTATAAATGACTCAAATAATACAGACTACTTTTCATTTTATCAAGGATCTTCCTAAATGGATTTTTATCTTGAAAAAATGCATCCCTAAGGATGTGAAGATTTCAAGGGGATTTTTAAAATGTATCTGAAAAAAAAAGGCAGTAAATACAAAACAATATAAACATTATCTCTAACTACATTGAGAAAAATGGAACAGAGGGTGCTAAAAATCACCCTGCTCTACAAATACTATTTCTGGGGCTTCATTAAGAGAAGCAGAATGTCAAGAGTGAAAGAGGTTCTCATTTGGCTCTATTCTGTACAGGTCTGGCCACATCTAGAATGCAATTTCCAATGCTGTGCACTACATTTGAAAAAAGGGTACCTACAAGCAGAAGGGCGTGTCAATGTGGGAGACCAGAAGGTGAGAACTCAAGAAATGATGCCATGGGAGGGTCATGATGGAAATCTTCAAATATTTGAGAAGTGGTGATGGGAAACAGGAACTTGACTTGTTCTGCTTAGTACCAGAAGGAAGAACGACGAATAAAGCAGAAGTTAAAGGGGGAGGGGGAAGACTTCAGTTCAATATGAGGAAAAACTCACTAACAATTTATGCTGTTAAAAAAAAAATCCGTCTTTCCTTGAGAAGTAGTTTCTGAAGTGGGGAGTCTGACAAGTGGTAAAAGATCAATCATCACAGTGTGGAAAAATGGATCACATCTCACTCTCTCACTATAATAAATAATTGTGAACATTTTTCCAAGGCAAACCTCTGTCATACAGTATACCCCAAAACTCTCCTACTATTTCCTCTTATCCTCAGCACTGTCCTCTCAGCATAGTTATAACTTTTGTCTCAAGTACCAGCAGCAGCTACACGGGCAAAATTCACATCTGGATTCATCCTGATATCTCTCCACCGTACCCACCAGGGATCCTGCCCACCAAATCTTCTCCTGGCTATAACAGGAGTCCAGAATAATGGGTGGTGAGAAAAGCAATCATACTTCTCACATCTCAATGGAAAAGAGTGAGAAATACAGGATAAGCAGGGCACGGATGAGGAAAATAAAACTGGTTATTATAGAAGCCATTCACACCCCATTCTCTTTCCTCCCCAAAACCAACCCTCTTCTAAAACTTCTCTGTTTCTGTCAAAGTGTACAGTCCCTGAGGTTCTTAACTTAGCTCTCCTAAGAGAATTATGCAGGAAGTCAACCACTTCTTGCTGCAAACAGATTTCCAGCTTCCCCAGGTGAGAAGAGGAGCCAAATCTTCCTCTGATCATGTCTCTTGCACCTTCTGTCTCCTTCTGGGTTCACTGTGCTCCCTGAGAAAAAGTGACAAGGAGCCAAGGCAAGCAACTTCTATCTGACCCAAAGCAAAATTTCCATCTGTACTAGTACAAAGCACCTTCCACTTCCTGTTGCCTACTCAATCTATCAAGTGGGATGTGCAGAACTTCCTGTCAAATAGAAGCAACCTTGCCTTTAACTCCAGGTCTTCCATCTCCTGCTGTACCTGTCCCTTGAGGGATCAGAAAGGGGAGAGCTGGTAAGGAATAGTACTTCGTTCTCTCCTTTTCCTATCTGTTTCATCTCATATAACTGATTTCTACCACTATCTCTTTCCTCCCTGTCTGACACAATGAAGTAACCGTGTTCCTTCCCTCTACCTGCCCAAGCAATCCCATTCCTTCCCATCTCCTCCAACAGACTGTCCCCTCTCTGACTCCTACTCTAACTCTTATTTTCACTTTCTCCCCATCTGCTAGCTCATTTTCTATTGCCTACAAACCTATGCAGAAATGTCATGCATATGTCTTTCACCTCCTAAAAACATCCACTGTCACTCCCACTAAATATCATCCTAGGTCTTTTTGTGTGTCTAAACCCTTTGTGTCTAACCCCCCTAAAAGCCATCTACAACAGGTGACCCTACTTTCCTCTGCCGCTCTTAACCCCTAAAAATTCAGCTTCCACTGTATCATTCCACTGAAATTGCCCTCTCCAAGCTCACCAATGACCTCTTAGCTGCCTTTCTCAAAGCTCATTATCTTTGACCCATCTGCAGTCTTTGACTTATCTGCAGTCTGTGACCTATCTGAAGTCTTTGAGAATGCTGATCAGCCTCTCTTCCTTGATATTCTCTTCTCTCCGGGTTTCTTTTGCTTCTCCTCCTACCTATCTAACCATTCCTTCTCAGTCTCCTTTGCCAGATCCTCATGCATGCCCTCACTATAGGTGTCCCACAGAGTTTTGTCCTGGGTCCTCTTTTCTTCTTCTCCTTCTATACTACTTCAGTCCGTGATCTCAACAGCTCCCATGAATTTAATTGCCTTCGCTGATGATTCTCAGATCTACCGATCTTGCCCCAGTCTCTGGGCTGACATCCAATTTGCATCTCCAACTTCCTTCCAGGCATAGAGAACTGAATGCCCAGTAGACAAATTAAACACATACAAAATAGAACTCATTATCTCTCCCCTTCTAAATCTTCCCTCTAATTCTAATTCCCCTAACTGTTAACAACAAGATGATTCTTTAGTCTTTCAGACTTGCAATCTAGTCACCATAGCTCACAACCACATCCAATCTGTTGCCAATCTGTTATTTTATCTTTGCAACATCTCTTGAATATGCCCCCTTCTCTCTTACACTGCCACCACTCTGGTGAAGGCCTTCATCACCTCATTCCTAGACTGTTACAATAACCTGCTAGTGGATCTGTCTGCCTCCAATCCCTTCTCACATCAATCTATTCTAACTAAAGCCACTAAAGTGAAAGAGTAAGATTTAGTTTGGGGGAAGGAGGAATGAAGAGTAAAGAGTAAATATACGTCTGTGCTTTAGACAATACAAGCCACAAACACCTAGTGTTGATTACTATTTTTTTAATGATGTAACAAGATTTGGAAAAAAGTAAAATTTAACATATAATCCTGAATGTTAATGGCCTAAACTCTTTCATGTTGAAACTAGAACAAGAAATTGAAAACAAAATCCAACCATTTCACAATATACAAGAAGCAAATTTAAAGTATAAGAGCATATTTAGAATGAAAATGTACAGTCAAAATAAAATTTACTCTACTTCAGGTAAATCCAAGGAAGCTAAAAAATGTTAAATCAAGAGTTTGGATTAGGCAACATTAAAAACTAGACACTATCAGAAAGTGTCTAAAACATGGAACCTACATTATTTATAAAAGCATTATGTATAATGAAACTATATTAATATTAAATATGCATGGATTAAAATGCAACGCACCTAAATATTATACAAGAAGATAAATGAAATTCAAAAATATTTTGACAAGAATTACTGTAACTGACAATATAATATCCTTTTCATACAATCATAAATCGACACAAAGCCAGAGAAGGAATCTGTGGCTACGAATGAAGAGCTGAAAAAACTAGATCTAACACACAGGATAAATTTGTAAAACTTAAGGAGCATTCTTAATCACATCAGACTAACAAAAAGAAATATTTTAGGGTAAAAAGGACATACAAATAAATAGAGAAAGCTAGAAATGAAACATCCTTTATGAGTCATAACACAATAAAAATTATCATAATTAAGGGGAATATGAATACGTAATGAAGAACAACAATGTACCAAATAATGAGTCAAATACCGCATCACAGAAATAATTAATTATATTTAATAAATAAAATAATGGTAAAGACAATGGATCAAACTACAGTCGATTGTCATTATTCAGATTCCATATTTATGAATTCACTGATTCACAAAAAAATGTTGTAATACCAAGATTTAAAACCAAAAGTTTACAGCAGTGTTGCAGTCATTTAGAGATATGTACAGAGTGGCAAAATAAATGAGTCACCTAAGGTGCTCATTCCCAGTGGAGGTCAAATAAGGTGATGCTCTGCTTTCTTGTTTCAGCCTTCATACTATAAACAAATGTCCTCCTCATGGTCTATTTAGTGCAACAGTTTTTGCTTTTTAGTGCTCTTTGTTGGTGATTTCACTGTTTAAAATGGCCCACAAGCATAGTGCTGAAGTGCTGCCTAGTGTCCCTAAGCACAAGAAGCTTACGAAGTGCCTGTCAGAGAAAATACATGTGTAAGATAAGCTTTATTCAGGCATGAGTTATAGTGCTGCTGGCCATGAGTTCAATGTCAACAAATCAACAGTATTGCGCATTCAGAAAAAGGAGGAGGAAATTTACCCATGTCCATGAAGCTGCTCCAGAAAGTGCTAAAGTAAATGTGACCAGAGTCTCAAAGGAACCTAACCTTGTATTTCCCCTAGGAGCAATGGTTCAGTATTCACTAGACCACAGCTACCAGGAATTATGAGAATTCACTATATGCAGCTAAGACAGTTCTTAAAGGAAAATTTCTTTCTAAGTATTTATATTAACATTAAGTAGAAATAAGAGAAAATAAATTGAGCATATAATTGTGCTGTTGTTTAGTCATGTCTGATTCTTCATGACCCCATTTTTGGGGTTTTCTTGGCAGAAATACTGGAGCGGTTTGCCATTTCCTTCTCCAACTCATTTTACAGAAGTGGGAACTAATGCAAACAGAGTTAAGTGATTTGCCCAGGGTCACCCACTTCGTAAGTGTCACACACACACACAAAACACACACAACACACACGCTTGAAGTAAAGTAATTAAGCAAGGCTCTCAACTGTACATCAGTATTGCATAAACCTAAGATTTCAATCCATGAAGGAGGGAATTTTAAATTGATAAATATTACTTGGAGAATAGGAAAGAATGTTTGCAGAAACTAGGTATATACCAGTATTTAAACCATAGCCCGTATTTTATGCCAAGTGAATAAACTATTGAGAACAAAAAAGAAAAGAAACAGACAGAAAGACAATACAATTATGCGTAGTAGTAGAGTAGTGGAGGACTTCCTATTTTGAGATAGTTAAAGGAAACTGGGAAATAACTTTGAACATTTTGATTATAACAAAAATAAGATGTTTTACATACAGAAAAATCAGTGTAGACAGAATTAGAAGATACAAAATGGAACTTAAAAAAACCTTTTTTTAAAAAAAAAAAACCTTTGCACGAAACTTCTCTGCTAACTCTGTCGTGCAAAATATCTTAAATTTATATTTTTTTAAATTTAGAATTAATCCTCAATACAAAAGTGGCTAAAGAACATAAAAATTTCACTTAGAAATGTAAACTATCAACAATCATTTATAAAATTTCAAAAATCACACAATCAGAGAAAATCAAATTAGAATGCTAAGCTATTATCCTACACTCATCAAATTTGAAAAGACGGTAAGAAATAGGAAGTCAGGCTCTTAAGGCATGTTAACATAGTGAATTGCTTCAAATTCTAGAAAAAGAATATGGAATTATGTAAATATTTTACTACCAGTTTTCTACTCCAAGGAGGCTAAAAAGAGCAAGAAAAGAAAAGGTAATGTAATATTATGGGTTTTAAGTTAGAGAACCTGTTCAAATCTTGTTCTTTCTACTTACTCACTATGTGAATTTAGACTAGTCACTTTATTTCTCTGGGGATCAGTTTTTCATCCCTGAAGTGATGGAGCTGTACTAGATAATGTTTAAAATTTTTCTACCTCTCGATGATTCTGTAGTCTGTGATCCATATATCCAAAAATATTCATGGCAATATTATATGAATATGAAATATGAAAAGTTATAAAATATCCATTGACTGAGAAATTACTAAATCAATTCTGATATATGAATATAATGAATTATTGCTGCAGCATAAAGATTAATGAATGTGAATATTTAAGAGAAACTTGGGAAGCTATGTATGAAATGTAGTGAAGGAAACACACCCCAAAGAACAATATGTAAGGTGATACAATAATAAGAATAAAAGCAAATTGAGGCAGCTAGGTGGTACAGGTGATAAAGCACTGGTTCTGGAGCCAGGAAGACAAGAGTTCAAATCCAGCTTCAGACACATAATAGCCATATAATCCTGGGCAAGTCACTGAATTGCCATTTGCCTCAGTTTCCAACACACTTAATAAATGCCTGTTTCCTCCCCTCTCCCAATACTTACCAAGTTATAAAAATCAGGACAAAACCAAAAGATAGTGTTGGTTCTAAAAGATTAAAGAACACATCCTTTCCTTTGGTTAGTAATTGCTAAGTCACAAAAATTTAAAAAAAAATTATATGTACTACAGTATCAACTTTGATCACTTTGGTGGGTAGTACTGTTCAACTACTTTGGAGAAAATGTATTTTGTGAAGGCTCAGCTCAACCTGGTCTTCTTACTTCATGTTCTATACTCTTTTGATTTATTAAAGATGACAGGGTAAGAGAAGAAAAGGAGTCATACCATTCTTATTTTACTGCCCCATTTGTTGTTTGATAGCTATACACATGCATAGCAGATTTGGTTCAGGTTCAACGCATAGTCCTGAAAATCACTGAGAGTCCTTGGGTGTCTCATATAAAATAAGGAAATTTTATATACAAAAAAATATAACATCACTTTTTGTGGTAGTAAAAACCCAGAAACAATGTGATTGGGGAATGACTAAACACATTTTGGCATATGAATATAATAGAATATTATTAGGGAATAATTAATAAAGGATATGGGGAATTCTGAGAATTATGGGAACCATACGAACCGATATAGAAAAAAATAGGACCAGGAAAAGAATATGCCTAAGTACTTTTTATTGTTTAGTCATTTGGCTGTGTCCAACTCTTTCTTTGTTATCTCATCTTGAGTTTTCTTGGCAAAGACTCTAGAGTGGTTTCCCATTTTCTTCTCCATCTCATTTTATAGATGAGGCAAATAGGGTTAAGTGACTTGTCCAGGGTCACACAGCTAGTAAGTGTCTGAGACCAAATTTGAACTCAGTAAGATGAGTCTTCCTCACTTTAGGCCCACTTATCCTTATCTACTGCACCACCGAATTGTACCTAAGGACTACAAAACTGTAAATTAAAACAAATAATAAAAGGTATCTGAACTCTGATGAATTGCCAAAATCAATCTTAGCCCCACAAAAATGAAATATACTTTCTTCCTATCAATACAGAGGTAGAGGAAAGAAGAGGGAGGTTATGGAGAAAGTTATTTAATTGAATATTTTTCTTAATATTCAGTTGTAAAGGAATGGTTCAATAAGGGAGTGGTAGTAAAGGGTGAAGAGTAAGAAAATATAACTGATACAAAAAGCAAAGTATATCAAAAATATGTCTGAAATAAATCAAAATAAAGTGGTTGGGCTAACGTGTCTCTGAAGTCCCTTTCAGCTCTAAGTCTGATCCTCATTCCACTAAACAGCATATGATAAAGCACCTCATATTAGAATGGAAAAAGTACTGAATTTGAAAGAAGCAGAAATTTGGGTTCATGCTCCTGCCTATGGCACCTAGTATTTGTTTGAATCTGGACAAATCACACAATGTCTTTGAACTTCTGTTTCCTCATCTATAAAGTAGGAACATTGTCACTTCTCTGCCTCACAAAGTTATCGTGAGAAAAGTGCTTTATAAATCTTAAAGAGCTATGTAAATGTGAATTATTTGTTTTCCAAATTAAAAACATTAAAAAAAGGTTTCCTGATAATTCCATCCTCAACTGTGCCTCTGCCATGTAGTACAAATGCAACTTACTGTAGACAATGTAACCTTATACAGCAGCCCCCCAAAGGGGTGGAAGGGAATAAACATCATTGGGTTAAAGTGCGTAGATGAATCTTGATTTTTACAAAAGCAAAAAAGGGAAATGTTAGAAGATTAGAATGCCTGGCTGAGGTCTTCCCACCAGTAACCTAACCCAAACTGAAATCTGATTTCTTAGACTCACTAATAGACCGCAATCCAAAATAACACCCACATAGAGAGAGGCATCGAAAGGCAGGAGCACGAAAATATGTACACAGGGGATTTTCATGCTAGTAAATACAAAAAGGAAAGGCTGAGCTATAGGGGAAAAGAAAAAGCTTTTTCTAGCCTCTGTAAGCCCCACACACCAAAAAGACCCAGCAAGATAAGCCTGTGTACATACTGTTGTGACTGAATCAAATAAGAGATGTATGTGAACGTGCTTTGTAAATTTTACAATATGACGTGTGATAAGGTATTACCATTCTTCTATCAATTACCATTTCTAGACCATTATAACAAAAATTACAGTAAATAAGAGACAGTAGAAGTACTTAATTCTTACTTTACTTTTTTTCTATCAAAGAGAAGATCTTTTTAGGGGAAAGATCAGATAAAAAAATGGCAATGTGAATTGGTAATATGAAATCCAGTATTGAACCCCAAGCAAGGACTTAGCAAGAGAATATCCAGCTATCCTTGATGAGTTAAAGCTACCTCCAACACTGCAAGAACTTACCTATATCCCTGGTTATAAAAATAACTGAGGGCTATACTATGAGATTGTTGAGACACTATTAACTAACTGAAAGACTGTGGAGAATGGGAGATGTGCAGTACAAAAGGAGAACCAATATCTTGATTGAGGTAAAGTCTTCAGATTGTAAGCCAGGGAAACTGACCTCTCTTCCTGGCAAAATTCTAGAGAAGATGATTAAAAGAGTAGCTTGTGGATATTTAGAAAATAAAACTAATGATCTTTATCTAGTATAACATGTTCTGATTCCTTTTTGAACAAGGCTACTACAGGAGTAGATCAGGGCATTACTGTAGAGATATTAGAATTATGTTTCATTTGACAAAGTATCTCATGCTATACTCATAGACAATATGGAGAAATGTGGGTTAAAAATTAGTAGATTTGGAAATGCTTGAATGAGAAGAGTTCAAATACTTGTTGTTCTAGACCTTTAAATTTCCTTCTTATTCTGAGATTATCTTACACAAAATAAGAAGGTGATAGTCCCACTGTATCCTGCCCAGTTCAGACTTTATGAGGAATACCATGTTAAGTGATGGGCACTTCTATTCAGGAAGATGGTGAATTATCCTGAGCCTATGCCATGTAAACATGATTTGAATTATGTTTTGTTTGGAGAAAAAGAACATTGTAAGGGAAGGGAAGTTTGAGAGAGGGGCATGATAACTGCCTTCATTTATGGAGGATTTAGATTTGTTCTGTTTGGCTCCAGAAGTTATGTAACCACTATTTCAAAAGCATCTCCCCTACCAAAGTTATAAGAAACAGTTACTGTCCTTTCAAGAGCAGAGAATGAAAGAGTAACAATTTTAAGTGTCATCTTATAAGAGGCTTCTCCTTATGGAGGTAAGGAAAATATGTGTTCTTCTAACATGAATCTAGGAGGATCTGTGAGATAAACTATGGAGAACCAGATAGAAAGAAAGCAAGGAGAAATTTCTTATTAGAACTGTCAACTGTTATTTTATGAAGAAATTTCATAAAGAGAACTTTATGAGGAGTGAATCTAAAGAAATACCATTGAATATACAGCCTGACAGGATAGCTTTGAAAGTTACATGATGAATTTATTATGTACTTAAAAAGAAAAGCAAGTCCTACATAATAGATTCATAGCTTCACGTGCAATCCCATCCATATGTGCTACAATGTACATGAAAATGCTCGTTTTATTCGGTGTATGTTCAGAAAAAAACATATTTAAAAAATTTTATTATCAGTGACGAGAGAAGTTTAAGTTATTTCCCTGGCTGACGACAAGCTAGAGAAGTCAGAGAGAAGATGATGATGTCTTCTTTGTGAAACCACTACAAATTTTATCCAAGAGGAGTGTTATCTTGAATGAACTAAATGATGTAAGCTTATATATTCAAAAATGAAGAGAAGGTATCTTCTGTTACAATGAAGACTTGAAGTGAATGTCTATGATTTCTCTCACAGCTAAAATATTGGAAATAATTATGTATATTTTTATTATTGGCTACATTTTAATAAATTGTATGTTCCGTGACTATTTTTTTTAATCCTGAGAGATTATAGAGAAATTTCTCTGGAGTATTTGATGAACATGGGTGGTAGTTCTGAGTTTAGTTGATTAGTTGAGAGATATGATGAAATTTTTATTAATTAAGAAGGAAATACACAGACATGAGAATGAGTTCTCCTACCCTGCTATAGTTACAGAGACTAAATTAGCTTTGAAGTCAGGAAAATCTTCCTAACAGCTACCTAAAAAGGAAATAGATGTGAGTGAGACCTTGTCACTGGAAGTCTTCAAGCTAATGACCAACTACTTTCTCAGGCAAGCTATTATAGGGGGTCCTTTTCAGGTATGGGTTGGACCAGATGGCTGCCAACGTTCCATTTCAAAGCTAAAATTTGGTGATACTATGAAGCTTGAGGTGATATATCAGACACTAAATGACATTAAACCCATGTCTATAAGAAAATTCTATACACAGAAACACTTAATAAACATGGGAGGCAACATATAAGAAAACTCTGAAATAAGATCAGAATTCAAATTTCCATTCTCCCACTCATGAACTGTGGGACCACAGGATAATACATTTATCTCCTCTGGCTCTCAGTTTCACTAGCTATAAAATGGGAAAACAGGGCTAGATGACATAATAAGGTCCTTTCCAGTTCAGACTGATTATCCTATGATCCGATTTATTAATATGAGTTAGTAAGGCACTGTCAAAATTTCACTGTTTTTGGTGCCCAAGAACATAGGTTCAAAATCTATCTCTCTGAGTAACTACCTGAGTGAATTTGGGCATCCACTTCAGAACTCCAGCTGTCTATAATCCAAATTGTAAAATGGACAATTTGAACTAGTTGACTGCTAATAACACTTTCAGGTCTAAATGATGTGAACTTATTAATTTAAATTATGTTCATTAAAGGATTTAGAGCTGAAAGGAGTATCAGAAATCATTCTGTCTGAGAACTTTATGTCACAGATGAAAAAAATGAGACCTAGAGATATGAAATTACTTGCCTAAATCCATCCCAAGAATGGCAGCATCCCAAAACAAATGGGGAACAGATGAAGAATAATTCATTCAACAAATGTTTATTCAGCTTCTGCTATCAACCTATCAATAATCATTTATTAAGAACCTACCATGTGCAATGTACTATACTAAGTATGGGGGTGTGTGGCACAAATCAATCAACATGTACTCAATCTCTATGATATTAAGAGCTTAACAATTTTGTAAAAAAGACATGGATAGAAATAAATATAAAAATTTCCACCATTTTCACCTGCTCTCCACTTGAATTTCATCCATCCAAAGACAATTTTCTAACCACCTCTCATCCAGGTTTCACAGTGTTATTTTAAAGGCCGAGGTACAAACATGATGGAAGCAGAAACCTAAAAATCAACCTGCTCCCTCTCTCCACCACCTCTTCCACATCCACAGGGCAGGATCTGGGCAGCCAGGTGGTACAGGAAATAATGTTGGTCCTGGATTGGAAAACAAATTCAAATCTGGTTTCAGACAATTACTAGCTATGTGACCACTTCATCTAGGTTTCCCTCAGTTTCATCATCTATAAAATGGAAAATAGCATCTACTTTCCAGGGCTGTGGTAAGGGAAAAAATGAGCAGAGTGCAAAATGATTAACTTTAGATGTCATACAAGCACTAGGTCATTTTATATCTTACCATATCATATATAAATCCAGTTACATTCAGCAAGTATTTATTAACAATCTATTATGTCCAAGGTCTTGTATTAAAGGATAGAGATAAAAAAGAAGTAACAGTTATTGCCTTAAGAGAACTTACAGTCTAATACAAGGCAACAAAGCCTGTATATAATACAAGGTAAAATCAGAGACAAAGAAGAGATTTAGCCATAATATTCTCATAAAATCTGACAAAAAAGAAATCAACTTCATTTGAAGGATGTGGGAATCAGGAAAGTTTTCACAAAGGCAGTAGCATTTGAAATAACTGAAGGATTTCAACAGGGAGAGAAAGAAGAGTACATTTAAAGCATGACAGGAGATCTGCAGGAAGAGAGAAGGAGAAGATGTCAAGATGAGATCAGGGAACAGCTAGTAGTCTAGTTTGTCTGGAATGTAGAGTATGTGTGAAAGGGAGTAATGTGAAATAAGTCTGGAGCCGGATTATGACGGGCCTTAAATGCCATGCTAAGGAATTTCTGAGAAGGTTCAGAAGCCAAGTGCTCCGAAATTCAAGATCTACTATGAGCATTATCTTTTCAGAAAATGACTAGTAAAAGAAGAACCTTTGTTGATCAAATGATCTGCTGAAGCAGAAACAACTTTATCACTGTAAAGATACCACTCTGGTCTCTTAGCAAATACAACAAATCATTGAAAATAAGAGCAAATTACACATCTTCAGGCAAAGCTTTCTTTGACCATCCAAGTCCAGCGATCTTTCTTCTAATCTTCTAAACCCAGGAACAGCAAACTTTGAGTTTCTGCCTATTTGCTTGTTTTCATATGGTCGAGTCATTTTAGATTTTTAAATAAAACAAAACTTTATTTAAAAACATAAACCCATTCTTGGCCCAAGGACCCTAAAACAAACAAACAGGTTGGTAAAGGGATTCTGCTAAGCCCCAGTTTTAAATCACTATACATCTGTCATCTATACTAAAGATGTCAAACAACCAGCTGAGGGTGAAACCAGATTAAACGTCATTGGGAAATATTTAATAAAATGTATTAAGATGAAATATCACACTGATAATGTTAATCTCTGGTTTTCCAAGTCAATATCTTGCCTGCTCTTTCTATTTGAGTTTGACACCACTGATGCATATCAATCACACTGTGCTGGAAGCAGTAAAGTAGTAAAGAACGCTAGATTTGGATTCAGAGGACCTGGTTTCAAATTGTAACTTGAACAAGTTGCTTTACTTCTCTGGGTCTCAGTTTTGTTTTGTTTTGTTTTTAATCTAGAAAATGAGCTTTAGATATTTGATCCTATGCATTAAAGTCTGTCTCTCTTTGAAGGAAGCAGCATGGCATAGTGAAATAAGAACTGGAAGCAGTCTGGAAATATATATTTATTAAGCACCTACTATGTGCCAATACTTCACTAAAATTAGGAAGGCCTGAATTCAAATCTGACTTCAGACAATTACTAGTTACGTGACCTTGCATTGGTCATTTAACGATGCTACACTCTGCTGAGTGCTAGAGATATAAAGAAGGGAAAAGATATTCCTCTTCTTTCAAGGAATTCATAGTTGAAGAGGAGAGACAACATGTATACATAGTTATGTCCAAACAAGCTATATACAGGATAAACTGCAAATAGTCAATAGAAAGAAAACGTTAGCATTAAGGGGGAATGAGAAAAACTTCCTGTAGAAAGCAGGATTTTTTGTTGTCACTATTCATCCTTTTTTCTCAAAGGTGGAATTTATTTGAAGAAAGTTTGAAAATCCAGAGAATGGATAAGGAATAAGGAGAGACTCGAACCCAGGCTCTACTTCTTGCCTTTACATCTATAAATAGCTATGTGAAGCTGGATGAGGTCCTTCACTGTCTGAGACTCAGTTTCCTATAAAAAGGAAAATGATAGTTAGAAAAAAATCAACTTCATAGAGTTGTTGTGAAGAAGGCACTTTACAAACATTAGGTATGCACTATATGCTCTGCACTTGAGTGGATACTTTTATTAGGTACCTAGGGTTTCTTGAATACATCTATGTTTATGCAGCCATCCTGTATTCCTCAATTAGATTGTAAGCTCCGGATGGTCACAGATCATAGTTTACTGAACTCCATTCACCACAAGAACTAACAAGTATGCTAAACTTAGTAATAGTTTTAAAAAAATTTTACATCATTAGCTCTCTAAAAACCATTTAGAGACAGGGAGAGCCACTTTCAAAGACTTCTCTTTATAGTAGGCAAAAGAAAATCAAAAGATTTTATTATTTAAAAAAACCCTCCAAAATAAATAAGACCCAGATGTTTTTAGCATGATCTCTTGGACCAATTAAATACAGTATATGTTAACAATGGTGGAATAACTGTAGTACATTGAGGAAGAGGGACTCATTGGGCCGAAGTGGACAGTAGATGGCAGTCTGTAACTGAATCAAAAATGGACATTCACAGCATATGAGAAGACAGTGGTAAGGAAAACTCAGTGGCAGTAGTACTGTGATGGGACATTGCACAATGTACATCCCTTTAGTCTTCCAGGTAATGATTAGATTTTCCCTCTTGTTACAGTTCTATATGATATAGACATGTACCTAAAGACTTGTTCAGAGAATCTGCTAAATATGTCAATTCTACTTAATGTGCCTTTTCTCAGTAAATATCTCAAATTCAAAGGGAAACACTGATATTCTCTCAGCTCCACTCTTTTTCCTTTTCTGATTTTAACCTTTGTGCAAGTTTTAGCTGTTTTCCTATAACAAGAACAGCCATGTACATTTGTATAGTCTCCTTTCCCCACCCATAAGGTAATAGTATCTACATTCTATAGCTGAGGAAATCTAGGCTAAGATGTTACATGACTTGTCCAATATTCCACAGGTAGCATGTAGTAGGTTGATGCTCAGAGTCAGGTCTTCTAACATTAAGTTCAATGTTCTGTCCACTACAGATGTGATTCTCTCACCAGTCCTACTTACGTTTAACTTACCCTGCCATCTCTCCTAAACCTATACTCCATCCTCACTACAATGTCCCATCATTCTACCTTCCTCCCTGCTTTCCCAAGCCATAACTCCTGCTCTGGTCTCACCTTCTTCCTTTACAAATCTTGACCTTTTAGTTAACTAGTTCAAATTTACACTTCCCTCTGCCTTTAAGACTCTTGTCCTCTTATCATTAAACTTTAAACACTAACTCTAAACAAGCACTCACTTTGGAATTAAAGGACTTGGAATTAAAGCACACCTCTGACACTAACTTGGGCCCTGTCACTTAAACTCCCTGGGTTTAAGTTTCCTAATCTGCAAAGTGGAATGGCTGGATTAGATGGACTCTACGGTTCCCTCTCAGAGCTAGACCTATAAAACTTTTGCCTTCTCCAAGTCTGAACCCATGCTGCAGGACGCTGCAAGAAGTTATACAACAGAGCTGATCAGGTCTGCTACAAATTTCTTTTCCATTCTCTACTGAGACCTCATGGCTGCATACCAACCCTGTCATTCTTCCCTCGCTAACTCTCTACCACACTCCTCACAAACACCCTTTCTTCTCAAGCCACCTTCAACCCTCCACTCCCACTCCAAACTCCCTCTCAGCGAAGCCTTTTCTCTCTCCTACTTTATCTCAATCTCTAAGAGATGTCCCTTCTTACCAACATCAACTTTTCTCATTCAGTTCTTGATACCCCCTCCATCTCCCCTGGCAGTATACCCATTTAATTATATTCTCTGTCTCTCTCTCTCTCTCCCCCCTTCATTTTCATCTTCTCATCCACTTGTTCACTGAATCTTATAAACAAATCTAACTCTTCTCTATCAAAAAAAAAATACAATAAAAAAGCCCTTTACTTGAACCTGCCATTCCCACAATCTCTCATCTTCTTTCTCTTCTCCCTTCCATAGTCAAACTCCTAGAAAAAAAAAAGGTACTGCCTCCATTTTTCAATCCTCTTGGAATTTGGCTTCCATCCCTCAAAACCAATTTCTTCAAAGTCAATGATTTCTATACTGCTGAATCCAATGGCTTTTTATCATCCCATCCCTTTTGACTTCTCCGTTTAAGGTGACACTACTGATAGGCCCCTCCTTCTAGATGCTTTCTCCTCCCTGAGTTTCCATAATATTGTTCTGTCATGGTTCTCTTCCTTACCATCTGATGCAACAATTATTCCTCAGTCTCCTTTGCAGGACCACCAACTATACTGTGCCACCTATCTATCAGCATACCCCAGAATTCTGTCCTGGGCCCTCTTTTCTGCTTTGTGGATCTTATTAATTCCTATTTTCTGTCAATGGTTCCACCATTCTTCCAGTCAGCCAAGTTTGTGTCCTAGGAGTCCCATCTACCCCCAAGGCTTGACTCTCACTCATTTCCATATCTAATTAACTGTTAAGTCTTATGCAGTCTACCTCCTCAGCATCTCTGACAGCTGTTCCTCTCTCCATTCCCACTCTAACCATCTAGCTCAGGTCCTCATCACCCCTTGCCTGGGCTCCTCTACCAACCATCAATGGGCCATGCTTCAATTCAGTCTCTTCCCTCTTCCTAAAACCCAGAGAGTAAAAATTCATCCTTCACCCAGAAGCTGAAGTGATATTCTTAAATTACAAATCTGACCATCTCATTCCCGGAATCAAGGGGCTACAGTGGCTCCCCAGTGCCTTTAGGATGAAAATAGAAATTTCCTGTTTTGCATTCAAAGCCTTTCACTTTTTAATCAGTCTTCTTCACATTTTAAGCTCCTTGCTCGTCCCTATATACAACATTCCACCTGTGCCTTTGCACAGGCTTCTCCCCCATCCTTTCTTTCTGGAATGCTTTCCTTTCTTACCCCTTACACTTGGTACCCTAAGTACCCTGCAAGGTTCAGCTCAAGAACCATCTCCTTCAAGAGGCCTTTCCTGATTCCTCCGGTTGTTAGTGTCCCCAAATAACTTTACATTTTTTTTCTTTATATCCTGTATTTGCATATCTGTAAACATGCTATACCCCTCTAATAGACGGTTAAGCTCCCTGGATGAAGAAATCATCCCACCTTTATATTTTCGTCCCTAGTACCTAGCATATGGTAGGAAGATATTACTACCTGATTATGACAGATGGTATAAGTTGTTGAAATAACTAGTCAGAATAAGACATGGAGACTCTGGACAGAACCGAGAAAACGATATTGGCCTCTTTGGGAGAATGCTCACAACCTTAGACTCATATCACCATTCTGTTCGAACCCCTCGAGATCACTGACGGTACTCTAATCACATTAGGCATATGAAATCTCATTTTCCCTAAACTCAGATGTATAAACGTTTACCACTCAGGAAGGTCTATGAGCACTCTTAATCAAAACATATTTTTGTTGTCCAGCAATATTCTTGGTGTTCTCTCTCTCTCTTTCATATATATATGTGTGTGTGTATGTGTGTGTGTGTGTGTGTATGTATGTATATCGATAGATATACACATATAGATAGATATAGATATATATCTATACACATACATACAACATTGAACTATGCCTTGAATTTAATCAGATTTTTCAACATATTCATATGGATTCTGCCTTTCCATCCAATGCTATAGTGTCTACTATAAACATAGACTGACTTAATTCTCCCTCATCCTATAAACACAAATACCAAATTTCTTTAACACACACATACACACACACACACACACACACACACACACACAAAACCAACAGAAAACTGAACTAAAATTGAATTGTTGCTGTAAGGGAACATTATTCTCCTAGGATAAAATTCAAAATGATAGCTTTTTTTTCTCAAAACCAAGTGGGTCAGAGAAAAAGATAAAGTTCTTGAACTGAAGGAATTTAAATTATTTTTAACTTTTCCTGCTAAATCCACCACAGGAAATGTCAATGTTACTTACTTTGAAAGTCTAACACTAGAAGTAAATTAATGCATCCAAACTAGATTAAAATGTAATTGGGAAATGTTTAACAAAATAAAGAAAAATACAATACAACTTAGATAATGTTAATTTGTGGTTTTCTAAATCAATATGCTGCCCACAGGGATCTGTTTGTATTTGAGACTGACCCTACTCATCTAAAGGAAGGTCTTAGACAAGCCCTGAACATGATGCTGAGAGATGATTGTACTCCTGTTATCCTGTGGACTTCTTTCTAGCAATCTAAATAGTGAAAGGGAATGAGAGTTTACCAAAGTTGGTAGAATTGAGGTCAATGGAGGTAAAGTGGTGAAGGGGAAAAGACCTCAGAGATATTCTAATCTAGCCCTCTAGTTCTCAGATTGGTAGTGTGAGCTCATCAATATGAAAGTTCCTCCAATGAATGCAAACCCACCCTTCATATCATCCTGAAATCTGATGGTATTGCCTATGAAACAAAGCACTCCAATAACTAATAATAAAATAAGAGCTCACATTTATACTGAGTGTTCCAAAAGTCACAGTGAAGTTTTAAGCTTCACCTGGTACAGATTTTTAAGGTTTACTACTAAGGCTTTTGCATATATTTTTTGATCTGCCCAACATCCCTAGAAAGATAGTGCTACAATCATATGAGGTATAACCTACAGATATTTTGTAGCCCCATTTTCCTGATTAGACAACTAAGCCTAGCAAGGTTGTGATAGTCTAAAATCACATAGCCACTAAGAAGGAAATATGTTTTGTTTTGTTTTTTCCTGTAGGGAACTGGTCAGAGGACTGGTAGAGGAACAAATGTTCCAGGATGAGCCAAACTAGCAAATTAAACTTAAACAAACTAAGACTAAAGAAAAATCTATAGTATAATGCTATGGAAGGAGCAATGGGAGTAGAATTAGAATTTGGGTTCAAATCTAGGCTCTCCCACCTTCTACCCACGTGATGTTGGAGGGCCTCAATTTCCTAGTTTTAGGATTTCAAAGGAGCACAAAATTTCATAACTGAAAAGTACCTTGGAATGTACCTAGTCTAATTCCATTATTTTATACATGAGAAGTTTCAACTTCAAAAAAGTAAAACAATTTATCCAAGATCATATAGCTAATCTGCCTCCTTTCCAGAAGGAAAGACAGTATAGTTTGTATTAGTTAGCCTGGATTTTAAGACAACCTAGTTCTCTTTCCCACTATAGTACGGACTGGCTGGAAAATCCATGAATAAGGCATGTTTTTTCAACAGGTGCAGGAAATAAGCCTTATAACCCTAGAGGACTAAGGCTACATCAAAGGTATGATCAGTGGTGCCAACCATGTTGAACATGTGATATTGGTCATGGGCTAGACACATGGGTAGAAATATTCTGGCTTTGGGACTTCAAACACAAACATTAAAAATGATATAGATACCTTAAGTGAATGTATTTTTATATATTCCAAGGTGGGGGATGGGGACTAAGAGCCAGAAATAGGGAGAGGGGGAGGCTAAGAATCAGGGCAAACTGTAGGCTAAAATTGGAGATGGTAGCCCTAGCATGAACTCCTAGCTCTGACTGTGGGAGTAATGAAGGAAATTCAAAGCACAAAGTGTAGTTAAGTGAGAACCAGACCCACACCAGATGAATCCTTCCTACATGGTCAACCCTGAAAAGTAATCCATCAGGCACCATCACATGTTCTGAAAAGGAGAAAAACTCCACGATGTATGGAAACTCTACAGCACTACTCTTTCAAATCAGGAATAAAGACTGGACCTGTGGTTGCACTGATTGGGGGAATCTTGGATGAGGAGACACTCCACCAGAGCAGATCAGCCTCTTTTCTGAAACATCTAGTCATAGGGAGCTACCTAGAGCACTGAGAGATTAAGTGATCTGCTCAGTCACACAACAGGTATATGTTAAAGGCAAGATCTGAACATATTCTTTCTGTGAGGCCAGCTCTCTATCCCCTATGGCATGGATACCTCTACTTTCAAAAAAGACAAGATTCCAAATTACATATGGCATTGATGAGAAAGAAAAGTTGGGACACAATCAGAGTGTGGAAGGAGGCGTGGGCTATAGCAGACAACAGCCATAATATCCTGAGCACCTTTGGAAATGGGAAATCACCATACATAGACCTTTCTGGCTCTGCATTTCTGGTGGTCCCTGGCCATTTTGTAAGTGCACAAACACTAAATCTAAGGTTACTTAGATTTCACAGCAATGATGGTTACATGGATCTTGCTTCCACCACAGATTTTCCTTATACTTTATAAAACTGATTCACATTCGTCCCGTGTTTTGGTTGTGGGAAAACCCAGACAGTATAGATAAGGAAATCTATTCCTTGGATTCTGGAAAGACTTTAGGGTTTCCATATATATACTTGCATTAATTCTTCTGACCTAGTTCTGACCTAGTGAATACTGGGACCTAACACCTCTTAAAAGTAGCCTAGATCAAAATCAGAAACCCCACTCCAAATCTTTGACACTACAAAGAGAGAATTTCAAGTTAAATCAATAACCCATATTAGAAACAAAGGGAGGTATCCCTTGTCAACAGAAGGAGAAAATGATAAGTAGAGAAGAAAGAAAGCTAAGTCAAGTCTGACACATGCCAACCAGCAGGCAGCCTAAGTGTTAAAAAGGAACGTGCTGATGGAACAGGTTACTCTGATATATAAGGAGACTTGCTCTACTTTTTGAGTGACAGTCCTTAAACCAAAGTGCTTCAGAGCTATGAAAGGAACAGGACTTGAAGGACCTGTGAGTAGGGTCAGGTCAGTCACTGGCCTGGAGAAGCCAACACAGCTACTAGCACAAGGCAGGAGAGGCTGGCCTAGGCAGGTGAAACTGGTGACACTGGTGCTGAAAAGATAAAAGCAAGCAAGCAAGCAAGGCAGTGAGCACCACTCACTACCAAAAGGCCAAACCCTTCTCTCAGTTCTGTATACATGCAACCTTGGCAGGTACAGCTGAAGTTGCGAGCGTTCTTGGCCCAAGATAAATACCACGGCAAATTCTTTTCATGCCTGTCTTCCTTTGATTCAGTCATTCCCCAAAGGTAAGAAGTGAGGCCAATTCCAGGTGTGCCAAGAGGTATGCTGAACAAGACATATTCACGTTTTCTGAGAGGGAGTGTTAGGATAACTCATGAAATGTCTGAGCTGGGATGGACCACAGAGTCTGACACTATTTCACAGATTAGATAAACTGAAGTTGACTTGCCCAAGGTCACACAAGTTGCTTAGTAGCCAAAGTGGCACTAGAATGCAAATTATGTGAATTTCAGTCTCATGCACCTCCTTTGTGTCCCATGACCTTTCATGAATAGGAAACTGAGGCATTAAGAGAAGTGATCTGCAGCCAAGTCAGGACTGGAATCTGTGTGCACCAATGTCCTATCTAATGGACTGGTGAGTGGAGAAAGTTCTTGACCACCACCTTCCCTCTGCCTAAAGTGAGGGGACTAGAGTTCAGTCATACTCTCTGACTCAAAATACTGGATTTGAAAAAAAGAATATTTAGAGATAGTGCTCTAGGGAACCAAATCTCCTAAAAGATGAGTAGTATCACAACAGGTACCACCAAATTCCTATTCAAAACCTTTATCTCTTCCCCAGTTGTACTCTGGCTACCAACAGCCAGGTTTTGTTTTTGCTTTTTAAACAAATATCTTCTAAGGAAAAATCCTTAGAATTTTTTTTGATAGGATGATAGGCCATCATTCAATCTATATCATTTAGAGATAATAGTGCCAGAAAATACCATGAACTCCCTGACAACTCTTGATGAAAGGTGAACTACCTGATACCCTTATTCTACCATGTGAGAAAAAAGAGATGAACGTTGATAGAAGAAAATGCTTTTGTTAAAGATCAAGGGCATGCACATATGGTTCCAATGGCTTTTAAATGAAAGACTCCTTTGAGATAATACATTTAAAGCACTATGTGAAGTGAGTTATAATATTTGAAAGGATTTTCCATTTCCATCTTGGTTGTCATATCCACTAGAGTCCAGTTTTTAAAGTCAATCAATTAGCACTTATTAAAGTCAGTCAGTTAGTCAACTACTATTTATTACGCACCTACTATGTGCCAGGCACTGAGGTATACAACAAAATGCAGTCCCTGCTCTCAAGGAGCTCACAGTCTAAGGGGGAGACCTGATGCAAATATTTATGAATAAACAAGATATAGACAGGATAAAGAGGAGAGCATCAAGAGGGCAAAGGGATCAGGATAGAATTCAGAAAATGGGACTTTCATTTTTCCTTGGTACAATAAAGGAATCCAAGGGATCCAGTCACATTGATCACAAACTTCACATACTCATCCCAACAATCAAAATATTTGCTCAAAAATAGTGCTTGACAATTTACAAAGCACTTTCCTCATAAACTTATGAGTTAAGTAGCACAAGTATCATTATTCCCATTTTATGGATGAGAAAACTAGCTAAGAGAGGTTAAATAACTTTCTCATGATCACAAAGCTAATACATCTCAAAGTCTTAGACTCAGTTCCTCACCTCTAAGTCCAGGGCTCTGCTCTCTATAACACACTAAAGCCCTGTTCCAAGATATAACCTACTTCAATTTCACCAAGAAGCAACTTCCCACAATTCTTTTTTTTTTTTTTAAGATAGACCAGTTCCATTTATTGATCCGAGGGGTAGGGTATGCACAGAAACTGCCTTCCCACAATTCTTATACAAACTTGTCTTTTAACATACGCACCATGGAAATAAACTCTCAAGGGTTCCGTACAATCAAAACAGTCACAGTAGCATTTGTTCTTGTGGTAAAACACTAGACACACAGTAACTGTAAATTGGGAATTGGCTGAACAAAGTGTAGTCTATAAATGTTAATAGATTATTCTTTCATAATAAATGACAAGTATAAGGAATTAAGATAAATATTAATACTTCTTTGAACTGATTCACACCAAAAAAAGATCCAAGAGGTTATGTAAAATGATTACGATAGCATAAATGAAAATAATAAAAGGCAGTAAAAATATATATCGAATATTTCTGACATAAGGGTCTGGTATCAAAGAAATATAGATTAAAAAATAAAAAGTAAAGTCATTCCAAATAGATATGGAGTCAAAGGATATAAACAAATCCCAAAAATAAGAACTGAAAACTATTAACGATCATATGGAAGACTGCTGCTCCAAATGAGTAATAACAATAAATTCAAATCAAAAGAACCGTGAGGTTTTACCTCCCTGACATTAATTCAACAGATACAACAAAAAGATGGGGAAAAAGAAATGTTTAAGGGCAAGTTTGGAAAACAGGCATGCTAAGGCACTTTTGGACCTCTGAACTGGACCAACCACCAGTTAAGCAATTTGAAATCATGTAAAGATTACTAAAATATTCGTATTCTTTGAACCAGAGATGTTATGCTAGACATATATAACCCAAAGAAGTCAATGATAAAAAGAAAGGCCCCACATATAGCCAAAATATTTATGGCAAAACTTTTTGTAAGAATAAAGAACTGGAAACAAAGTAAATGCCCAACAACGGAGTAATAGTTAAACAGGTTGCATTATATGAATGTAAATGGAATATTATTGTGTTATGAGAATGAATGGGAAACTATATGTATAGGCAAATAAGTATAATTAGGAAAACAATCACTACAACAGTATAAATGGAAGAACAAGAAAGCAAATCGAAGACAGCCTCGAAGGAGAGAGGAGAAGACACTCCCCTCTTTTTTAACAGAGCTGGAGATGGGGTGGGAACCTATGGCTGTGGCATGCTACATACAACATCAGGCTTTGAGCAATTATTGCTTAGCTTTGTTGAACTTTTTTCATTTTATATTCTTTATTATGAGAGAAGGGAGAAGGTGGAGATTGATATGTTGGGGAATGCAAATTATAATCCAAACAAAAGGAATCAACTCAAAAAGGGACTCAAACTTCTTAAATGTAATATTCAATCTCAGACCCAGACAACTGCTGTTAAAACAAGCTTCTTTCCTCTCAGTAGAAAGGTGAGGGACTGAAGATATGAAATCCAGTATAGACTGTTTCTTTTATTTTTGTCTAAATTTTAAAAATTTAGGAGAAGAAAAGGTAGAAGAATACTCCCGGGGAACTTCATATGGATGATATAAAGGCAAAAGAAGAATAAAACTGACTTTTTTCAGTTTAAAAAAAAGAAATCAGTTTCTAAAGCTTTTCACATGTTCATCCCACCTTCAGCATATGTATGTGTGCATGTCTGCATACACATGTGTACATACACACATACTGTTCCGTAACTTAGGTGTGTAACTTTCAACACACACACACACACACACACACACACACACACACACACACACACCAATTCATCTGATAGCAGGCACCCACTCACAAACCCTGTGACTAAAACTGAAACCATCAAAGGCTTTCTTACTCTGTACCCCCTGTATACACCTTTTTGCTGTTTTGAATCCACTAACACGTAAGTTCCCAGCCTGCCTCATGTGTGCCCATCCCTGCACATGATGCACGCACAGACCTTATCAGTACAACTACATACTGCTTTCAGCTTCCCTCCACTGGAAGTTTTGGTCCTACTCCAACAAACTCAATTTTAAATAAAACTAAATCTAAAACCCTAACCGCGGTCATTAGTTCAACTTACCAGATGCCAGAGAAATTGCCTGTCTCATTAATGAGTAAAACAGCAGCTGGTAATGTCTTGGAGCAGGTTGGTGGGTTTTTAAAATCTTGGGAGTTAGCCTGGATCCCCTCTCTCACTTGTAGCCAACATGTGGATTTACGTTCCCTCCAGATCATCAGGCGGGAGGGAGCCCAGCACAACTCAAGAAAAGGGCTGCAGAAAAGTCTGCAGAAGAAAGCAGGCTGCTCAATTACAATTAACCAGCCTGGAAGTAGGGGAGGAGAAGAAGCCAGTTCATTGAATACATATGGGAATGAAAATGCAGAGATGGGAAATGTTATGTAATTAAACTCTGCTGGCCTATCTTGCCCAAAGGGGGGAAGCAAGACCCATCAGTAGTGACCTCTTCCAATCAATTTAATTGGCCCAACCTCGCCAAGAAAAGCAACAGAATTGGTTTAGTGCCTCCTGGATATAGCTCAGCTCAAGCCTATTTATGGTCATTGAGCACAAGGGTAAGATTCTGCCCCAGGGACCAGCAGTCTAGGCCTGAATGCAGGGTCTGGGACTGCGGTACTCTACAGGAGAAGAGGTTGTACCTACCCCAACTTCATCAGAGATGACTCACTGGTCAACTCAACACCTGACACCACAACATTTCTCACTAGCCAAAACCTTGTCGATAAAGCAACCACAGTTTAGAGAAAAACAAAAGCAAAAAAAAGCAACTAGGTACAGATGAATAGGCTCCTCTCTCAGTCGCAACGGGTCTACTACAAGGGAGTGACTCACTCTTGTGCCCCCAGTCACTTTTTTTTTTTGCCATAATTGTGTGCAAACTTAAAGGAGAGAAAGTAACTTTCCTTTAAGAAGTTATTCCCTATAATGGCCTTTAATTGCCTTTGATATTTCAATGCTTCAATGATATCATCAATATGGGTACTCCCTCCACAAGGAGAGATGGAGGCTCATCATACTTGAACGGTCTGGGTGACTCTTATCTCTGTACTGCCATAAATCCTCCACAGGGGCTCACTCAATGTGCTGAGTGCCTTCTTCTAGAACTCTTGGCATGGTGGGGATAATGTTGGAGCCTACAGACCTTTCCCTCCATGATCAGCTCATCTTTTCTGGTCATACATCTCTTCTTCAACCTTGTATGTTGCTTCTCTAGTACAATTCCTTATTGGTGATGTGTAAAACCTACTCATGCCCCCATGTGATTCTCCATTATCTTCTGAGAGAACCTCAAGTCTGGCAACTCATAAAACCATGGACATGGATCCTCATAACATTCTAAAAACCTTACTTCTCACCATGTACTCTTTGATGTGGTAACAATAGCCTTCTTGCTGTCCCATGAACATGACTCTCCATCTAGTAGTTCTGGATATTTTCTGTCTCCCATGCCTGAAATGCTCTCCCTCCTGCTATCTATCTACTGACTTCCCTCAATTCCAATCTTCTACTGGAAGCCTTTCCCAACCCCTCTTAATTCTATTATCTTCCCTCTCTACGTATCCTCTATATCGCTTCATTGTACTTGTATATATCCTCTGTACAATTTGTTTGCTTACTATCTTCCCCATTAGATTGTGAGCTCCTTGAGAGGAAGACTGTCTTTTGCCTCTTTTTGTATCCCTAATGTTTAGGCACAATGTCTGGCACATAGTAGGAGCTTATTAAATGTATATTGACTCACAGACTAAACTAAGATTGGCTATAGCAATTTTATGAAGTCATGAAAAATTTAAGAAAAGATATGCCCAAGGTCAATAAATTAACAGCGAGACAGGATGGGCACCTAGATTTTAATGCCAGTCTACATTATCAAAGAGGTACTCGATCACATCTAAGTGGCTTGGGGCTATGTCATTCCATATGTTTCTTTTTTTTTTAACTTTTGGTAAAGATTTGTACTTTTAATCCAGCAAATCCTTATTAAAGAAAAAAGAGTAGACTTTTCTGCCAAAACCTGGAGGGGAGGGCATGAGGGCAACTGCAAGCTTCCAAAAATAAATATAGCAGAATTCCATTGTAACAGGGCCATTATTACATGCATTCAAACGCACTACGCATTTTTATGACATCTCTTCCATTCCTCCTCTGACATACAGACACACACATACATGATATATACACCTACATATCAAGATCTGCCACAGCTAAGTTAGCTGCTTACCCAGTTTCTTCCTCCCACCCTATACTCCTATACTCTGGTAACACAGATACATATAATCATAAAAACATACTTTGTCACATGCCCTTATACTGATACATTTTTACATTTATCACCCCATTCTTCTGAATTCTACCTCATTAGCTGTCCTAAGGCCATGCTCTTTACTAGGCTCACTACCTAGCCTCCTCTACCTTGGGGACTGAACTTGAAGGCTAAGATTCTATTTTCCTAAACAAGTGTTCTCTCCATTACTGTACCCTGCCTCATCTAACAAACACCTCATCTTACACAGCACATTGAAAGCAAATTCAGTCCGAAAAGAAACACAGCATTCCTGTTTCCTTTATGAGAATTCAGTCCCACTTTACAGATGTCTGAGTAAAATACTTACCTCTTTAATATATCTAGCTCTCATTCACTCCCTATTTATATCACCCCAAATATCACCTCTGGACAATTTCCTCCCCACCCCCACATACTGATTCCATTAATCCAAAATCTAAATATTCTGAGGTCACTTATCTTTACTTTGTATTCCTCCTCTTCAGCTTCCCCCATCCTCCTAACTAGGCAACACATATTAGGATTCCCTTATTCAATTCACTGGCAGAAGACAGTTACAAACATTCCAGACCCTCTATTCAGGCCAGGTGCTCAGTCATCTAATTCGCAAATACCTACTACTCCCTAAACAAGAAATGCTTACCACCCTTTCTCCTTTAACAAAAGAGAGATGCATATCATCAGAATCTTGGGGGACAGATATAGTGCTCTTTTCACAAAGCCAAAGATATGTTCTCCTACCACACATATCCATAAACACCTCAAAGAAAAATAATTATAAAGTGAAAAATGCCTCCAATAAGTCACCTAGTCATCCTTAAGCCTCTTGACCATGTACTATCTCAGTCAAATTACTCCCCAAAGATAATGCCTCTGGTACAATGTTCTGTGTGTTCAGATTCTTTAATCCTGATTTATCCACCCAGGAAGCACTGGATAAATGTTAAGTCTGAAGAATGGTCATTAATGGTGGAATACTCTTATAAGTATAGATACATGCATCTCTTCTACAGCAAAATGAGCTCTCTTCTCCCACTTACTTCTTACATACAGATCTCTTCTATTCCCTCTCCCCAAATTCCTCCACAAAATGAAGTCTATCTATGTATCATCCTTCTCTTATTTGTGAGCCTCTCATCTTAACCCTTTCCAACAGTCCTCTCATTGAAAACATAGCTTCCTTTCCTACATAAGCCCTCTAAGAGTCCAAGAGGAATCTGTCTGAATCCAGTTTATCACCACTCAAATACCTCAATGCCATTCCTGCCAAATTCTCCAATGCCCAGACCCCCACATATCATCCATATCTTCCATATAAAGTTTACAACCTGCTCTTCTCATAATCTTTCCCCACCCCCTACACACATCCCCTTGGTAATCCTCAGGCAAACAAGTCTTCACCCAAGTCCACTTTTCCCTCACATACATTACTCCCACACCACATTAATTCAACATCTCTGGGCAGAAAGACACAAGCTATGCCTTTTCTCCAAATTATCTCTCTCCTTCTCCCCCTTTTGTCCCTGAAGTAAAACACCCTTTTCCTTGGCCTACATCTATAACTCCATATACGCTGGCTTTCTTTTCTTTACACATGTCTTCATCCTCCAAACACCTCTAAAGCACAATCCATCAAATAGCATTATAATGAGTTCTTACTATGTGCCACACAGTGTGTACACAGTCTTATATATGTCTAATTCTCCCTGCCCATTTATCTCACTCAACTAATTTGTTTTTGTATTTCTTTACCCTCCCAATAAATGACACATACACTGTTCAGACACAAAAACACCACTTCTGTATGTACACACTCATTATTCATCTCAAGACCCTCTCTCTAGCTGTGCAAACAAAAAATTCTAATGCCAACAATCTTAATTGATATCCCCTGGGAATATTCTATTTCCCAACATTTTATTTATACACATCTATATTTCTAGTCACCTCCTCACAACGGTCCATGTGTTAACAAACAAAGTAAAAGTTGAGATCTCTTTGCAAACTTTATCCCTCAGCTTTCTTTGTGTTGTAAGTCACAAAGGAACAGAATAAGGTACAGGTCTAAGTGTGTTTTCTGTGGGGGAAGGTGGAAGTAAAACTGTTGAAACTTTCCAATTCTGTCCTCGGTAGACAAGTGGATGTGCTTTCCCCTGCTATTCTTGCAGAGTGGGAGACAGATCTTTACTGAAAAGCACATGTTCCAACCAGACAGAACTTAAAAACAACGCCCTCCACCACCACCCCTGAAAGCCTTTTCCCCCTTTCTCCACAGAGAAGAGGGCAGCCCTGCTTTCCCCCAAAGCCTCTAACCCCAAACCATACTTTCAACACATGAAGCTTTCTCCTCTCCAAGGGTAAGTGTACCATCCAGGTCCCAAGCTCTCTCTACCCAGTCAGTCGCTGACCAGAAGCCCAGGCACCAGTATTCCTTTTCCAGATTCCCTCCATCTGGAATACCCACAGATACAACCAAAAAAAAAAGCCTTTTTTAGTCAATCGCTCCCATCTCCTCAGTCCAAGCAGTATCCCTTAGCTCCCATTATTTGAAAGGCAAATTATGAAATGGCCCAGCAAAACTATATGAATCATTTAGGAACTTCTGGTCAGATCAGTCTACCCTCACCCCAAACCCAAAGCATATAGAGTTCCCTTCCCCCACTCCACCTACTCGATTCTTCACTCCTATTATACAATCTAGAAGTATCTCAAATTTTTGGATGACTATAGGTTCTGGTTTTTGGCAAGAAGTACAATTTTATTTTACTCTCCCCTCAAACTTCTTGATCCCTTCAGGGCTTTTGGATCTGCCAGACTTCCCACATAACCAAACCCTGCCTCAAGTTCCTAGAAGGTCTTTGAGAAGCACTAAGGGTAATCCTTTTGGATGCCCTGGCCCAAGTGCCCTTCTACTCTCCAGAAATCAGAATGGATTTTCTAAACCTGGAACCCAGATGTGGGGTTCAAGGAGTTAGTAATGTAGAGTAAGTGACCAAAAGAGGAAATTCATGGGAATGGAGGGGAAGATGGCTGGGGGCTGCTTGATAAAAAGTCAAGAATAGGGTGTGTGCATGTGTGTGTGTGAGAGAGAGAGAGAGTGTATGTGTGTGTATGAGAGAGAAAGAGAGAGAGAGACAGAGAGAGAGAGAGAGAGAGAGAGAGTGAGTGTGTGTGTGTGTGTGTGTGTGTGTGTGTGTGTGTGTGTGTGTGAAAGAAAGGGGGGGATTGATACATGCAAGGTTTGGGGGCAAAGGTCACAAAAAGAGAAAGGAGGATTCGAGGGAAGGGCTGAGATATTACACTACAGGTACTTAGTATAAGGAAGGTCTTTCTCTCCAAACTGGGAAATGACTGTACATGTCAAAGACAGACTTCTCCCCTCCCCCATTCCACATAGAGGGGAGGAGGGAGGTGTTATGGGGCCACATGGGGGGAGGGGATTTAGTGGATTGTACATGTGTGTATGTGGGGGGTGGGAGAGCGGCTTCTATTCTGCCATTGAGATTTGCTTTTTTTTTTTTTTAAACCCTTTTGTTAAACAGGATGCTGCAGAGACTTCTCTGGAGTGAAAGGACAGGGGTGTTTCTGGATTATCCCCTTCCTCTTATACCATCCCCAGATCCCTTCCAATCCAGGTTCCTTAAATCTGATCACTTTCCCAGATTTAGGACCAGTTTTCTTGAGACTCCAGAAGGTAACAGGGGTCTATAGGGGAGGTACTGTGAGGGTAATCCCCTTTACAACTCCAAATACCGAAAACCAAACTTCCCTCGAGGGAAGCCAAGAACTCGGAGGGACGGGAGTTAAGCAGGAAAGGGGGTACAGAGTTGGGCACAGAACCGTCGGCAAACTACCTAGAGGTAGCAAGCGGCTGAGCTCATCCGACAATACTTCACTCAGGAATCTCCCAATCTCCCCCAAGAGAACCGGACCCCTTTCCTTCTCTTTAACCCCCACTTCGCTCACCCTTCTCCCGTCCCTTACCGTGGCAGGAGTAACCATGGCATCCGTGTGAATGTTTTCAGAGAAGTCGACATGAAGAGAAAAGTGGAAGCGAGCGGGTTCATTCAGTCTCCCCGACCCCGCCGCCGCTGCCACAGCCACCGACCACCGCAAAAAAAAGAAGAAAATAGTTGTGCGGGTCTCTCCCAGGGGCTGCGCGCTCAGCTACTCGATTTGGGAGAGAGGATCCTTCAACTCTGAGTCCCGAGAACATAATCTGCGCGGTTATAACCAGCCAGCCCAGCCAGATGGCTCCGTGCTCAGCGCAGTAACCCCTTAGGCGCCGCGGCGCAGTCTTCCCGCGCTGCCTCACCTCCAGCCCACGCTGCGCCCCTGCTTAGCTCCCCACCAGCCCCAGGCGCACCCCGCCCCGGGCTTCGGGAGGCTAGATCGGAAATGGCGCAAGGTGCTTTTGTTTTGCTTTGTTGGCTGGGGGTGGGGTGGGCAGAGAAAGGCGCCTCCGGATTTCTCTCCAGCCCCTAAATTAGAAAAAAGCTCTCTATCCCTTTCAGAGACTTAGGAAGAACCGGACACATTGCATTGTTTTGTGTTGCACTGTATCGCTCGCACTCTGCAGATAAATTGCTTCAACAGGTCTTTTTTTTTTAATGTAGCAATTACTAAGTCAATTCTTCTTGGACCTCCCTCTCCAGAAAAAATGGGTTTTAGCTCACCTCAATTCCTCCGCCAGTCTAGGTCTGATTTTTAAACCCCTCCTCCTATCCCTAGACCCATTCCCCCCTCCTACCCAAACCCATCCCCCTCTGGCCCTTTCCTCCAACTCGCAACACGTAAACACAAACTCCGCTCGCCCCCTCCTCCACACACACACACACACACACACACACACACACACACACACACACACGCACACACACGCACACACACACGCACACACACACACACACACAGGCGCGCGCGCGGAACAAACTGTCAGCTCAGGCTGTTGTTAGCCGTGCAGTTAGTGCTCCAAAGTCAGTCAAGACAGGTGAAGTTGAAAACGTGGGTGGAAAAGCGGGCAGGGGGAGGAGCGGGCGGACGACTGTGTGTGTGTGTGTGTGTGTGTGTGTATGCCCGTGTGTGCGTGTGTGTGTGCGTGTGCGGGTGGCAGGGGGGCGTCACTCTTCTGGCAATCCAGGATTTCTACTTTCTTCTTTACAAGTCCGAGGTATTTTCCCGGGAGAATACTTATCCACATCCACCGCTCTCCAGAAAGGTTCAGATTGGGGGAGGGGGACGGGAAGCGAGGATAGGGGGAGGTGCGGGGTGTGGAGAGAGGGGGCGTAGAGCCGAGGACGACCGAGAAAAACAGAAAACAACCTCTCCCCAAGCCAAAAAAGTAGCGACTCACGTCTCTTTCGGCAGATAAATTAGAGAGAAGTTCAGGATTTTCAAAACGGGGGTGACATTAGGCAGGGGAACAATGTGAAATCCTTTCAAAAAAATTTGAACATGGACATTGCAGAAGAGGTGATAATTTTAGCTACCTTCCTAGTCCCGACTCTCCCTCTCTCAGTCTCTAAGTCTCCTTTCTGCCCCTCCCTCCTCTCACTCTCCCCTCAAAGTACCGGCTTAAATCGTCTTGTTCCCCCCTAGAGCATTGTAAAAAAACAAACAAAAACAAAACAAACAAACAAAAAAAACCCCAGTAGTTTTATAGGTAACAAAAAAAAAAATCAAGAATGTTTTCAGTGAGCTTGAAGCACCTATTTGAAAGGATGGGGTTACAGAGGCCCCTAAAGTCGCTTAAGCATTTGCCTGGTTCCTTTCCCCACATTAACAAAGATATTTCTCCTACGTACCCAACATATTACTCGCCTACCTTAGTAATCAGTCCCCTACTCTTGCAATTTCTCTCCTTCTCTAGCCTCAAGGTAGTACATTAGTGATACCGAGCGGGGGAAAAAAAAGTATCTAGTACGGCACTCATTCTGCTCTCTCTGTGCTTCGAACCTACTCTGGGGTCCAGTCAGTCTCCGCCTCTCCCCCAAGACTTGGGGTCTGGAAATTGAGTAACCCCCTTAGAGGCGGCAGAAGTATGCCTGCGTCAGCCCAAACTAGGCAGCAAAGAGCGGCTGAGGGAATTCGAAGGGGCGGGGAGTCGGGGAAGCAGCGAATTCAGTAAGAGGTGGTGAGAAATGGGGTTGGGGGGCTGCGTACTATACAGATTGTACCTGCCTCGTCATTATCCCGGCTGCTGGGGCTGTCACATCGAAAATGTGGAGAAGCGCTCACCGAGACTCTGGGGTGTCACGCACCCCCTCCGAGGGGTTGAGTCCTTCTTAGGTACCTCGAGCCAAGGTATCCCCAGTTGTAGCAAGGTTTTCTCCCAGCCCAGGTTAGACAGCAGAGGCTTTTCCCCTCCTCCCCCCATCAAGACTTGGGCTGGGCGTGTACTGTTTGGGTTTGGTTTTCTTCCTCTCTCTGCCCGCCTCCCTTCCCTCCCCTTTCTTCTTTCTCTGCCCCCCCACCCCCACCCCCACCGCCCTTTCCCCTCCCGTTGTCAAAGAAAGGATCGTGGAATCAAGCTTCAGATACTTTGACTAGAGGATAAGGACCCTTAAAACCCAGAATCTACGCTCTTCTCCCAGTCTCCAGCGGGGTCCTCGTATCCAGGAACCAGAAAAAAAGGGGGGGCGAAGGTTGGGGTTGGGATGAGGGGAGATGGGTAGAGAAGAGACTCTCCAACTGCTACAATTAAAGGGTTAAAAATATGTGTTGGCTGACCAGCGGTGAGCTCCACTGTCTCAAGCTGCCCTGAAGAAGGGGAAAGGAAGGGAGTGAAACTGAATTTGAAAAAATCAGAGAAAGAAAAGAGTCTAAGACCAGCGATTTGTTCTGCAAATGCCTTCAACTGACTCCCCTTTCCACTGTCACGGAGAGGTAAAACCAAAGAGGAGTTTGCCTTGATTCTCAACTCAGGTTTTATCCTGAACTGGTGTGTTTTTGCATGCAGTCGGCAAGTCTTGTAATACGAGAAACGACACCTTAATCTTGTCAAATATATAGAAAAGGGGGGATGGTGGTGGTGAGAGGGAGAACCTGCCTTTCCTCTCTGTAAATGAATCGCTGGGGAAGCAAAGATGTGATTCAGCAATCATCACCAGCAGCCCTCCTCCACTACTAAACCCACCCCCCCCCATCTTGTAAGAGAACTATGACAAATTCCAAAACGTGAGGGGCTTCCCCACTCACTCCCATTTCAGAAAGGCTTCTAAGGAATGGCAATGTGATAGCTGAACTGAGGAGAATGAATGGCAAAGAACTGGAATGGAGTAAAATATTTTTAAGAGTGTGGGGGGTAGTTGAAGGGGAAAGTCATCTACAACCGTCATTTTGACACTTTGTAGCAGCTCCTTTGTTCTCCAGTGCAACTTGTGTGTGACGGCTTCAGTTGTGTCTATCCATCCAAATTAAAGGGGGAGAGGGGAAGCCCAGCAGTCCCAGCTATGTAGTCAGACATAATCCATACAGTTCACAAAGCATACCAGGCCTGTGTAAGAAGCACTGGACTTGGAATGCGTAGAGACTTAGATTTAATCCCTTTTGGCAATATAGAGTACAAGTCACAAGTTCTGTGACCTTCAGTTTCTTCAGAGGTAAAATGAACATAAGTCTACCTCAGAGCATAGTTGGGAGGAAACCTGTGAGTTATTAGTTTTTCCTAAGGTTTTTCATTTTCTAGATGAGTGTTACAAACCTTCCACCTTCCTTGAGTGGACGCCACTTTGGTGATTTAATAGCATAGGTAGTGTCTCTATTTTGGTTCTACCGTCTTTCACATTCCTTGTTTTATCTAAGAGCAAGACACTTAATTTGTAAAAGAGGTATCCTAGGTATCAAAGCTCTTTGCATTATACTTCCTAAGAGGAGCAGTCAGCTCATCTTCTTATTGGAAAACCCTCATAACTTCCCCCTTAGAGTAAATTTTAAAAAGAGACTGTGTACTCCACCCTCCCTTATCTTTTGCAATAGCACCACTCTGTGGTTGAAAGATTGAACAGAAATAATATATGCATATGTAAAATACTTTTGTATATGGTACATTTTGACAGCTATATTACTGTGTCAGAGTTATTCCTATTCCAAGCAAAGGGTAATAGAGGAATATGTAGAAATTTGTGTGGGAAAATCAGAGAGATGATACGCAAGCTTGTTTTCCCTTTAGTCAGTTGGATTGAGTTTTTGCCTTTGTTTATTTATATTTTTACTTTGAGACAATCAACTCAAAAGTCTTCCGGACTCCAGGGCATTTGTAGATAGCATCTTTTGCTGATGGAGAGTTCTCTGCTATACCTTGGCAGAACTGCTAACAATTCTTACCAGGTGTAGAATGTCTCCTACTGCATCTCTGCTTCCTTTCCCTCCCCCAGTAGTTCCTCCTGGACAGCTGCTTGGGTTGATGGAATATTATAATCAAGGGTTTTTTTTGGTTTTGTTTTTGCAATAATTACAATAAAACTCAGACAGTATTGTACAGGGCCATGGAATTTAAATGTCAGAAGAAAGTATAGAATGTTATTCATACTTAGTGCATATTCTCAATGAGACCATCCTTTACGTCACAAAGGTAATTGGCATGTAATATTATTTGCAAAATATCTGCATCTCTTAACGACCTCCTCTGATGCTTTATTCTGGCATGGAGGTGATACCAGGTTCTTCAAAGCTATGCCAGGGGAGCATAAGCTCAGGAAGGGTTCCAAAAATGGTCCCAGGGATAAGCTTTGTGCTTTCAGTTTCAGGATAAACCAAGCTAAGTTTGAATAGGCTTATCATTAGGTTGATTCAGGAAAAGGGTGATCTAGTTCAACCCCTTCATTGTAAAGTGAGTAGAAAATTGCGGCCCACAGAAATTAAGTGACTTGTCACATAGTATCAGAAGTGAAATTTGAGCCCAAGTCTTCTCCTCTAGAAGCTATGTATGTATGTTCTTTCATTGTACCACACTGTTGTCTCTTTGCAGATTTATGGGTATTTCAGACAGACCAACTCACAACAAAGATATGGAAAGGGTTGTGATCTATCTCAGTAAAATGAGAACCCACATGGATGAAATTGAGACTTGAAGTGTATTTTAGGAGGCAGGTTTCAATAAAAAGCTTCATTCTACTTTTTCAAATGGAATCTGGAACTCAGAAAGATAAAGTTGTTGATTGTCCATTTCAAAGAGGACCAATGACATGACATCATGGAGAGATGGCTTGACTTGTGCATGAGTTAGATTTACATCGGGCAGAGTTGCACACATTTATCAGGCTCACTCTCTCTTCCAGAGTCACATAAGTCCAGTGGCAGGACAAAAGTCGAGATAACTGGCAATAACCTGGGATGATGTGGATGACTTGAAGTCCTCCATGTCTCACCAATCTCTGAGCCCTTCACAGCACCTTGCTGCAGCGCTTTCATGACCATTGGAACAAATTGTTTTCATATTCCCAACATACCCAGTAAAATCTTCAGATGCTTGGAGTAGATCTCACCCTAACTCAAGGACAGGTTTGAGGTCTGTAGCTTATGCTCAACCTTGACATCTGCCAAGACATTTTTACTAGGGTGCAGCCACTGCACTTACTACAGCTTCTTGGAGACACAGGTGAGAGTTGCGTGACAGGTAGACACCAAAGGTATTTGAAAGAGAAGGCCTGAAAAGGTCTCAGCAAGCCCTCTTAGCAGAGGTGCTAGTCCTTCCTGAATACCCTATACACCCTATTTATAGTACCTATAATGTGCCAGGTTCTGTGCTAAGCACTTTTTTTTAAACAAAAATCTCATTTGATCTTTGAGACAATACTGGGAGGTAAGTACTATTATTATTCCATTTTACAGCTGAGGAAACTGAGGATAAGTTATTTGCTTACAGTGACACAGCTAGTAAGTATCTGAGGCCAAATTTGATCTCAGGTCTTCCTGACTCCAGGCTCAGCTTTCCACTATTGTGCTAGTATCTGTGCTAGTAACTGCCTCTACTTTCCCATGGTTATGTAGCAAATTAGGGCCATCCTTATAATTCTTAGCTTCTTAGGTAAATCTCTCTGCAGACATTATTATTTTCTATGTACATATATAATGTTAGTGCTTTAAGGAATCAGATCATCTCCTCCAAACACCTCATTATTATAGATGAAGACACTGTGTTTCAGGGAGATTAAGTTATTTGCAGAAGATAATGCAACAAGGTAATGTTAGAATCAGGACCAAGACTTAGATGTTCTGCATTCTAGTCTAATATTCTTTGTATTATTACAAAACTCTCTTTCCATGAAAGTAAGTAATGAGCTAATGAGACCTGCCATTTCTGTAGGCTTTAAGGTACATTAGCTATATTATTAAATTTAATTGTCACAATAACCTTGAGGTACATTTTATAAATGACAACCATTTTACATATAAGTCAACTAAGGCTAAAAAAAGATTAAATGACTTGACAATACAGTTAGTAAATAAGATCCAAACTTATGTGTGTCCTGGCTACTGATCCATTACTCTTTTCATTGCAAGGCTTAGTCACACCATTCCAGTAAGTATTGGTGTTGTTGTGCTTAGAGTCTCATGTCAGTATTAATCAGACTCTTCAGAGAAATCAACAAGTTAGACCAGGGGTGGGGAACTTATGGCCTTGAGGCCACACGTGGCCCTCTAGATCCTCAAGGGCAGCTCTTTGAATCCAAACTTCACAGAACAAATCCCCTTAACAAGAGGATTTGGTCTGCGAAACTTGGACTTGGTCAAAAAGACTGCACTTGAGGATCTAGAGGACCATATGTGGCCTTCAGGTCACAGGCTTCCCACCCTTGTGTTAGACCTTATGCAATAAGAACACATTTACAGAGCATTTTAAAGTTTACAAAGCACTAACCACTTTGTGGGATAGAAGATGCAGGCATTTTCTTCCCCATTTTACAGAGGAACAAGTTGACATTTAACAAGATGAAGAGATTTGCCCGAAGTCACCTAACCAGTGATTGTCAGAACCTGAGTTCAACGCCAGGTCTCTTCTGACTCCAGGTTCAGTGTTTCCTCCATTATGTCATATTGCCTCTTAGATTCTTAGAAATGAAAAAGGCTTTGAAATATTACCTATTCTATTCCCCTGCATCTAGGAAGACTGCACTTGACCCTAAAAGTGAAGGTACCACTATGAAATCTTACAGCTTTTAATGGAAATGCCTAATGAGTTCTTCATTCTTTATTATCTCAAATATGCACTTTACATTGAATAACCGACCCAGGGATAATGAATACACTTAGTGAAATGTCATTCATATCAGTAGAGGCTTCAACATTTATAGGGTTGACTATAAGACTTGGAGTTGGATTTGAGTCCTAACTCTGAACTTTGATTTTCACTTCTCTAAAGCAAACTTTGTAATACTTTCATTATTGACATTATTGACATTAACAGGGTTGTTGTGAGAATTTCTATAGAATGGCTATTATTGTCAGTTTTTAAAATAACATCTTAGATCAGGGAGTTAGAATTAAAAAGTTATCCTATTTTATTGATTAGGAAACAGCGCCAGAAAAGTGAAGCAATTCAGCCAACATTACATAAATAGCAACTAGAAGTGTCAGAGTTTGAACTCAGGTCTTCTGACTTCAAGTACTTTGACTTGTTCTTTGTGCTGCACTCCTTGTTACACAAAGAGAATTCGCAATAATGACAACAGTAAAAAATAATAGTGTGAACATTTCTATTTCTACAACACAGGTGGAAATAGAAATCATAATAAAGTCTCATGTTTCACCAGTCATGGCATGAATTCCTAACCACCCTATAAATTAACTCCATGCTGCACCAAACTCCACTCATAAAAAAATGACATTAAGGTTTCCATGGTAACTAATGCATTTCCAAAGGGAATAGGCCCCAGAAGACAAAGAAGACAGGCAAAGGGATGGGGGTGGAAAATTGAAGAAAAAGGTGGAGTACATTAAATTCATGTGATATAAACAAAATATGTTATAGGGAAGAACCTATAAATATTTTGTTACCTCATTTTGACATAGGTATGCCACTCACCAATTTTGTCTTGGGGCAATTAAAAAAAAACACAATATATGTGTATTTTTTTTAAACAAACTCCAACTACTAATATGAATGAGTGGCTCACCTTTGGATTTCCACCTCAACGTCCATTCATTTATCTATTTCTCCACTGTTGCCTTTCAGTGTATCAGACTAGAGTTGTATTTGCATAAGGTCAAATATCCCTATACAAAGAGAAGAATTCAGTCAGACTGAATGGTTCAAACTTTGTATATATTTCTTATCGTTTATCACATTAAAGTTGGAAAGGACCTTAGAGACTTAAGTCATGCCATCACTTATTCCTCCTCAGGTTTTCTCAGGCTTTCTGTCTGTATCTCCCCTTGACTCTTTTCACAATCTGTTTTATATCTATAACTTTGCTTCTGCTGAAGTATAGGAGATTTTATGGAGCAATTCCGTGCTGCATACTTGGAGGAAAACATGACCCTTAATTGAATGAGCTGAATGAGATACTGAATACTAGAGCAAGAAGAGAAAGGTCTGGCTGGTGGATGGTTGGAGAATTCTCAAGAGACATAGTATGGAGAGATAAGCACTAAGATCTCCCTGGTGCCAGAGACATGTATAGGAGGCTGAAAACCCAAAATATTGGACTTCCAGTCTTTGTGATCCAGAGAAAGTTCTTCTTGGATAAGATTATTCTCTTTCATTTACTCTGAATTAGGATTTTATCTTACTCACAGCTCATTAATTTTTCTGTATTTTCTAATAAATTCTATAGGACTTTTCTAATTTCTGTTTGCTGTTTTGCTTAAAGAAATAAGCTCACTCATTATTTGGTGTTTGTGGTAATCTTTTGTGTAACCAGGTTTGTTAGAAATGTGATGAGTGAAAGCTAAGAGCTAACCCCATCCCCACTTAGAAAGACCAAAGAAGTGACTCGTCTTCTGAACCAGACTCATATTCCTAGACCAGATTGATATTTGAGGGGATACCAATAAAATTCTAGCCTAATACCTCTCTCAGAGACTAGAAGAGTGTCCAGTTTCAGCTGTGCCCCTGGGGAATGCACCCCAAATCCCAATCACCATGTAACATGCAGGTCCAGCACTTAGCTGCCCTACTCTTAGCAGGTGGTTTTCACCCTCAGATCATACCTGTATCAGCCACTCATGAGCTTCATGTACACATTAAGCAACTCATGTGAGCATATATCTCATATGTGATTCTACCATTCTACTTTATATTACCCTTATTTGTGTATGTGTAAGACTCTGTATTGTAAAAGACTTGAAGTGAGTCTATGCTGTTTTCCATTTAATTTTTGAATCTTTGCACATAGTCAACACTGGATAAACATTTAATCAATGAATAGTTCCTTCATCTCATTTTAAAAATGATGAAACAGAGGCCCAAAGAGGTACAGTGATTTGCCCAAGGTCACAGAGCTAGCTGGTTAGCAGAAACTTAGAGTTAGAACTGGAACCTAGTTCACTTGACTCCTAGTTCAGCATTCTTTCCATGACACTATGATAAATATATATGTATAGACATATATGTATGTATATATATGTGTGTATATATGCATATGTATGGATCCATGTGTATATATGTATGTATATTCATGTGTATATATACATATGTAATAAAAGCAATATAATAAAGGACTTTAAGACATTTTTTACTTTACTAGATAGTAACTAGGGTCTTCACTAAAAAATCAATTAAGAAACACTTATTACATGCCTATTATATTTCCAGGGGCTCTGGTAGGTACTTCTGATACAAATATGAAAGTGTGACAGAACAGATAGAACATGTTCACAGATAAATAAATTCAAGATTTTTCTTTTTACCAATTGTTTCATTGTCAGAAGGATCTTCATATGAGGAAATTCTCTGAAGAGTGACACCTACTCTCTAACTCATAGTTTTTGAGGGCACTGAAAGGTTAAACAACTTTACAGTCATGCAGCAAATAAGGGTCAGAGATGAGGCTTGAAACAAAGTCTTTCTGAATCCAAAGCTATTTCCTCCAGTTAGGTTTTGTACCTCCTTATACATTTGGCTAATTTTACTTTTTAAGGTGCTTTTCTCATCTCATCAGTGAATTCTTTTTTTCATTTTGTCAAATTGATTTTTAAAATCATTGGTCAATTTTTCTTCCACATCTCTAATTTGGCTTTTAAAATCCTTCTTGAAGTCTTCCAAGAATGCTTTTTGGGCTTGAGATCAGCTTATATTCCTTTTTGAGATTTCAGATGTGGGTATAGTGTCAATCCTGTTCTCTTCTGAATTCATATTTTGATCTTTCCTGTCTCCATAATAAGAATCTATGGTCTGTGCTCTTCTAATTTACCTCTTGCTCATGGTGATTGCCTTTTTCTTGGCTTTTAAAGTGAATCTCTACTTCTAGGGCACAGGGGGCTCTGTCCTACGTTTCTTGTACTTGTAGCTAGGGGCCTGGTTACTGGCTTTGTGTGCCCTGTGGTTCTTTCAACTAGAAGCTATATAATGCTGCAGCTTACCTGGTGCTGAGCTGGCTGATGTGTACCAAGACTGACTCTAAAACTATTCATCCATTATATCAGTGGTTCCACTTTAAGAGTTTGCAAAACCCTTGAGGATGGCAGAGCCAAAATTACAGAGCAGAAAGACAGACCTGTAAATACTCTCCCCCAACAACCCATAAAATACCTGTAAAAAATGATTCCAAATAAATTCTGGAGAAACAGAAGCTACAAAATAACAGAGTGAAAGAGATTTCCAGTCTAAGGCAGCCTAGAAGGCTGACAAGAAATGTCTTTCATACTGGGCTTGGAGTAGAGCACAGTCCATGAAGCCCAGCCCAGCTTTGTTCACATGGCATGGCACAGCACAGCACAGCAGGGACAGGACCAGAGTAGGCCTCAGGGGGTGGAATAACTTGGAGCAGCAGCAGTTCTCAGGTTATTCAACTCACAAAAGCCAAAGACAATTTCAAGGATCAGTGAGAAAGCTCTTTCACCTGGGTCAGATGGGAACATGGCTTAGCCCTGGTCCCAGAAGGCAGGGACCATTTTTGCAGCCCTTGGTCTAAAGGCCCTGGGGGAATCAAGTCTCAGCCCTGAGTGGTGGAGCTGGGGTGAAGAGGAGCACTGACTGGTTGAGCTGGTGGAGGCTCTAGAGCAGGAATTCTACTCACAGATCCTGGGCAGACGAGTGCTTATGGTTGCTCCAAGATCTAAAACACAGACCAGGAGAGGCTTCTCCCTTTATTGTGCCAACTTGAAGGAACTGAGAATTTACATATCCTTAGAGTATACTTTCCTCTTGACAAAGGACTCAAAAGTCAAGTAACTGACTGAGAAAATGCCACAAAAAAGGAACAGGTGTTCCATCCTATCAGATGAGGAAGAACAATGCGTAACATCAGAGGAAGACATAAAAGTCAAGGCTTCTGCATCCACAACATCCAAAATAAATATGCAATAGTCTCAGGCCATGGAAGAGCTCAAAAAGAATTTTGAAAATCAAGTAAGAGAGGTGGAGGAAAAATTTGGAAGAGAAATGAGAGAGATGCAAGAAAATCATGAAAAGCAGGTCAACAGTATGCTAAAGGAGGTCCAAATAAATGCTGAAGAAAATAACATCTTTAAAATAGACTAACTCAAATGGCAAAAGAGGTCTAAAAAAATCAATGAAGAGAAGAATGCTTTAAAAAGCAGAATTAGCCAAATGAAAAAGGAGGTTTAAAAGTTCACTGAAGAAAATAGTTTTTTAAAAATTAGAATGGAGCAGATGGAAACTAATGACTTTATAAGAAACCAAGAAATTACAAAACAAAACCAAAGAATGAAAAAAATAGAAGATAATATGAAATACCTCACTGAAAAAACAACTGACCTGTAAAATAGATCCAGGGGAGACAATTTAAAAATTATGTGACTACCTGAAAGCCATGATCAAAAAAAGAGCCTAGATATCATCTTTCATGAAATTATCAAGGAAAACTACCCTGATATTCTAGAACCAGAAGTTAAAATAAATATTGAAAGAATCCCCTGATCACCTCCTGAAAGAGATCTGAAAAGAACAACTCCTAGGAATATTGTAGCCAAACTCCAGAGTTCTCAAGTAAAGGAAAAAATATTGTAAGCAGCCAGAAGGAAACAATTCAAGTATTGTGGAAATACAATCAGAGTAACACAAGATCTAGTAGCTTCTACATTAAGGGATTGAATGACTTAGAATATGATATTCCAGAAGTCAAAAGAACTAGAATTAAAAGCAAGAATCACCTACCCAGAAAAATTGAGTATTTCCTTCAGGGGAAAATATGGAAATATTTCAAGCATTTTTGATGAAAAGACCAGAGATGAATAGAAAATTTGACTTTCAAACACAAAAATTAAGGGAAGCATGAAAGGTAAACAGGAAAGAAAAATCAAAAGGACTTACTACAGTTGAACTGTTTACATTCCTACATGAATTAAGGGATGAGAGAGCAATATATTTGGAGGAGAAAGGGAGACATGGAAAGGGGCAAAATATCTCTCATAAATAAGGCAAGAAAAAGCTTTTTCAATGAAGGGAAAAGGGGTGAGGGGTGAGAGGGAAAAAATGAAGTTTACTCCCATCACATAAACTTAAAAAGGGAATAATATGCACACTCTATTTGGTATGAAATTTTATCTTACACTACAGGAAAGTAGTGGAGAAAGGAATAAGTGGGGTATGGGGGGGAATGATAGAAGGGAGGGTAAATGGAAGGAGGGAGTAATTTGAAGTAAACCCTTTAGAAGAGGGACAAGGTCAAAAGAGAGAATAGAATAAATAAAAGCAGGATAGGCTGGAGGGAAATATATTTAGTTTTTCACAACATGACAATTGTGGAAATCTTTTGCAAAACTACACATTTATAGCCTGTATGGAATTGCTTGCCTTCTCAGATTGGATGGGTGGGGAGAGAGGAAGGGAGAGAAGTTGGAACTCAAGGTTTTAGAAACAAATGTTGAGAATTGTTTTTGTATGCAACTGGGAAATAAGAAATACAGGTAATGAGGTATAGAAATCTATATTGCCCTACAAAAAAAGAAGATGGGCATAAGGGAAGGGAGGGGTGTGTTAGAAGGGAGGGCAGATTGGGGGAAGGGGTAATCAGAGTGCATGGTGTTTTGGGGTAGGGGGAGGGGAGAGAGAGGGAGAAAATTTGGAATGCAAAATCTTGTGAAAATGAATGTTGAAAACTAAAAATTAATTAATTAATTAAAAACAAAAACCTTTGGCAATTCATAACAATGATTCAAGGGGCTTGTGCTAACAATTCTATCATGATACCATAAACAGTAAATAATCACCAATTTGTATTATAAATATATATTTTTCTCTGTTACAATAAACATGTGATATTTGAGGCATTATAGATTTGTGTCTTCAGTGATTCAAAACAGTTATGATCATGCACGCAATGGTTTTGATGTTCACTCAGCTAGTACACCAAACTATGACAGGTTCTAAGTACAAGGTGCTTTTATAGTTTCTCAGTCTGTTTGTTTGATGATTGTTTCCAAACATCTAGAACTATTTATCATTTGAACATAAACCGGTTCCAAATAGACGGTCTGACACATGTACATACTCTTCATTGCTTTCTCTCTATTGCTATAGAGTAATTCTATCATACGCCTCTGTTACCCTGTAATCAAAATTCATCAGTTTTGTAATCACATGATCAAGATGTTATAAATATTTTCTTTCTTGCAGCACATAGCACAAATTTCAGGGTGTTTGAAAATCAAGATTGCTGGACATACACAATACAAGCAATCTTGACATCATCAAAGACTATCATAAATGTTCTATAGAGAGAAATGTTACGTTGCCTCTTATTGCAGCATTAAATCTATTTTATGATTTTCTTTTTAATATGTACATATAATATGTTTTGTTAAATATTTCCTGCTTAATCTCATTTTTAAAGATATGATCCCATCCTATTCAATTCACTCTGTGGTGTGTGTGTGTGTGTGTGTGTGTGTGTGTGTGTGTGTGTGTGTGTAATCCCACCAACTACCCAGATACTGAAGAAAGTTTCAAGAGTTACAAATATTGT
>CM053770.1:152159883-152182711 GCA_028658325.1 Potorous gilbertii
ATGCTTGAAAGTCCTCTATTTCATTGAAAGACCATTTTTTCCCTTGAAGTATTATACTCAGTTTTGCTGGGTAGTTGATTCTTGGTTTTAGTCCTAGTTCCTTTGACTTCTGGAATATCATATTCCAGGCCCTTCGATCCCTTAACATAGAAGCTGCTAGATCTTGTGTTATTCTGATTGGATTTCCACAATACTGGAATTGTTTCCTTATAGCTGCTTGCAATATTTTCTCCTTGACAGTCTGGAATTTGACCACAATGTTCCTAGGAGTTTCTCTTTTTGGATTTCTTTCAGGAAGTGATTGGTTTCCTTGAATACTTATTTTGCCCTCTGGTTCTAGAATATTAGGACAGTTTTTCTTGATAATTTCATGAAAGATGATGTCTAGGCTCTTTTTTTGATCATGGTTTTCAGGTAGTCCCATAATTTTTAAATTGTCTCTTCTGGATCTATTTTCCAGATCAGCTGTTTATCCAATGAGATATTTCACATTATCTTCCATTTTTTCATTCTTTTGGCTTTGTTTTGTAATTTCTTGGTTTCTCATAAAGTTATTAACCTCCATCTAATTTTTAAAGAACTATTTTCTTCTGTGAGCTTTTGAACCTCTTTTTCCATTTGGCTAATTCTGCTTTTGAAAGCATTCTTCTCCTCATTGGTTTTTTGGACCTCATTTGCCAGTTGAGTTAGCCTATTTTTCAAGGTGTTATTTTCTTCAGCATTTTTTTGGGTCTTCTTTAGCAAGGTGTTGACCTGCTTTTCATGCTTTTCTTGCATCTCATTTCTCTTCCCAGTTTTTCCTCCACCTGTCTAACTTGATTTTCAAAATCCTTTTTGAGCTCTTCCATGGCCTGAGCCCATTGAATATTTATTTTGGATGTTTGGGATATAGAAGCCTTGACTTCTATGTCTTTCCCTGATGGTAAGAATTGTTCTTCCTCATCTGAAAGTATGGGAGGAGATATCTGTTTACCAAGAAAATAACCTTCTATGGTCTTACTTTTTTTCCCCTTTTCTGGGCATTTTCTCAGCCAGTTACTTGACTTCTGAGTTTCCTCTCCACACCCATCTTGCCTCCAGATCCACCCAGCTAGTGCTTGTGGGCTGAGATTCAAATGCTGCTTCCCAGCCCCAGGGCTTTCAGAGGGTGTGGGGCTGCTGTTCAGTGTGAGATTAAATTCAGATGCTCAGGTGGAGGCATGGCTGCCACATGGGGCTTTGTTCCCTCAGGGGGTTTACATGGAGACCTTCAACAATGGATCTGAGCTCCTGACTGCTTTGGGAGCCCCTGTCTGCTGATACCTCTGCTGCTGTCTTCTGAAGGGGCTTGAGTTATGGAGACACCCTGCTCCCCTCTCAGCAAGCAGAAAAGACCCTCTCACTGACCTTTGGCACCTGTGGGTGGAGGAACCTGCTCAACTGCTGGAGATTCTGTCCCTGAAGCCTTCTCGGATCTGCTCCCCTTGGTGCTGCGCGGCCAGGGCAGGGCTGGGCTCTGCTCCAGGTCTGGTGTGCGACAGGCCTTTTGTGTCAGTTTTTCAGGTCTCTCTGGAACAGATATCTGTTCCACTCCATTGTTCTGTGGCTTCTGCTGCTCCAGAATTTGTTGGGAGTTCTTTACAGGTGTTTTATGGGCTGTGGGTTAGGAGCTAGCATATGTGTATCTTTCTACTCAGCCATCTTGGCTCCTCCCCCCTAAATATTTCCCAATTACATTAAAAAATTTACCATTTAATATTTAAAATTTTGAGTTCCAAATTCTTTTTTCCCTTTCAACTTTCTTCCACTCATTGAGAACTCAAGCAATATGATATTGAATATATCAATATGTGTGTGTGTGCATATATGTCAGGTAAAACATACTTCCATTATTAGTAACATTGTAAAAGAAAACACACACACAAACACACGCACATGAAAAATAAAGCTTAGAAAGTATGCTTTGATCTGAATTCAGAGTTCAACCATTCTCTCTCTGGAGATAGTATTTTTCATCATAGGTCTACTAGAATATTCTTGATCAAAGAAAACAAGTCTTTCACAGGTGATCATGGTTACAATATTGCTATTAGTGTACAATGTTCTCCTGGTTCTGTTTGCTTCACTTTGCATCAGTTTGCATAAGACTGTCTAGGTTTTCTGAAACCATCTTGCTCATCATTTCTTTATTTTTTTTTTTATTTTTCATTTTTAACACAGTTCATATCACATAACAATTCCAACTTTTGACTGGGTGATATTTCTTTTAAAGCATTTACAATATAGACTACAAATGGATTTTTTTAACATTAACCAACTGAGACACAAATAATAACTATATATGCTAACTTCGTAAGCCCTTAACCAAATTGTCTCTGCACTATTGCTAAGAATTAAAGGACCCTAACTTATTGTTGTTGGTCTGAAGTCCTAAGACTAATAGCTTAATTTTAGACTTGAACTCAGGTACAATCTATAATTTAATAGATCTGGTATGAAGGTTACAAACATTTTGACTATAGAAAATTGCCACTAAAAGTAGGGACATTGCAGGGAAACAATATCTCCTGAACTTCATGTCAGTTCCAGGCAGGAGTAGATTATCAACTTGCATTCAGTGAGGCTTAGAGTCTGTGAGATGTCAGTGGAGAAATTGAGTCAGGATAGTCCCACCTCAACCTAGGCTGAATAGCCGCTCTCCCACCCTTCCCATGAGATTACCTTTTTCAGTTCATGCCAGCATCTCACAGGCTTACTGGCATCATGTATGGAGGCTCAGACTGTCTTTGTTGCTATCCATACCTGGAGTTAGACTCAGAAGAACAGTCACTTAATAATCCCATGGCATCTTAAAATAGCAAGTTCCAATAACTAGGTTTCAGATATTACTATAATTTCACATTGGCTAAGGAACATCTTTTGAGGCAAGTCATAAGTGGCTTACATGCCTTTGTATACCTATTCTAGTTCCCGCTTAAATAATAATCATAAAATCAAATTTACCACTAAAATCTTAACTTTTCCATCAATGCCAAATTTTACCCAAAGTTACCTGCCTCTAGGAGACATAGACTAAAATTCATTTCCCCAAACTAAAGATGTCTCTGATTTAGTCTCAGTAATTAATTCAGTCAATTGTTTTAATACTAATTGCTTTTACATTGCTTTGTAACATGTACAATTTATCTCCCCATCTCCCCTCCCCCACCCCTAATACCTTGCATTCTGATCACCTCTTCCCTCAATGAACCCTTCCTTCTATCACACCCCACCCTTCCCTTATCCCCATCTTGTCTTTTTTTTTGTAGGGCAAGGTAAGTTTCTATACCCCATTACCTGTGTTTCTTATTTCCTGGTTATATGCAATAATAATTCTCAACATTCATTTCTAATACTTTGAATTCCACCTTCTTTCCCTCCCTCCATCCCTCCCTCCCCATCCCCACTGAGAAGGCAAGCAATTCAATACAGGCTATATATGTGTCATTTTGCAAAAGACTTCCATAATAATCATGTTGTGTAATACTAACCATATTACCCTCTATCCTACTCTATCTCCCCTTATTTTTTTATTCCCTCATTTGACCCTGTCTCTTCCCAAAAGTGTTTATTTCTAGGTACTCTCTTCTCCAACTTGCCCTCCCTTCTATCATTCCCCTCACTGCACTTGTTGCCTCCTCCCCTACTTTCTTGTAGTATAAGATATAATTTCCTATCAAATTTAGTGAGCATGTTATTCCCTCCTTACGGGAATATGTAGAGAGAGTAGCTTCACTTTTCCCCTTCCCCTTCTCCCTTTTCTCTTCCTTTGAACAAGATTTTTCTTCATCTCTTTTATGAGTTGTTTACTGCCCCATTCCGTTTCTCCCTTTCTCCTCCCAGTATTTTCCTCCCTCACGCTTTAATTTTTATTATATCTATTCTTTGTGGATATCATCTCTTCTGATTCAACACAGCCTGTACTCTTAGACTATAAGTGTACGTGTTTCTGTGTGTATGTACAATCCCTCCACCTACCCAAATACTGAGAAGAGTCTCAAGAGTTATAAATATTTTTCTTTCCATGTAGGAAAATAAACAATTCAGATTTAGAAAGTCTTTTATGATTTCTCTTTCCTATTTACCTTTTCAAGCTTCTCTTGATTCTCGTGTTTGAAAGTCGAATTTTCTATACAGTTCTGATCTTTTCAACATGAATGCTTGAAAGTTCTCTACATCATTGAATGATCATTTATTCCCTTGAAGTATTATACTCAATTTTATTGGGTAGGTGATTCTTGGTTTCAATCCCAGTTCCTTTGACTTCTGGAATATCCTATTCCATGCCCTTGGATCCATTAATGTTGAAGCTGCTAGATCCTGTGTTATCCTGATTGTATTTCCACAATACTCAAATTGTTTCTTTCTACCTGCTTGCAGTATTTTCTCCTTGACCTTGGAACTTTGAAATTTGGCCACAATATTCCTAGGAGTTTCTTTTTTCAGGTCTCTTTCAGGAAAGAATAAATATTGAATATTTCAATACTCATTTTGCCCTCTGGTTCTAGAATATCAGGACAGTTTTCCTCAATAATTTCATGGAAGATAATGTCTAGGCTATTTTTTTGATAATGACTTTCAGGTAGTGCCATAATTTTTAAACTGTCTCTTCTAGATCTGTTTTCCAGGTCAGTTGTTTTTCCAATGAGATGTTTCACATTTATCTTCTATTTTTTCAAACTTTTGGTTTTGTTTTCTAACTGCTTGGTTTATTTCATAGTCTTTTATTTCCCTGAACTCAATTCTCTCAGAGAACTATTTTGTTCAGTAAGTTTTTAAACCTTCTCCTCCATTTGGCTAATTGTGCTTTTTAAAGCTTCCTTCTCCTCATTGGCTTTTTGGACCTCTTTTCCCAATTGAGTTAGCCTCTTTTTAAAGGTGTTATTTTCCTTAGCATTTTTTTTTTTGGTTCTCCTTTAGCAAGCTGCTAACTCGCTTTTCAAGTTCTTCTATTGCCTGAGCCCAATTTAAGTTCACTTTGGAGGCCCTGGAGGCTGGGGTCTTAACTTCCTGTGGCAGTAAGCCTTGTTCTTCCTCATCTGAAAGGATGGGATGAGACACCTCTTCACCAAGAAAATAACCTTCTATGGTCTTATTTTTTTTTCCTTTTTTGGGCATTTTCCCAGCCAGTTACTTGACTTCTGAATCTTTTGTCAAGAGATTAAACTCAGTTACTTGGTTCCCCTGGGCTTTGGGTGGGGGCAGGGCTGTCACTCAAGGCTGGGGTTTAGATCAGCTACTCCCTACTGCCAGAGGCTTTAAGCTGAGCTTCCTGAACAATGGATCCAGGTTGCTTTCTGGCCTCAGTAGCTGCCTACAGTCTGCTGCTGAGGCTTCTGCCTCGCCTGAGGCTATTGCTGGGGCGAGCCCTCCCGCATTGACCTTTGGAACTTTCTTTGTCGATTGTGGATTGAAGTATTGGCGACCTTTCCTGCTAGGGACTCTGCCCAGAGGTCTGTTCAGGTCTTGTTCCTCCTAGTGCCACGTGACCAGGCTATGCTCCACTCTTCATCCCATGAGATAGACCTTTCCTGTTGGCCTTCCAGGTTACCTTTGGCTGGAAACCTCTTTTGCTCTGTTGTTCTGTGAATTCTGCTACTCTAGACTTTTTGAGAGTCATTTTTACAAGTACTTTGTGGACTATGGGGGAAGCATTAGAGTATATGTGTCTTTCTACTGCACCATCTTGGCCCCACCCCATTTCTTTTTTTTTAATTTTACTTGAGACTCAAATTCCAGAACAGAAATACAGAATAGAGAAAAGAACAAATGCGTATCATAAATGTAAATACAAAGTTAAAAAGAAAAAATAGTATGTCAGGTGCATAGCAGAACATAAGAGAGGATTCAAATTATGTAAAAATAAATTTTCATTTCAAGAAAGCCTGTATGATAAATAATGTTTCATTGAAAAGTGTCCATCTTTTCTTTATTTCCTTGTGAGTTCTTTTGTTCTGTGATGTGCACTTTTTTACTTTACTCTTTTCCTCCTCTCCCCACCCCAGAAGGCTACAATAAAGTTTAGCTTTAGCTATATAGCTATAGATGCATATATACGTATATACATACATACATACATATATAGACATATACTTTCTCAAACATATTCTACTCCTGATCTTTGGTTTTTGTTTGTACATATCTCTTGTTTCCTATCCCTCCTGCCTCCTCTACTTTACTTCAGCCCACTACCTTACCCTCCTATTACTTGCCTACTACCCTGTAAGGATCCCTCCCCTATCCTCCCATTCTCATAAATCTTAACACCCTTCCATACTCAACTTTTACCAGTTTCCTCCCCCTTCTTTCTAAAGATTCCTCCCTTGTCCTCTTTCCACTTCCTATGCTCCTACCAGTTTATTTCTTCTGACTTTAGAAGACTTTTATACTCTTCTAAATATATATGTATTGTTCCCTCTTAAAACCATTCCCAATGAAAATAGGTTACCAGAACTACCAGCCCTCCTTCCCCTTCCCCTCTGTATGGATTCTTCCTCTTGCACCTGTTTTACATAAAAGAATTACTTTTTTTAGTTTTAATTTTTAAATTCGTATCCTACTCAGGTTTACCCCAGTTGTACTTATGAGCTACCCAATTATTAATAAGAATCTTAAATATTTTGCATTTTATATATATGTGTATATTTGTATATATAAAGTAGAAAGTAAATAGTCTGTTATTATGAATCCCTTATAATCAGTCTTTGTCATGTACTTTTTATTTCTCTTGGTTCTTGTATATCAAATCATTTATTAAGTTCAGCATTTTTTTAACAAAGTCTTGAAAGTCTGAGAGTTTATCAAATGTCCATTTTTTTTTCACTCATAATTATACTTAACTTTGCAGGATGTGATATTTTCAGCCAGAGCCCCAGATTTTTTGCTCTTCTATATATTATGTTCCAAGAGCTGGGGTCCTTTAATGTCTCTGCTGCTAGGTCTTATGTTAGTCTAATTGTGGCACCACCATATTTAAATTCTTGTAATCTTGTTGTTTTTGATATTTTATCCTTGAGCTGGGGGTTTCAAAATTTACTATGATCTTCCTATGAGTTTTCCTCATAGGATCTCTTTCAAATGGTGATTGATGGATTGGTTTTTTTTTCTATTTTTGCTCCCCTCCCCTCTTGTTCTAATGCTTCAGGACAATTTTCTTTAAGTATTTCTTGTATTATTGTATCAAGGTTCTTTCTGATCACAACTTTTAGTTAGTCTGATTATTTTTATATTCTCTCTTTTTGATCAATTCTCCAAATCTATTGTTTTTCTTATAAGATGTTTCACTTTCTCTTCTATTTTTCATTATTCATATTTTGGTTAATTATTTCTTGATCTCTTATAATTTCACTGGTTTCACTTTGCCCAATTGTAATTTTCAAGATGTCATTTTCTTCGTTAGGCTTCTGGATTTCCTTTTCTAATTGGCTGACTTACCTTTCATAACCTTTTTCTTGGATTTTTTTTTTTTTTTAGTTTTTCCTCCATCTCTGTCATTTGATTTTTAAACTTTTTAAAGATTTTCTAGGAATTCTTTTTGGACAAGTTACCATTTGACATTACTCTTTGGGGGTTTCTTTACTTCATTATCTTCCTCTGAATATGAATCCCGATCATCTCTATTCTCATATCTTTCTTTGGCTGGAGTCTTTCTCTTTTGCCTGTGCATTTTTTTGTGGTGATAGCTTAATTTTTTTAATCACCTCTAGCCCTGGGTTTGGGAAATGGTGCCTCTTGCCCCAGATCTTCAGTTTTCCTGTGCTGGTTGGAACCAAAGCCAAACATCCTACTTCCTGTAAGTACCTGAAGTCAGGGGTTTTCTGTTCCACCACTTCTGCACTCATGGGGGCGTGTGCTGGTTCCTTCTCCACCAGCTGCTCTTTGCAGCCCAACCGGGTCTGGCATTCCTTGTCAGCAGTGGTTCCCTCAGTCTTGCCAGGCTCAAAGGCCACACTCCTCTCACTATCCAGGGGGATAAAAGTTCCTGTGGCTGGGGCTGAGGCAGCCACTAAAACCAATTAACCCCAGGGCTTGCCACTTGTTGTTAAACTGGACCCTAGCCTGGAGGTGTTTACTCTTCACAGGACCAAATCTCCTCCTGGGCTTTTTCTTCCAAATCTTCTCAAATTGACCCAGGAGGACTCGGATTGTACCCCTATTCTTATTTATCTCCACCCACACTTGGTTTACACTAAGGTGCTATTTTTTTACTCCTTTATGGAAGAAAATCTTGAGAGCTTGGAATTTCTGATGTACTCAGCTATCTTCCCAGAATCTTCTCACATCCATCATTTGCCACAAAAAAATAGTATTCCATCACAATCACATACCACAACTTGTTCACCTATTCCCCAATTGATGGGCATCCTCCCAATTTCCAATTTTTTGCTACCACAAAAAAAGAGCTGCTTTAGCTATTTTCATAAAAATAGGTCCTTTCCCCTTTACTTTGGTCTCTCTGGGACATAGATCTAGTAGGGGTAATACTGGGTTAAAGGGCATATATAATTTTATATTCCTTTAGACATAGTTGCAAACTGTTCTCCAGAATGATTAGACCAGTGCACAACTTTGCCAATAGCACATTAGTGTCCAGATTTTCCACCCTGCTTCTCCATAATTTTTCATTTTCCTTTTCTGTCATGATAGTCAATCTGAGAGGTACGAGGTGGTATATCAGAAATGTTTTAATTTGCATTTCTCATCAATAACGATTTACAGCACTTTTTCATTTGATTGGATAAATAGTTCTTCCTTTGAAAAATGTCTGGTCATATCCTTTGATCATTTATAAATTGGTGAATAAATTATTTTTTTTAAAATTGGGTCGGTTCTCCATATATTTGAGAAATGAGGCCTTTATAAGAGAAACTTCTCTTATCCTCATCCCCTCTATTTTCTTGTAGGGCAAGATAGATTTCTAAATCCCATTGCCTGTACATCTTATTTGTGAGAGATAATGTGCCCCATTATATTTCTCCCTTTCTCCTCCCAATATATTTCTCTCTTGCCCCTTAATTTTATTTTTAGGGATCATCTCTTCCTATTCAATTCACTGTGTATACATATAGTTCCTCCAACTACCCTAACACTAAGAATAGTTTCAAGAGTTACATATATGATCTTTCCATGAGGGAAGATAAACAGTTCAACTTTAGTAAGTATCTTATGATTTCTCTTTCCTCTTTACCTTTTCATGCTTCTCTTTATTCTTGTGTTTGAAAGTCAAATTTTCTCTTCAGCTCTGGTCTTTTCATCAAGAATGCTTGAAAGTGCTCTATTTCATCAAATAACCATTTTTTCCCATGAAGGGTTATACTCAGTTTTGCTAGGTAGATGATTCTTGGTTTTAATTGTAGTTCCCTTGACCTCTGGAATATCGTATGCCAAGCCCTGTGATCCCTCAATGTAGAAGCTGCTAGATCCTGTGTCATCCTGATTGTATTTCCACAATAGTCAAATTGTTTCTTTGTGGCTAATTGCAATATTTTCTCCTTGACCTGGTAGCTCTGGAATTTGGCTACAATGTTCGTAGGAGTTTTCATTCTGGGATCTCTTTCAGGAGGTGATCAGTGGATTTCTTCAATATTTATTTACCCTCTGGTTCTAGAATATCAGGGAAGTTTTCCTTGATAATCTCTTGGAAATGATGTCTGGGTTCTTTTTTTTTTGATCATGGCTTTCAAGTAGTCCCATAATTTTTAAATTGTTTCTCCTGGATTTATTTTCCAGGTCAGTTGTTTCCCCAATGAGATATTTCACATTATCTACTATTTTTCAGTACTTTGGTTTTGTTTTATAATTTCTTATTTTTTTCATAAAGTCATTAGCTTCCATCTGTTCTATTCTAATCTTTAAGGAATTATTTTCTTCAGTGAGCTTTTGGATCTCTTTTTCCATCTGGCCAATTCTGCTTTTTAAGACATTTTTCTCTTTATTGGCTATTTTGTTTCTCTCTTGCCATTTGGGTTAGTCTATTTTTTAAAGTGTTATTTTCTTCAGCATTTTTGGGGGTCTTCTGAAGCAAGCAGTTGATTCATTTTTCATGATTTTCTAGCATCACTCTCATTTCTCTTCCTAATTTTTGCACTACTTCTCTTACTTGCTTTTCAAAATACTTTTTGAGCTCTTGCATGGCCTGAGACCAATTCATATTTTTCTTGGAGACTTTGGATGGAGGCGCTTTGACTTTGTTTTCTTCTGTTTGCATGTTTTGGTCTTCCCTGTCACCAGATTCTATCATCTGATTCTTTTTCCAGTTTTTGCTCATTTCCCCAGCTATTTACTTGACTTCTGAGCTCTTTGTCAAGGTAGTTTTCTGCTTCCAGATGGGGAGTGGGGGTGATTTACTGTCAACCTCTTGATCCCCTCACAATCTGTGGGCCTTGAGCTCCAGAAACAGTGTCTGCAGCTGACCCCGTTGCTGCTTCCCAGTGACTGCCAAGGGTTCCTCTGGTCCCTCTCGCCTCTGCCACCCTGGGGCTGGGGTCTGATCACTCTACTCTCTCACACAAGTTCCCTAGATTTTTTTCCACTGACCTTGCAATTTGTCATTAGCGTTTTGGGATCATGAAGTCTGGAAACTGCCAATGGTGTGAGTGATTCTGTACCCCCAAGGCCTGCTCAGGTCCCCTCTATGCTGGTAGGGCCCATGCTGCACTGGGCTCTGCTTCCAGCATGGCATGATAGACACTTCCCAGCAACCTTTCAGTCTTGATCTGGAGATTTGCTTCACTCCATCATCCTGTGGGTTCTGCACAGAATTTTTAGAGTCATTTTTTTTTTACAGATCTTTGGCTTGGCTTAGGGGTAGTCCTCTAGAAAGTCTATGCTATTACTCCACCATCTTCACTCCATCCTCAATTAGAAGTTTCTTGAGAGGGCTAGTGAACATTCATGGGATGAAGAACCATCAGATCCTAAACTATATCCTCAGGCCTGATTTTACCTTATTTTGTGTTCTTGAACACAACTCTTGGGGATAATTTCTGCTATTTATAAATGTCAATATCCATCTCTATTTCTACTCTTAGAGGTAGAATGCTCCTTCTAGGACAAATCATATTGTGCACTGGTACTGAGTCACAACACAGAGTTTCTAAAGATGGCAAGCTATGCTCCTAGGATGCTAGGTGGAATTAATAATATGGATTGAGTTAAACCTAATATCCCCTTCACATCTCAGCTAATCTCTCATTTAGGAGAAATTTGGTCTCAATATCATGGTAGGTTTTTTTTTTATATTTTCCAAATGTCTCTCCTTTCTGTCCTAGGATCTTTGAGGTCACAGGATAAATAAGCTACAAAAGATTCAATTTTTTCTAGCAATAGTATGAATACACTGGACAAGCAAAGACTTCTTTTTAGATTAGATATTTTGAACTATCAGCTAATAGTCTGTACATTTGGAAATTGTCCAAAGTTATTAAAAAAAATTACAGGCAAAATCCCCCACCACTAACCAGAATATTCCTATGTCTATTACTTCCTGCCTCTAACAGAGTATATCTAGGAATACCTAATAATTCAAAAGTATTAATTAATATTAGGAGAATATTTTCTTACAATATAAAAAGATACCTAGTTGCATTCAAAAGTAAACTACAGAAGAGTTTTAGGATAATATCCTCTGTGCAGCTTACTTACAGTCTGCTTCCCTATCACAAGAGTTGACTGAGCATCTTATCTGATATTGACGATTTTTAAAAATTTTACTGCTGATTTCTATTACTGAAGTTCATGTACCCATTATTAGAATATTGATTGAACCATTCTGTGGTATCCTAGAGAATTATAATATCGCATTTTGTATTGTGCTTTGAAGTTTGTTGCGTTATCTGAAATCAAGATAACTGTTTCTGGTTTCTAAGGAGAATGAGAGAATATCCTTTTTGATTATTTTTATTGTATTTATCAATATGTTCAAGTAGGTTTCTTGTAGGCAGCAAATTATTGGTATTAATATTCTTACCTATTTTCTTTCATTTATCAAAAAATTTAATCCATTCACACTTAGAGTTTAAATTCATTATTATCTTCTATTATGTTTTGTTTTACTACTGACAAAAATGTTACCATGAAAGTTTCCAGCCAAGTTCATCTCCCTTTGCCATCTAGATGGCATAATGGATAGAGAGCTAGGCCTGGAGTCAGGAAGACTCAGCTTTCTGAGTTCAAATCTGGCCTCAGTCTCTTACCAGATGTATGACCCTGGGCAAGTCACTTAACCCTGTTTGCCAGACTTTTAGCAGATACTTCAAAATATCTAATCTAAAAAGAAGTCTTTGCTTGTCCAGTTTATTCATGCTATTGTCAGAAAAAATTGAATCTTTTGTAGCTTATTTATCCTGTGACCTCAAAGTTCTTCATCTATCAAATGAACTGGAGAAGGAAATGGCAAGCCATACCAGTGTATTTGCCAAGAAAACCCTAAAAGGAGTCATGAAGAGCTAGGCACAACCAAAACGACTGAACAACAACAACTAGCTCCCTCTAGAAGTACCTCAGGGACAGCAGAAAGTAGTTGCGAATGAAGCCAGCCATCAAACGCAACATAAAAAACTGAGAGCAACAGTGCGGTAATCTCCATAACTCCTTCCCTCCTGCAAAGCACATACACACAGCAATTAAGGACCACTCTGGAAGCTCTGGTCCTGAACCACGTCCAAGGGGGGCTCTATCCTTTCCTCTTTAATCCCAGTATGAACTGTGGGAGGCGGCAGACCCTAGAGACCATTACTCCTGCCTGCACACTCCTGACCATTTGATCTCAATCCCTTGCTTTACCAACCTTTACATGATTTGAGGCATAGGAGGTAACAGGGCCTGGCCTCTGCTATCCCATCCATCTTGACAGGGGTATAAAGGACAGGGGCTAGACGTAGATCAGCTTCACAGCCCAAGCTTGTGTGAAGGAAGTGACCCCAGAGACTTTGACCTTCCCAGTTCATCTACCCCACCCAGATCTGCCAGAAGTGGCTGAGAATGAATGACCTGAGGACTTGGAACTAACACTCTTCAAAAGTGCAAAGCCTGGTCCTGGCTCCATGTCCCAGTTCAGCACAATGGCAAGGGAAAGAGTCCAGAGACTACCATGATCTAAGCTCAGTTACTCCATTCAGAACTAGATGAAGTGATAGGAAACAGAGACCAGAATCCCTGGATCAACTATATCATTTAAAACATCAATCTTTTTTCTGAGTGTTCTGGACCAAGACTTTTGGAGGGAATGGATACAAGAAGTATTTTTTTAGTAGGTTTGATCATTTCCCTACTGTACTGTATGTAGTAGACTAAGAAATTAGTGTATTCCTATGGAAAAAGAGTCAAAAAACCTGTGTCTCCTCTCCCACCCCAAGTATATTGAGTGGTTTGAAAGAAACAGCAAGACTTATGGATAGGTGAATAATTTGGGAATAAATAAGAGGGTTAGGTTGCAAAATGGATAATTTTGATTCCATTAAATTTTAAAAGTTTTTTGTACAAATAAAACAAATGTAAGTAATATCAGAAGTAAAGCAGAAAAGTGGGGGAAAATTTAGTTTCTCAGATAAAGGTCTCATATCTCAAATATATAAAGACCTATGTAAAATCTATAAGAATATGAGGCATTTTCCAATTGATAAATAGTCAAAGGATATGACAGACAGTTTTTCAATGAAGAAACGAAAATAATTTGTAATCATATGAAAAAATCCTCAAATCATCATTGATTAGAGAAATGCAAATTAAAATAACCTTGAGATATCATTTTACACCTATCAGATTGACTAAAATGATTGAAAGAGAAAGTAACAAATGTTGGAGGGGATATGGAAAACTGGGACACTCATTCATTGTTGGTAGAATTGTGAACTGATCCAACCATTTTGGAGAGCAATCTGGAATTATGCTCAAGAGTTATTAAACTGCCTATACCTTTTGACCCAGCCACTACTACGATGTCTACTTCCAAAAATGATTTTGGAAAAAGGAAAAGAACCGATATGTTCTAAAGTGTTTATAGTAACTCTCTTTGTGGTGGCAAAGAACTGGAAATTACAGAGATGCCCATCCAATAGGGAATGGTTGAGCCAGTTGTGGCATATGATTGTGATGGAATACTATTAATGCTATAAGAAAAGATGAACTGCATGACCTTAGAAATAGAAACTGCACAAAACTAAGAGAACACAGTGTACACTAACAGCAATATTAAGAAAAAATTTGAGCAAATAAGTCATTTTTAACTATTGTAAATACCCAAATTAACTATATAGGGCATGTGAAGGAAGATGCTATGTGCATCCAGAGAAAGAACTGAAAAATAGGAGCATGTATAGAATGAGTGTGTGTGTGTGTGTGTGTGTGTGTGTGTGTGTGTATGTGTGTATGTGTAATGGTAGCCATCTCTAGGGTAGGGAGGGGAAGAGAGGAAGAAAAGAAAAAAAATTACATGATGACTCCATAAATATTTTAAAGGAAAAGCAAGTTGTACATAATAGATTTGCAGTTTTCATTTACAATCCTTTTTTAAAAAAATTATTTTGTTATGGAAATGTTTATTTTATCCCATAAATAAAAATTAAATAAAAATTTTAAAAACAAGAAAGAAACAACAAAGACTCTTCAGTCCCTAGCCATACTTTTTGAAGAAACTGAAAAAAGGAGAAAACAGAAGAATATTATGAGTGAAGAGAATCTCAAGATAAAATTCCAGAAAGAGAAAATAATTGCACAAGAATTACATGTAGAACCCTAGAGGAAGAATGGATTGGTCACAATGGTTCCCAAAATGAAGGGAGAGCCTATTAAAATAAACAAAGGAAGAGTTTAAGCAAGAGATGGAGAATGAACTAGAAAGTTTGAACAAGAAATTGGAAGGAAAATAAATCAGTTATAGTAGAATTCAGTCTTTTTGACATAGTAGGTAACATGAAAAATAGATAGATCAGACAAAACTCAAAAATTTGATGACATGAGAAATACTGGAAAAAAGTTAAAAGACAAAAAACTTAAAGGATAGGTGAAGCATCTGCCATCAAAACCAGTTCACTTGGAAAATAAGACAAATATAGGTAATTTAAGGATAACTGTGGTACATGAAGACTGTGACTAAACAAAAAAAGTAGTTACCATATATTAAGAAATCACACCAAGGCCATAAAAAAATAGACAAAATCCACATTGCTACCTACAAGAAGCCCCAAATATAACATACCTATAAATATAAATACTAAATTCCATATTTTCTAGGTCAAAGAAAATTACTGAAAATAACCATGAGAAAACAAATCACATATCAAAGAATCACAATCAAGATTACAGAAGATAGTGAAACAAATACGAGAAAGAACAAGGAAGATTAGAATATGATAGACCAAAAAGAAAATGCTTAAAACCAAGAATATCTTATTCTGCAAAACTGAGAACAATCTTAAAGGTTAAAAAACACAAACCTTTAATAGACTCAGTCATGCTGAGAAAATCAGAACCAGGAAGAATCATTGAAATTTAAAAAAAAGAAGCGAGAGAAATCTAGAAAATTAAGTAAGTTTTGAGAAACCGGAAAAGACTAAATAGTGATTAATTGTTAATAGCCTAAAAGAAGAGAATATTTTCTTTCAGAATTCCACTATCTTCAAGAGTCAAGGGAAGAGGGGAGAGAATAAATGAAGACAAACATTGAATCTGGGTGTTTTTTTAAAATCTGTTTTGTGGGGGGAGAGGGAGAGAGAGAGAAATAAATGGGCAGAGACTCAACAACCAAAAGGGAGACAGGCAGAAGAAAAGGGAAAACACAGTAGGGAGGAAGAGAAACATATATTTCTTGAATATGAACTTGAACTTAAAAGTATACAAACATGAAGGAGGTAAAGGTAGTGAAAATGATTCTCACTCTTACCTGAGCTAGGCATGGGGAAGTTGGAGGGAGGGGAAGAGTATATGGTAGAAGTCTAAAAATGAAATAGGGGACTGGATGTAGACAGGGAGAAAAAATAGAAAAGTTTAAGAGAGAAAATAAAGTTGAGGATAGTTGAAAGAAGGTAAAGTTGAGTCACAAGGATAATACATGTCAACTGTGGAAGGCTAATTAAGGAGAGAATAAATATGGAGATAAATTGGAATGATCTTATAATCTAAATATGGGCTACATAAAGAGAGGAAGGACTGAAATCAGATGCTTCCGACTATTTATTACTACTCTTACTTTAATTTCTTTTGTCTTTTTCTACCTTGTATTTCCTTATAAATATTAGGATTTGGAGCAAAGAGGGGAAATATCATGATAGAATATGATTCGCAGAAAATCAAAAATATCAGCCATAATCGTGGATATTGACGGGATAAACTAACCCATAATACAGAGGAAGGTAAATCAGAAAGCAAAGCATATCAGATAGCTTGTTTATAAGAATCTCACTTAAACGAAAGATTCACAGAAAGTTAAAAAGAGGTGTCGGTGTAGAATTTATTGTGCCTCAACTGAATTCAAAAATACAAGGGTGGCACTCATAATCCAGACAAGACAATATTAAAAAAAAAAGATATGATTTAAAGAATTAAGCAGGGAAGCTAAAGGCACCATAGATATTGAAACAATATCAGAACTGAATGTATATAAACTAAATCCTATCATATGTAATTTCTCAAAGGAAATTCTCATTGAGCTACAAGGAGTACTGGAAAGTAAAATAATATTTTCTGGGTATGTCAAAATACTACTTTTAAATGTAAACTAATCTGGTGAAAAGATAGGAAAGAAATTAAGGATCTGAATAAGAATTTAGAAATGTAAGGTATAATAAAACTTTGTGAAATACTGTATGGGAATTATAAATAGCATACATATTTTTCAGTCACTTTTGCAAAAAAACAAACAAAAAAACCAAACCAATCATATATTGTGGTATAAACAATTCATAAGCAAATACAGAAAAGCAGAAATATTAAACATAACCTCTACAGACCACAAAGTAATACTATTGTTAAATAAGAAAAATTTAAATAAATGATTCAGAATTAAATGGATACTAAGTGTAGTTTTAAAGAATGTATAGGTTAAAGAATAAATCATAGAATAAGTCATTTTAAAAATTATAACAATAAAGCAACATATCAAAACTTATTGAATTGTTAAATCAATTCTTCATAGAAAATTTAAAATCTATAAATAATTTCTCCAACAGTTAAGAGAAGGTAGATAACAGTTAATTGATAATGCAAATAAAAATCCTCAAGAAACCTAGCAAATGAAAGCTGCACCTCCCCTATAAAGACTAAAGTAGAATTTCTAAAAGTCAGAAGAGAGAAAAAGAATTGGGGAAAAAATCCTTTTCTCTTCATAAGAAAAAATTAAATAGGTTTGCAAGATGTTAGCCACTAGTTCGTGTTGTCTTTCCTGGGGATGAAAAAGAGTGATTGACTGCAAAGTAGATGTAAAGCATCTTAGAGCTAGAAGGGACTATAGTGATCATCTAGCCCACCCACTTAATTATACAGATGGGGAAACTGAGACTTAGATTGGAATGAAGTAAGTGGTAGAACTAAAATGAGAACACAGGTTTTCTGACACTCCACCCACACAGGTTGATGTTCTCAAGTTACTGTATAGAATCAGGGGTTAACTTGGTGTCCATAAGTTGTTTGGTTTTTCCTTTTTTTTTTTTTGATGTGTTCTAATTACATTCCTTTATAATCCATGGCAATTTATGAATTTAAGAATATTATTCTGAAATATTTCACTAGTATTCTGAAAATACTATTTTCAGCTTTGCCAAAGGCATCAACAAACAACACAACAAAAAGGGAAGAATTCCTGCTCTAGATGAAAAGTAGAGTGGGAGTTTCTCCGTCCTATTAGTCTTGCATTTCCTTAGTCCTTAATGTCCTTAGTTCTTAATAGTCCTTAATGTCAACAGGCTTTAATTAACTGGCTAGCTGAGTGGGTTTTGTTATAAAGGAGCTAAGATTCCAGGAGTTGTCACATTCTATTTGGGGATAAAGTTTTATAAAGTGATAACTTTGGGTAATGTGATGGCTTTCCACTATTCATACTTAAAAAACCCCTAAAATTTAGCCCCTGAAGGTCAAAGTATGTATTAGTCAGTTTGTCTTATGGGGAATAGCAAATACCTCAATTGAAGAATGCAGATGAGATCTAGTAGTAAAAGCATCCAGGCAGAGAGATTGTTGTGGGGATGTGATGCTCAGTAGTAATTAGGTTCAGCCAAGGACAACACTAAGTGGAGAGGAGTCCCAGAAGGAGAGGGGCTCAGTGATATTGCAAGACGTCATTACTGGCGCTGCAGTACCAAAAGTATGAGTACCCTTTCTATACACATATTCTGACCAAGCCTGACATCCATGCCTCCTTTAGTTTCTTCCATGGTCACATGGTCACACTCTCTGTGTACCCTCATGCATGATCCATAAATGCATTCCACTCTTTCCACTTGAATGTTTGCGCTTTTGTGGAATATAGTCACCCAAGCTGATGGAGAAATATTCCATTGCCACATTTTTTTATTATGCTATTTCTTTAAAAACCTTTTCTTTGAATTAATTGTGTCTGTTGATTGCCTAGTAAAACCAGCAGCTTTTGAACTTTGAATGGATGTTGACTCATAAAATACTTTTAATTTGTGGTAGCTTTTCTGAGAGGCCAGTGGGTAAGCAAGAATGGCCCATGTGTTGCATATGAAAATGAATGGGTAGACTAGATAATAACTCTGCTTAACTGGGTTTGTATAACAATGTAGCATGTGCATATGTGATTAAGTGCCTTTCAGGTACACTTGAACACAATCTCGGAAAACCTCATCCCCTTCTGCTACTGGTTCCTCTCCTTATTCTTTTCTCTTTGGGTTCAAAGGTAGTCTAATGAATATGCTCCAAATTATCCTTGGAAATTACTAAAATAGAAGAAACACTTTCTCTGATCTTCTCATTCCTCTTCCCACAATAAACCCCCAAATCTTTTCTCTCATGGGCTAGATTGTATTTTATGTCTTGAACCATGAATTTATTGACTCAAACTCTTTGTCAATGATTGTGTAATTTAATAAGGCAGGATCAAGTAACATAAAAACACAGATGTATATTCAGATAAGATATGTAATTCATGTAATATGACTCACAACCAGGGTCACCTTTCCCTTTCCTCCTATAGCTTTCTTCTAGCCAATCTGAAGGAGGTTTCTGAATCAAGAAAATTCAAATTCTGGGTCTAGACAGAAATTTTCCCAGCTCTGAGAAAGCAGAGAAGAAAAACGTTGTTGCTTGGGCTTTAGTCTCATAGCTGCTTCAGCTTTGCAACTGCTACTTTGTTTTGATCTCAGCTCTAGCCGATTTCTGTTATGTAATTATTTTCTCCCACTCTCCAGTCTACATTTGCATCCACATCCATCTTAAAATTCACCTTTTTGCCTCCCCTACTTGTTACTCCAAAGCTTGGGTGGAAGTCTCTTTCACAGTAACCTTGGAATGGATTAGATTCTCCTGACTGCCTCCAAGTAGTGTAACTCTAGGATTCTATATTATCCCTGGAAAGACTTCCAAAATTTCTGTGATCCTAGGGAGATTTCCCAAAGTCTCTGTGATTCCAGGAAGGCTGTAGTGAAACACTTTTTGCTGTTGTAACACAAGCGTACATGTTATGAGGGAAAATCTCACTGGGATGAGAGAAAACAGGAATACATATTTTGAAATAACTATATGTAATGATGACAATGATGATGATAGCTCACATTTATATAGTGGTTATTATGTACAAGACTGTGCTAAGTGATTTACAAATATGTCATTTTATCCTCAAAACAACCATGTGAGATTGGTAAATTCCCTAATTTACCGATGAGGAAACTAAGGCAAACAGAGATTAAGTGACTTGTCTAAAGTCACATTTACTACATAGTTAGTAAATGTTGAAGACAAATTTGAACTCAAGTGTTTCTGACTCCAGGTCCCAAACTCTTCACTGTGCCATATATCTGCTTCCATGATAGAAGTGATAAATAATTAGTAAAACTAGCAGCCATCAATATTTTGTAAATGGCTGGTGATCTGCAATAACACTTGGAAGAAAGTACTGCAGTTTTAATCTTCATTTTACTAATTTAGAAGTTGAAGCTCAGAGAATTTAAATAACTCTACTACGGCCATGTCTAATGTCAGAAGCAAGACTGAAATCTAGATCTTCCTGCTTCTAGGTCAAGCAATTTATCTACCATCTCAAGCTGTAAAGCAGATGATATCTGCCATATCCACCAAAGACAAATCTCATTATCACTGTTGTCTCATAGAAATATAGATTTCATTACTTCCTGAGAAAGCAGATTTTACTTATAGATAGCTCTAAATTCTTGGATGGTTTTTCTTACACTGAACTAAAATTTACTTTTCAGCAATTTCTACCCACTTTTCTGGATGAAAGAGAACAAATCTAATTATTCTTCTACTTGAGAAATTTTCAAATTTTTAAACATGTAATTTTTACCCACAGTAAGTCTTTTTCAATTTAAATGTTGAGTTTCTTTACTTGGTCCACTTCCATAATTTCTAGCAAAAAAACTATCTCGTGATAAAAATAACCACAACAATTGCTAACTACTTACAGCAATATGAATGAATGCCCCAAATCACTAATAATAAGGGGTAAAAAAAGCAAAAAACTCAAGATTCCATTCTTACCCAACTAATTGGGGAGGAAATGACAAAAGTTGGGGATTGTCAATGTTGAAGGAATTATGAGAAGATAAACATGGTAGAACATTGTTGGTATAGCTATGAATCAGTATAATCAATCTGGAATATAATGCAAATAAAATAAGTTAAAGGTCATTTGACCTAAAGATATCTCTACTAGACTTTTACCTCAAGGAGCTCATTGATAAGAAGGTCCCCAAATAAAACAAAATAGCACTTTTTGTGGTAGCAAAGATTTGGAAACAAAGCGATGGCTATTGATTGGGGAATGCCTAAACAGATTATACTTATTTACACTAATACATGTAAGTATTAGAATATTACTATGCTATAAGAAATGATTGAGGGTAGCTAGGAGACATAGTGGACAGAGTGATGAGCTTGGAGTCATGAGGAATAGAGTTCAAATCCAGCCCCAAACACTAGCTATGTGACCCTGGGGAAATCACTTAACCCTTTTGTCTTAGTTCCTTATCTGTAAAATGAGTTGGAGAAATAAATGACAAACTACTCCAATATCTTTTTCAAGAAAATCCATGTGGAGTCACTAAGAGACTGAAATAACCCCACAACAAGAAATGATGAGTACAGGAAATCACAGAAAGATTTAAATGAAATGATTCAGATTGAAGTAGAGCCAAGAAAAATACATGTACAATGATTAGAACAATGCAAATGAGAAGATCACAAAATAATTTAAAATGGATTACAATGGACAAAACATAGTTCAGAGGAAGATAAATTAGAAGACACCCCACTCCAGTCTTTTACCATCTTTATATAGAGGACCACAGGTACAGAATAGTGCATACCTTATCAGATTTTTTGCTGATTTTTTCTTTTTTCCTTTTTCTCTTTTGTAACCTTAGTCTTAAAGCCCAGTGGTATTGGACTCTCTTTTCATTGGTTGAGATGAATGCCTTGTACCTGAATGAGGGGCGGAGTGGAGGTAGCTGGAGAGGAGAGAGCTTCAATCTTTTTAGTCAGTTTTTCTTGGGGACAGAGTCAAAATGGCAGAGTAACAGCATGGATTTTTCTAGAGTACTGCCCTGAAGCCCAGGCAAATATCTGTAGAAAATGGCTCTAAACAAATTCTGGAGCTGCAGAGCCCACAGAATGATGGAGTGAAGCGAATCTCCAGCCAAGACAGCCTGGAAGGTCTCCAGGAAGTGTCTATTGCACCATGTTGGGAGCAGAGCACAGTCCAGTTGGGCCACACCTGCACAGACAGGACATGAGCAGGCCTTGGGGAGACTGAATTTCTCAGACCTATGGTGATTTCCAGACTTCAGGACCCAAAACGCTGAGGATAAATTGGAAGGTCAGTGGGAAAAGCCTGTGGGACCAGTGCAGGAGAAGGGAGTGGTCCAGCCACAGCCCCAGGGCAACTGAGGGGGGCAGGGACAGAGGAACCTACAGCAGCCACAGCAACAGCAGGGGCAGCTGCAGCCACTGTTTCTGAAGCTCTAGACCCACATATTGTGGAGGATCAAGAGGCTGATAGTATACCCCCCACCCCCACAGGAAGCAGAGAACTATCTTGACAAAGAGCTCAGAAGTCAAGCGAATGGCTCAGGAAATGACAACAGACTATAGAATCTTCCTTTGGTAACAGGGAAGATCAAAATATGCAAACAGAAGAAAACAGTCAAAGCTTCTCCATCTAAAGCCTTCAAGAAAAATATGAATTGGTCTCAGGCCATGCAAGAGCTCAAAAAGGATTTTGAAAATCAAGTAAGAGAAGTAGTGCAAAAATTGGGAAGAGAAATGAGAGTGATGCAAGAAAATCATGAAAAACGAGTGAACTGCTTGTTAAAGGAGATCCCCACAAAAGTGCTGAAGAAAATAACACTTTAAAAAACTGACTAACCCAAATGGCAAAAGAGGTAGTAAGGAGAAGAATGCCCTAAAAGACAGAATTTGCCAGACGGAAAAGGAGATCCAAAAGCTCACTGAGGAAAACAATTCCTGGAAAAGGAGATCCAAAAGCTCACTGAGGAAAACAATTCCTGGAAAAGGAGATCCAAAAGCTCACTGAGGAAAACAATTCCTGGAAAAGGAGATCCAAAAGCTCACTGAGGAAAACAATTCCTGGAAAAGGAGATCCAAAAGCTCACTGAGGAAAACA
>CM053770.1:152183211-152199758 GCA_028658325.1 Potorous gilbertii
ATATATATATATATATATATATATATATATATATATATATATATATATATATATATGTCCAAGGCATACTTGGTATTCTCATCAGATTTGTAGATGACACAGAGCCAGGAGAGATAAGTCACAGTCTAGATGTCAAAGTTAGGCTCCAAAAACAATCTTGATGGACTACAGCAAACTCCAAATTTTTTTTAGTCATACCAGTAAAAAAAATATTTCTGAGGACATATTCTTGAATATGAATATATGTTTATAAATTATATACATGTATAACTATGCTGATATATATATTATAAATAGTAGAAATTAAAGCATGAGATAAAGATTAAGTGGACAATATTTTAAAATATTTTTATTTTTGAATGGTATAATATCTTTCTGTCCTCACTAAATTATTTTAATAATATTTTTTAAAGTATTTAAAAATATATTATGTAGATGGTTGTCAGGGTAAGGATATTGGGGTTGGGACTTTGGACTACACTAAGAGATAAGGCAGGTTTGTAGTTGTAGGTGTGAAGGCGTCAGTACCTCCACTCTGGCTGAAGCAGCCAGGGAGGAAGTGTGACTGAAGCTGGGGCTTCATATCAACATTGTGAGATGACAAACTTTGATAGAACTTTGATAGAATTAGTGCTTCTCAGCAATACAATGATCTAAGACAATTTCAAAAGACTAATGATGGAAAATATTGTCCACATGCAGAGAAGGAACTATGGAGTCTGAATACAGATTGAAGCATAGTATTTTCTCTTTTGTTGTTCTTTTTTTCCCTTTTTTGTTGTTTCCCCCTTTTGCTATGATCCTTTTTTCACAATATGACTAATGTGAAAATATGTATAATATAATTGCACATGTATAGCCTATATTAGATTGCAGGATGTCTTGAGGAGGGGGGATGGGAGAGAGAAGGAAAAACTTAGAACTCATTTTATAAAAATGAATGTTGAAAACTGAAAATAAATAAAATTTCCTAGTTTTATATATAATTTATATATAATCATTGCATTATATACTATCTTCTCTTTTGTTCTAGCCTCTGAAAAACAGATGACTTCTATTTGTCCTTGATACCATCCATTCTTAGTTCTTCTATGAATTCACTCCTTCAATTTCCTCTCTTGCTTACCTATTAGAGAAATAGGAGGGGAAGAGGGGGGTGATAATGGGAAGGGAAGATTAAGGGAAACAGTGATTAAAAGTGAAGTAGGCTTTTGAGGACAGACAGGGAAAAGAGAAGGGGAGAGAGAGAGAGAGGAAAATAAGATGGAGGGAATCCATAGTAATCATCACTACGAATGTGAATAGGATGAACTCACCCATAAAATAGAATAAGAGAGGGAAATGAATTAGAAAACAGATTCCAACAATACGTTATTTACAAAAGATACACTTGAAACAGAAAGACACAGAGAGTTAAAATAAAAGGCTGGAGCAAAATATAACATGCTTCAGCTAAATCAAAAAAAGGTAGGGATAACTATCAAAATCTCAGTCAAAGCAAAAATAGACTTGATAAAAAAAAAGTAACCAAAGAATTTACATTTTACTAAAAGGTACTATAAGCAATAAAATAATACCAAAAAATTTTAAGGTCAAATTTCTCTGATAAAGGACTTATTTTTAAAAATAAATACTGAGAATAGGACTGAGTCAAATTTATAAAATATAAACCATTCCCTAACTGATAAATGGTCAAAGGTTATGAATGGGCAGTTTTCAAAAGAAATCAAAGCTATCCCTAGTCTTGTGAAAATAATGCTCCAGATAACCATTGACTAGAGAAATGTTAATTAAAACAACTCTTAAGTACCACCTCATACCTAACAACAATGACAAATGCTGGAGGGAATGAGGAAAACATAGATATGCTAATGAACTGTTGGTGGAGTTGGAACTGGTCCAGTCATTCTGGAAAACTATTTGGAACTATGCCCAAAGGGCTTTAAATATATATATATCCTTTGACACTGCAATATCACTATTAGGTCTATATCCCAGAGAGATCAAAGAAAAGGAAAAGGACCTATATGTACAAAAATATTTATAGCAACTCTTCTCGTAGTGGTGAAGAATTGGAAATCAATAGAGTTGCTCATTAATTGAGAATGGCTAGACAAGTTGTGACATATGATTGTGATGGAGTACTATCGTGCTATAAGAAATGACAAGGATGATTTCAGAAGAGAAAAAAAAAATGGCAAGACCTATATGAACTGGGGCAAAGTGAAGTGAAAACCAGGAGATCATTGTGCACAGTAACAGCAATGTTGTAATGATGATAACTGGAAAAACTTGGCTACTCTGATCAATGCAATGATCCAAGACAATTCCAAAGGACTTATGGTGAAAGCTGATGAACTCTGAATGTGGACTGAAGTATGATTTTCTCACTTTTTATTTCTTGTTTTTTTTTTATTTTAGTTGATATGGAAATATGCTTTGCATGATTTCATGTATATAATTGATATCATGTTTCTTGCCTTCTCAGTGACTGGAAAAGGGATGGGAGGGAAAGAGAGAATTTGGAAATCAATGTTTAAAAAGAAAAGAATGTTGAAAATAAATAAATTGGGGAAAAAAGCAAAAACAAGTTAGGAGAGAGAGGGGATAATTGAAGGAGCAAATTCCGAGAAGAACTAAGAGTGGATGGGATCAAGGGTAAATAAAAGTCATCTGTTTTTTCAGAGACTGGACCAAAAGAGAAGTTAGTGCATAATGCAGTGATTATTTGAAGTGTCAAACTGAGGAGTTTGCCTTGGGATACCATTTTTTTTTTAGTGAAATATGAAGCTAGGTCCTCTGCCCAGATAGAGGGAGTAATAAAGGTATGGGAAAGTGACTTATGGCTTTAGAAGAGAAATGATTGAGAGCAGCCTCTGTGGAGAGTATAATAGAGGGTCAGTCATGAGTGAATGAAGGGATTGGCTTACAGTATTGAGGTTCCAGTTGAGATTGAACACTGTAAATTTGGAGTGGACTCAGTACAGTTGTGTGCCTTTCTCCATTTTCTCCATATCACATAGTCAGTGTCAGCTGCACTGGGGCATGGCTGCACTCACTTTGTCCTTGTTCAACAGCAGTAATCACCAAAAATACAGTGAAAAGATTTGACTCTAGCTCCTCTCAGACTGGAAACAGACTGAGGATGGTTGGTTGCTGTGGGGAAAAAAATGACAAACAGGAGAGAGTGCACAACTTACACAACTGACTAGTGGAAGGTGGAATAAGCAGGGCATGGACAAAGCACTCCTTACATCTTTATTTTGACATTTTTCTCAGGTTATCCGAAATCCTTTCATGTGCCACAAGCTGCTGGTGGACTGTATGTTGTGCAGACCTACTCTAGATTCCTGTTGAGAAAATCTGGGTTCAGATCCAGTGAAAATACTTATTATTTACTTGACCATTGGCAAGTTATTTTACCTTTCTGGGACTAAAAGGAGGAGACTAGACTATATGATCTTTAAAGTTCCTTCTAGCTCTCAAACCTTTGATTCTATGCTCCTAGTTTTCCTCAACTTGCTTCTGTCCATTGATGGATCTAAAAAGGAATGTGAGCCAGTCAACTTCTTGAGCTAGGGCCTCATTGTGTGAAGAATCCTATATTGGTAACACGGAGATAAGGCAATGTAGTTCCTCACTTTTAATAGGATGGACAGGACACATACACATGAAAAATCCAATTAGATCTAGAGTCAAGGAGTTTTAAAACTGAAAGAGATAGTCCCACCTCTTTGTTTTACAGGGCAAGACACTGAGACAAAATAAGTGAAGTGACCAACTCAGGATTACAGAACTCTTAAGTTCTAGGACTATTACTAGAGTTAGAGTCTACTGATGCTTTCTACTTAATCCATAAATGAACAAAATCTATGGCACAAGTAAATATTGCTTCATATAAAGCAAACAGCAGTGTACTGGAAATCATGAGAACTGGATTCTAGTCTCCAGCAGCAGAAATTGAGTTAGTGTACTTCCCAATGGACAGACTGGTAGACATCAGAGAGGAGTTGAGTTGTTAGATTATCCAAAAAAATATTAATAAGATTCAATTATATGGTAAGGACCTTGAAGACTCATAGATGTTTGGAGCAAAAGAGAATACAACCCAAACCCTTTAATTTTTAGATGAGATAATTGAGGCCCAGAAGACTTATATGACTGACCCAAGGTCACATGACTACCTAGTTACAGAGCTGGAACTGAAATCCAGATCTCCTGACTTCCTAGTCCAGGGATCTTCCTAATTTCATTCAATAAAATGGAAGCAATGACAGTGGTATGAGAACCAGGTGCCCCCTCCCCTTTCTCATCACTTGTATTCTCTCCACTTGTGGCCATGTCTAGGGACAATAAGAGAGATCTTCATGGTGGGGGTGAGGAGGTAGAAAAAATGGAGAAGACAGTAAAATCCAGGAAACTGACAGCAAATATGTGCTCATCTTGTTCTTTATTTGCAAGAAGAACAAGCAAGGCTAAGATGTAAGCAGGGTTGTAACACCAGCTTATTGCTGCTTGGAGAACATTTAATGTTGTCTAAACATAATTTGGGCTGTTTATATGGGAGTAGCTACCGTACCGCATATAAGCTCTTGGAGTGTTCTATTCTGTCTCTCCTGAACTATAGAGAAAAAGCTGCTGGCATTGATTAGGAGAAAGCCATTTCAGACAAGAAATGGTGGAGTTGTTTAGCTTTTTTCTTCCCTTCAGGGTAAAGTGAACTATGGGGCTCTTTCCACTGCAGTAAATAGGAGAAAGAGTTTTGGCCTTGGACTCAGGAGATCTAGGTTTGAATTTTTACTGGTTGTATGGATGACCATGGACAAACCATTTTATCAGTGTGGGCATCATTTCATCAACTATAAAACAGGGGGAATTTTATTGTGCAGATGGTTATTGTGAGGAAAGTACCTAAAGAGCTATGAAAATAGGAGGACTGGAGTGAGTTGGACACAGTAGGAACCCTAGGCAAGGTTAATGCCCACTAGCGGGCCACTTGGTGGTTTCCTGGAGAATTTTCCAAGAAAAGCAATTAACAGTTAACACTTTGGGTCTAGCTGGCTTTACTCCATTTCTCTGCCCCCATATTAACTCCTACTCTGACCAGCCTTTTTTGACATGGTTGATATACTAATGACTTCTACATTCCTACTCCAATGATTTATTGTGGCATGGAGGTGATCCTGAGTTGATACTAGCATGAACTAAAGTTGATTCTAACAAGATGGGTACCTGCCTGGTGACATGTTGTTGTTCAAAGATTAGCTTAGTTTAATACAGAGAGGATCATTATCAGGTTGACACTTGGGTAGATTTTTATGGCTATGACAATTTATGATATACCCCAAAATACAAAATGACCTCCAGTCTCCTATAGCCTTTTTTTTTAAACTACCAATTGTAAGGGTTACTGAGAATCACATTAATATAAGTGTTCATATTTCAAATGTGAGCTCTCATAATCAATGAGTTGATATGCTACTAGAGGAACTAAACCTTACCAATATAGACATTCTCACTCTATATGGAACTGACAGACCTAAGGAAGTTTAATCTAAATGTATGGACAGTTCAGAGTTTCTTCTTGGATGGGCAAATAAAGAAGTTGATAAAGTTGATTTTACTATATATTGAAAAGGCAAGGGGGAAACAGAGCCAAGATGGCTGAGTGAGAGCTCATACTCACTTAAGTTCTAAGACAAACTCCTTGTGATACCTCTAAAAAGAGAATCTGAACAAATTTTAGAATGGTAGAATCTGATAGAAGACAGACTGTGACAGATTTTCAACCCAGGACAGACTGGAAGGTCAATGGGAAGGATTTGTTGCATGGGGCAGGAGGAGTGCACAGTGCATAGGCTGTACCAGCACAGACCCCGCCATAGCAAAGCTGAGTAGGAAGCCCCAGGTGATCTGAAGCAGCAGCCCCACTTTGGAATCTCAAACATATCAGTCCAGGATGGGAGTCCAGTGGAACTGAGCAAGAAAGAACTGCAGAACTCCAGGTAATTGCAGCAGCCACTCCTGAGACTATCAGACCACAGATTAAATGCCTGTAACTTACCTACTTGAACTTTCAGGCACCAAGATGATGGAGTGATCGATAAAAGCTCTACCTCTCCTCTTGTTGACCTTGAAAAATCCATAGAATATTTCCCCAGGAAAAATTCTGGAACAGTGGGAACAAAGGGGTAAACAGTCTCTTAGCTCTTTAGGCAAGGAAAGTCATTAAGGGCGGGGGGGGGGGGCGGGGGGTCCCTCCTGCTGAAGGGGTGGCTGAAGGGGATTATTTCAGGACCAGAGATGCCCCAAGCAGCCCCTCCTTAGCCAACCGGGAGGAGGTCCTGAGCCCCAGGAGAATAGAGACCATAATCGCCAACACCAGGCATGCTTCAGCACAGCCAGGAAAATAGGGAAGACACTAGTGCAAACACTAGTTCAGCAACCACTGAACCTGCCTGTGCTCAGGAGAGGAGATGTCCTGTGGTCAGACCACCCCTCCTCCACACTTAACATAGCTAGATCCACGGTAACTCTGAGGAAACTCAAAAGACTTCACCTGGCCTATACTTTGGCACATAAGCCAGCTCTGTACCAGGTAAGCTACAGCATTCTAGCCTCTAGCTGAAAGAACCAGAGGCCACAACACACAAAGCTTCAAGTTCTGAGCCCAAAAGCAGTGGGACAGAGCCCCTTGTGCCCCAGAAGCAGAGATCCACTTTAAAAGCCAGGAAAAGGGTGATCATCACGAGCAAGAACCAAACCAGAAAAGATAAGACCACAGAATCCTTCTATGGGGATAAGGATCAAAACATAAATATCAAAGAGGGCAGCACTGAGACTGTACTCCCATCTGAAATTTCAAAAGGGAATATGAACTGATCTCAAGCCCAAAAAGTATTCTTGGAAGAGCTCAAGGAAGATTTTAAAAGTAAAATTAGGGAAATAGAAGAAAAAGTGGCCAATGATTTTTAAAATATGTAAAAGGAAATCATGGAAGAATTTAAAAGGAAAATTGGACTAATGGAAAAGGAAGTACAAAAGCTAACTAGAGAAAATAACTACTTAAAAAGAATAATTGGACAGATGGAAAAGGAGATACAAAAGTTAATTGAAGAAAACAATCTGATAAAAATTAGAATTAGACAAATAAAAGCTAATAACTCTATGAGATATCAAGAATTAGTCAAACAGAATCTAAAGAATAAAAAGATAGAAGACAGTGCAAAATATCTAATTGGAAAAACAACTGACCTGGAAAATAGATCCAGGAGAGAAAAATCTAAGAATTATTGGCCTACCAGAAAGCAATGATGAAAAAAATAACCTGGACAATATCTTCCAAGAAATCATCAAGTAAAACTGCCCAGAAGTCCTAGATCAAGAAAGCAAAATAGTCATAGAAAGAATTCACCATTCACCATCTGAAAGAGATCCCAAACTGAAAACACCAAAGAATATCATTGCCAAATTCCAGAACTATCAAGTGAAGGAGAATATACTGCAGGCAGCTAGAAAGAAATAATCCAAATATTGAGGAGCTACAGTCAGGATCATATAAGACCTTGCAACTTCTACATTAAAAGATCAGAGGAATTGGAATGTGATATTTCATAAAGCAAAGGAGCTGGGGCTACAACCAAGGATCAATTACTCAGCAAAATTGAGCATAATATGTCAGGCAAGGAAATGGACATTCAATGAAATAAGGATTTCCAGACCTTCCTGATGAAAAGACCAGAGCTCAATAGAAAATTCAATCTTCAAGCACAAGTCTCAAGAGAAGCATAAAAATGGAAAGAGGAAAAAAAAACACTTCTTATTCAATATGGGCAAATTGTTTACGTTCCTATAAGGGAAGATAATATGTGTTAATCTTGAGAATTTTATATTTATTATGATATATAAAAGGGATATACATAGATAGAGGGAGTTGGTATAAAGTAAATGATGTGATGATAAAAAATATGATTTAAGGGATTATAACAGGAGATGTGAAAAAGAGGAGGCAAAAAAGATAAATTACATCACAGGAAGAAGCACAAAATATAGTACATTAGAGGGAAAGAGGGGAGGGAGATGAGCATTGTTTGAGAGGTACTCTCATCTGATTGAGTTCAAGGAGGGAATAAAAAAATTCTGTTAAGTATGGAAATCTAACTATCTCTATAGGCAGTTGGAGGGGAAAGAGGAAAGAAAAGGGAGGGAAGTCCAAAAGGGAGGGAAGAAGTAGTAAGGGAAAAGGGGAGTAAAAGGGAGAGGGCCTGAAAGAAAAGAGGGAAGACTGAGGGAGGCAGTAGTTAAATTAAAACTCTATTGTGGAAGGGAAAGGAAAAGGGAGAACTGAAAGCATAAATGGGAGGAAAGAGGATAGAGGGAAAGCCACAGATAGCAATCATAACTGTGAATGTGAATGAGATGAACTCTCCCATAAAATGGAGATGGATAGCAGAATGGATTAAAACCAAAATATCCAAAAATATGTTGTTTATAAGAAACACATTTAAAATGGGGGCATACACACAGGGTAAAGGTAAAAGGTTGGAGCATAACATATTGTGCTTCAGCTGATGTAAAAATAGCAGGGGTAGCAATCCTGTTCTCAGACAAAACAAAAGTAGAAATAGATCTAATCAAAAGAGAAAAAAAGGGAAGGAAACTATATCCTGCTAAAAGCCACCATAGACAACAAAGCAATATCATTACTAAACATACATGATCCAAGTGGTATAGCATCCAAGTTTTTAGAGAAGAAGTTAAGGGAGTTACAGAAAGAAATAGAGAGCAAAACTACACTACTTGGGGACCTCAACCTCCCCTTCTCTGATCTTGATAAATCTGATCTCAAAATAAACAAGAAAGAAGTTTATGAGGTGAATAAAACTTTGTATAAGGTAGATATGATAGATCTCTGGAGAAAACTGAATGAAGACAGAAAGGAATATACCTTTTTCTCAGCAGTACATGGCACATATACAAAAATTGACCATGTATTAGGCCATAAAACCTCATAATCCAGTACAGAAATGCAGATAGTCTATGCATCCTTCTCAGATCATAATGCGATAAAAATTATATGTAATAAAAGGCCATGGAAAGACAAACCAAAACTTAATTGGAAATAAAATAATCTAATCCTAAAGAATGGGTTAAACTACAAATCATAGAAACAATCAACAACTTCATTCAAGAGAATGACAATAATGAGACAACTTACCAAATCTTATGGGATACTGCAAAAGCAGTTCTCAGGATAAGTTTTATATCTTTGAATGCCTACATGAATAAAATAGAGAAAAAGGAGATCAATGAATTGGGTATGCAGCTGAAAAAGCTGGAAAAAGAACAAATTAAAAATCCCCAAGTAAATGTCAAATTAGAAATACTGAAAACCAAAGGGGAGATTAATAAAATTGAAATTAAGAAAACTATGGAACTAATAAATAAAACTAAGAGTTGGTTTTATGAGAAAACCAATAAAATTGATAAACCTTTGGTCAATTCAATTTAAAAAAAGAAAGAAGAAAACCAAATTACCAATAGCAAAAATGACAACAGTGAACTCACCTCCAACAATGAGGAAATTAAAACAATAATTACAAATTACTTTGCCAACTTTATGCCTATAAGTTTGACAATCTAAATGAGATGGATGAGTATTTTAAAAAATATAAATTTTCCCAAGTTAACAGAAGAGGAAGCTGAATACTTAAATAACCCCATCACAGAAAAAGAAATTGAACAAGTCATCAATGAACTCCCTAGGAAAAAATCTCCACAGCCAGATGGATTCACAAGTGAATTCTATCAAACATTTAAAGAACAGTTCATTCCAATACTGTACAGAGTATTTGGGGAAATTGGGGAAGAAGGAGTCCTACCAAATTCTTTTTATAATGCAAATATAGTTCTTATATGTAAACCAGGAAGAGCCAAAACAGAGAAAATTATAGACCACTTTCTCTAATGAATATAGATGCAAAGATTTTAACTTAGATTAGGAAAAAGAATATAGCAACATATCATGAGAATAATACATGATGATCAAGTAGAATTTATACCAGGAATGCAGGGCTGGTTCAATATTAGGAAAACGATTAGCATTATTGATCATACCAACAACAAAACTAACAGAAACCACATGATTATCTCAATAGATGCAGAAAAAAACTTTCAACAAAAAACAATGCCCATTCCTATTGAAAATACTGGTAAGCATAGGAATAAATAGCACTTTCCATAAAATAATAAGCAGTATCTACCTAAAACCATCATCAAGAATTATGTTCAATGGACATAAACTAGATGTATTTCCAGTAAGATCAGGGGTGAGCAAGGATATCCATTATTACCACTGTTATTCAATATGGTACTAGAAATGTTAACTTTAGCAATAAGAGAAGAAAAGGGAATTGAAGGAATTAGAATAGACAAAAAAGAAACTAAGTTATCCCCCTCTGCACATGATATAATGATATACTTATAGAATGCAGAGAAACAAGTAAAACACTACTTGCAATAATAAACAACTTTGGCAAAGTGGCAGGTTACCATACAAACCCAGATAAATCATCTTCATTTCTATATATCACTAACAAAACCCAACAGCAAGAAATAGAAAGAGAAATCTCATTTAACGCTATGATAGACACTATAAAATAGTGAGAATCTATCTCCCAAAACAAACCAGAGACTATATGAACACAATAACAAAACACTTTTTTGCACAAATAAAGTCAGATCTAAGTACATGGTAAAACATCAGCTGCTCATGGGCAGGCTGAGCTAATATAATAAAAATTCTACCTAAATTAATTTACTTATTCAATCAAATTGCCTGGTAATTATTTTCTAGAGCTAGAAAAAATATCAAAATTCATCTGGAAGAACAAAAAGTCCAGAATATCAAGGGAACTAATGAAAAGGGAAGGTGGCCTAGACCTACTAGATCTCAAATTGTATTATAAAGCAGCAATCATCAATACCTCTTGATATTGGCAAGGAATAGAGGGGTAGGGTAGACCAGTGGAATAGGTTAGGTACTCAAAACACAGTAGTCAATGAATATAGCAATCTACTGTTTAATAAACCCAAAGACCCCAGCTTCTTGGATAAGAACTCACTTTTTGACAAAAATTGCTGGGAAAACTGAATAACAATGCAGCACAAACTGACCATAGACCAATGCTTGACACAGTACACAAGAATAAACTCCAAATGGATACATGCTCTAGGTATAAAGATCGATACTCTAAACAAATTAGTGGAGCAAGGAACGGTGTGTTTTTCAGATTTATGGAGAATGGAGACATTTTGATCAAACAAGAGATAGAAACATTATGAAGTGCACAATGGATAATTTTGAATACATTAAATTGAAAAGTTTTTGCATAAACAAACGCAATGCAACCAAGATTGGGAGGGAAGCAGAAAACGGGGAAAGAATTTTTGCAATTAGTGTCTGTGATAAAGGTCTCATTGCTAAAATATACAGAGAACTGAGCTAAATTTACAAGAATACAAGTCATTCCCCAATTGATAAATTGTCAAAGGATATGAACAGGTAGTTTTCAGAGGAAGAAATTAAAGCATCTATAATCATATGGAAAAAATATTCTAAATCACTATTGATTAGAGAGATGCATATCAAAACAACTCTGGGGTACCACCTTACACCTATCAGATTGGTTAACATGACAAAACAGGAAGATAATAAATGTTGGAGAAGATGTGGGAGAGTTGGAACACTAATTCATTGTTGGTGGAGCTGTGAGCTTATCCAACCATTCTGGAGAGCAATTTGAAACTATGCCCAAAGGACTACAAAAATGTGTATACCCTTTGACCTAGCAGTATCTCTTCTAGGACTGTATCCCAAAGAGAGCATAAAAATGGAAAAGTGTCTCACATGTACAAAAATATTTATAACAGCTCTCTCTCTGTGTTGGCCAAAAAATGGAAATCAATTGGATTCCCATTAATTGGGGAATGGTTGAACAAGTTGTGGTATATGAATGTAATGGAATACTATTGTGCTATAAGAAAGAATGAACAGGAAGATTTCAGAGATGCCTAGAAGGACTTATATGAAGTGATGCTGAGTGAAAGGAGTAGAACCGAACATTGTACACAACAACCAACCACAGTGTGTGAGGAATTTTTTCGGTAGACTTAGTCCTTCACAGAAATGCAAGGACCTAAAAAATTCCCAATGGACTCTTGAGGCAAAATGACTTCCACTTCCAGACAAAGAACTATGGAATTGGATCAAGAATGAAGCAGACCATTTTCTCTTGTGTTATGTTTTGTTTTTCAGGGTTTCTACCATTCATTTTATTTGTTCTATTCAACATGACAAAGGTGAAAATGTATTTAATAAGAATGCATGTGTAGAACCTATATAAAATTGAACACTGTCTCATGGAGGAAGTGGAGAGAGAGAGGGGGGAAGAAGGAGAAAGAAGGGGGAAAATCTAGGATATATGGAAGTGATTGTAGAAAACTGTAAACAAATAAATTAATTTAAAAGAAACATTGTAATCTGCTTGAGGGTAGGGACTCTTCTTTCACTTTGGTTTTTATTTCCCCTGTGATTACAATAGTACTTAGAACATAGTGAAGACTTAAGAGGTGCTTGTTGGTCAATGAATGCCATGGAACATAGAGTCATCTCCTCTTGCAATCTGGTGTAGATTTAAGAAATGCTTTTTGGTTAATTAATTCCATGGAACACAATCATCTCATCTTGCAATCTGAGCTTATTATGACTGTAAACAAAAAGATCACTATGAAGATAATGACAAAATTTGTTTTAAAGGATAAAGAAGCTGCAAAGAACTTGACAGAGTCTTCCGGACCAAGAAAATATATATCTTTCTCATTTAGTGACTTCAATATGGAGGTATGTAAAGGGGAGAATGGAAGAAAATATGATGAAAAATATGATCCAAGAGTAAGAAATATAAATGTTTCCAGCCTAGTAGATTGGTTACAGAAAAACCTCAGACCTATAAATCATGAATACTTTGGTCAAGCAGAGGATCAGAAGATTCTAGTCAGAGTAAGCACTGAGCAATCATAAGAACTGAAACGGACTATATTCTGACAGGGAAGATGTAAGTAATTATTGATGTGTGGATAATTCAGGATCAGCTTCTCATGTGTAGCATGTAAGCAGGTCATCGAAAAGCAAGATTAAAGATCAAAGTCCATAGTAAAATGGAAGGACAAAGATGAAGAAAGTTGTATCTGCTTGCACTTAGTTGCACACTCTAGCTCTGACTTGATCTATTCAAAAAAGTCATTCATACTTAAAAATTGGAAACGGATGAATGCATATCTTTTTTTAAGTTTAATTTACATAAAACAATTGCCATGGTAGTGACATGTAGGGTTGGTCAGTACAACATCCTGAAGCAACTAATTTTTCCTCATCCCCGCTGATAAAATAATAGTAATGTAAGGGGCTGGTAAGAGAGACAATAAGCTGTTATGACTTTAAGAGTAAAGAAGTGCTGACACATTCCTACCTCCTTTAAGAGATGTGAAGAAGTTCTTTGATCAAATTTGATGAAATTAGAGTCTTCAGCTATGGCCCTGGTGGCCCTCTGAATAACCAGACATGCTCCCAAGGGACCTGGGGAGTTGAGAGAAAAGACAGCTCCCAGCAGTGTGAGCTCTAACAGTGGAGAAGAGAGCCAGCTAGAAAAGAGAAATGTAGCCCTTGAGAGGAAATCATTCCTCACTTCTTGGAGGGCTGGAGGAAAGCGATTTTTTTTATCCCCACCTCCATTAGCCTGGAAACTTGTAGGGGAGTTACTCATGCAGTAAGACACATGCATAATGCCCATCAGGGTAACAAGCATAGGAGCCACTGGAGTGACATGTCCAGCAGAAATGCTGTGCCTAGATGAATTATGAGCATGACACTATCAGAAGGAGGAAGGAGAAGAAAAAGAAACCAACATTTAGCGTTTACTATGTGCTAGGCACTGTGCTACGCGTTTTATAAAATTATCTCATTTGGTCCTCACAACAACAGCAATGAGGTAAGCGCTATTATCTGCATTTTATAACTGAGGAAACTGAGGCAGAGAAAAGTTAATTTTTTTCCACTGACATTGTATGTAATTGTGGGAGATTGCAACCCAAGTTTATGGGAAGAATGATTTTGTAGCTATAACTTATTTTGTCATCTCTGTGAAAGCCTTGGTTTTGGTTTGATTGTGTCCTCTGACTGACCATTCAAAGGAAATGCATCTATGGGATCTTGTTGGGTTTACTTTTACAAGTCTGGCCCCACAGAGGATCTGGAACCTGTGGTCATGGTGCACTTGAGGTTGGCAACCTGAGAATGGAAGCTAGTGAGGGCAGTTCCCAGAAGGAGGATGCTTCTCCACAATGACCAAAAGAGACAAATGCAATCTCAGACAGACAATGCTTGCTCTCCTAGACAATCAGAGAGTTAGAAGCTGGAAACAATCCATGCATGGTTAAGTGTGCAGACTTATTTGTAAAACTTAGAGCAGATTTGTAAATCATAGAGAAGAATGGCATAAGATTGTGAGTAGAATCAACTTTTTAAAAAAGTGGAAAGCTTTTTTAAAAAGGTGAAAGTTATAGAGGAGGAAGCAAATCTGCAGAAAATTTGAAGAGATAAAATATTGTTATTGTTGCAGCTACAATTGATAATGTCATTAAATATATATTTTAAAATCATTTTTTATCTTACTAGATCCTCATAGTAATGCTAAGATAGGTACATCAAATATTATTTTTCCAATTTTACAAATGAGGAAACTGAAGGCCAAAGAAGCTAAATGACGTACCTAGGATCACAGAAGTCATTTGATTATCTCAACAGCATATGTAGATGAAAATGCAAAGAAAATAAATAGATAGCAAATGAACCTAGTTTGTCAGTATTTTTATAGTGGCCTGTTCTTATCCATGACAGTGTGACTACCGTTTTTAAATTCTAACACCTTAGTACCCTGTGTGACATATGAGAAAATAGAAAAGGCTCTTTAAAAAATTGGTAGTCCAAGGATATATAAATAGGCAACTTTCTGATGAAAAAATCAAAACAAAAATTTATGCCCATATGAAAAAATGCTCTAAATAATTATTGATTAGAAAAATTCAAATTAAAGCAAACTTGAGATACCAGATTAGTTAAAATGATTGAAGGAAAAGTGACAAATGTTGGAGGAAGTATTGAAAAATTGGGACACATTCATTATGTGTTGAATTGTGAATTGCTCCAACCACTTTGGAAAGCAATCTGTAATTATGCTTAAAGAGTTATTAAACTGGCTGTACTCTTTGACCCAACAATATCATTAGTAGCTTATTTCCAAAGATGAATAGGAAAAAATTAAAAGAACCTATACTTTCTAAAATATTTATAGCAGTTCTCTTTGTGGTGCAAAGAACTGGAAATTACAAGAATGCCCATCAGTTGAGGAATGACTGAAGTTGTGGTATATGATTGTGATGGAAGACTACCATGCTATAAAAAATGAAGGGCTCTATGATCATAGAAAAGCATGGGAAGACTTGAACAAAATAATGAAGAGCTAAAAGAGTAAAACCAAGAGAACTTTGTATAATAAGCAGTATAGTTTTAAGAATGACATTGAGCTTTGTCTGAGTTACTTTGACTATTATTAATACCCAAATTAACTATAAAGGACATGTAAAAAAAGACTATCTGCATACAGAGAAAAAACTGATAAATAGAAGTTTGTATATAGTAATTTCCATATATGTACATACGTATGTATTTGTATCTAATGGTAACCATCTCTAGGGAGAGGGAAGGGGAAGAAAAAAGAAATTTATATGTTAAATTCATTATATATTTATTTTTTTCCCTTTTTTAAAAAATAAATTTATTTATTTAATTTTTTACATTCATTTTCACAAAATTTTGGGTTCCAAATTTTCTCCCCATTTGTCCCCTCCCCTCACCCCAAAATGCTGAGCATTCTAATTGCCCCTATCGCCAATCTACCCTCTTCTAACATCCCTCCCTTCATCTCTCCATCTTCTCTTTTGCAAGTGACTTCCATAATAGTCATGTTGTGTAAGATTAACTATAATTCCCTCCATTCTATCCTGCCCCCCATTGCTTCTATTCTCTCTTTTGATTCTGTCCCTCCCCAAGAGTGTTAACTTCAAATTGCTCCCTCCTCCCACTGACCACCCTTTCATCATCCCGCCCCCCCTGCTTATCTCCTTTTCCCCCACTTTCCTGGTTTTCATACCAAAATGAGTGTGCATTTTGTTCCTGCCTTTAGTTGAATGTGATGAAAGTAAACTTCATGTTTTTTCTCTCACCTCCCCTCTATTTCCCTGAACTGAAAAGTCTTTTATTTGCCTCTTTTATGAGAGATAACTTGCCCCATTCCATTTCACCCTCTCTCCTCCCAACACATTTCTCTCTCACCATTTACCTCCATTTTTTAAAGATATGATCACATCCTATTCAATTCACTCTGTGCTCTCTGTCTCTGTGTGTGCGTGCATGTGTGTATGTGTGTGTG
>CM053770.1:152200258-152238144 GCA_028658325.1 Potorous gilbertii
AATAATTATTTTGCCCTCTGGTTCTAGAATATTAGGGCAGTTTTCCTTGACAATTTCATGAAAGATGATGTCTAGGCTCTTTTTTTGATCATGGCTTTCAGGTATTCCCATAATTTTTCAATTGTCTCTCCTGGATCTATTTTCCAGGTCAGTTGTTTTTCCAATGAGATATTTCACATTCTCTTCCATTTTTTCATTCTTTTGGCTTTGTTTTGTGATTTCTTGGTTTCTCATAAACTCCTTAGCCTCCATCTCTTCCATTCTAATTTTGAGAGAACTATTTTTTTCAGTGAGCTTTTGAACCTCTTTTTCCATGTGGCTAATTCTGGTTTTGAAAGCATTCTTTTCCTCATTGGCTTTTTGAACCTCTTTTGCCAATTGAGTTAGCCTATTTTTCAAGGTGTTATTTTCTTCAGCATTTTTTTGGGTCTCCTTTAGGAAAATATTGATTTGTTTTTCATGCTTTTCTTGTATCTCTGTCATTTCTTTTCCCAGTTTTTCCTCCACCTGTCTAACTTGATTTTCAAAATCCTTTTTGATTTCTTCCATGGCCTGAACCCATGGGATACCTATTTCAGATCTTTGGGATACAGAGGCCTTGACTCCTATGTCTTTACCTGATGATAAGCATTGTTCTTCCTCATCAGAAAAGAAGAACATCTGTTCCCCAAGAAAGTAACCTTCTATGGTCTTATTTTTTTCCCTTTTCTGGGCATTTTCCCAGCCAGTTACTTGACTTCTGAGATTCCTTTCCACACCCACCTTGCTTATAGATCCCCTCAGCTAGTGCTTGGGGACTGAGATTCAAATGCTGCTTCCCAGTCTCCAGGTTTTCAGCTTTTCAGGGCTGCTATTCAGTGTGAGATTAAATTCATGTGCTCGGGTTGGGGCAGGGTGGCCACACAGGGCTCAGTTCCCTCAGGGGGTTTATGCAGAGACCTTCAGCAATGGATCCGAGCTCCTGCCTGCTTTGGGAGCCCCTGTCTGCTCCTTCCCCCACAGCTGCCTCTTGAGGGGACCTGAATTATGGAGACACCCCGCTCCCCTCTCAGCCCACCAAACAGTCTCTCTCACTGACCTGTGAGCCTGTGGGCAGAGGGACCTTCGTGGCTGCTGGAGATTCCATCCCTGAAGCCTGCTCGGATCTGCTCCTCTTGGTGCCACGTGGCCAAGGCAGGGCTGGACTCTGCTCCGGGTCCAGTGTGTGATGGACCTTTGGTGTTGGTTTTTCAGGGCTCTCTGGAACAGAAATCTCCTCCACTCCATTGTTGTGTGGCTTCTACTCTTCCAGAATTTGTTGGGAGTTCCTCTTTACAGGTAATTTATGGGCTGTGGGTTCAGAGCTAGCATATGTGAATCTTTCTACTCTGCCATCTACTTCATTATATATTTAAAAAGAATAACAAGTTATACATAATAGATTCATGTACAATCATATTTTTATTATACTGTTATGAAAATGCTTCTTTATTCCATAAAGTAAAAATAAAATAAACAAATGTAAAGAAAAGAAAATGTGGTTAGGAAGAATGAGTGAATTAGACCAAGGACACATAGAAGACATTTGTGTTGGTCTTAGTAAGATGTTAGAAGATTTGAGGTAAGAGAGGAAGACACCAAAAAATTACAAAAGTCAAGGATATTGCCTTCCCCCCAAGAAATGATTGAGATAACGATTGTAATTATGAGTCCATATACCTACTTCATCTCTAAAACATCCTTATGAGACTCTTGCAAACATATGCTACACACCTCCCTAGTGTGAATTTTTGATGAAAATATGAGAAATAGGCAAGCATCCATGAAAAATTATTTATAGTGGAATATATCTGTATAGCCATACAGTCAGGAAAATATAGATACAACTGTTCATGGTTTGTTGATTACAAAAATTCATTTGACTTAGGAGACCCAAACTAAGCCTTGAAGAATGTACTCTAACAAGGTGTCTCCCATGAACCCATTAAGATCATGAGAGATAACTTTACACAAGTAGCCATCATTGCTACATTCTTTAATGAACCTCTGATGATCCTACCAAGTGAGACTTAAAATAGAGGATTTATCTTCACCAAAGATGTTTGTCACTATCATGGAAGGTGCTCAATGCTGCACCCAAATGGAAGAATACATTTCCTTGAGATGGGGAGGCCCTCCAGATGCTCCTGTTTATGGGTAACATTGAGTTGATTGTATCCAGCCCCAGATGATCATGGGGTCACTATCATTAATGAAATCCAGAGCTTTTGAGAAGAGAATAGGCTAGCTATCTGCAAACCAAAAACTACATAGTTCAAGAATTTCTATTACCCAGACTGTTGTATAGCTAGATGGCAGTCCATTGAGTTAATACAGAAGTACCTATATCTTGGACATGTATTCTAGATGAGCTTAATAACAATTTTGAAATTGTGCAATGCTTTTAACTATCCCAAATGGCTCTTGGACACAAAAACATCTTTTTAATTCCAATATTCTTTGATATTCTCCCAGTGAGATATACATTCACACACACATGCACACACACACACACACATACATATATAAATAAATCTAAAAAATAAATTAAAAATGTAGGTGATTGTAGGAAATTTTAGGAGAAGTAGAGAGAATGATAGGAACAAGTAGACTAAAACATCTACCTAATGATGTTTTGTGTCATATAAGGGAATAACTTAGGAAATATATAATCAGAAAAGGAGCTTAGACCATCAGGTGCCCAAGGACTAAGGTTGGTAAGGAGTATACAAAAGATAGTTTCTCAAGCAGGAATTGAAAAGGGAACTTTTAATTTAAAACATTGATGCCTTCCTGAAGCCTGAGATTGGGAAGAGAAGAAAATATGGTTTTTATGGTCTCTTGTGACCTTGGCCTAAAGGTGCCAAGGTTTCCCAGTGAATCCTGGGTCAACTCCAGTCTGTATTCACTATACTCATCATTTCTTAAACCAAAGTAATATTTTGCTCTATTCATGAAACACAATTTGTTTAGCCATTCCTGAATAGATGGGTATCAATTTTGTTTCCAAATCTTTGTTATCATAAAAAAAGAAATAACATCTTTAGGTTACAAGTCTATGAGTGGAATCATTGAACTTTATTTATCATGATACAGAAGACTTCTTACCCTGGAAAACTCTGTTCTTCCTTTCACTTATTGGTCAATTTCTCTTAGAACCTCTATTTTAAGGTAAGTCCCTAGTCCAGTCATTTTAATGCATTCATTTCTCGGTGGGATTCACTCCTGATTCTCCATACTTCTCTCTCCACTCATTTCTCCACCCACATAGGTATTTCTCCACTCCCTCCACTTCAGCTTCTTTTTAAGTGTTGTTTTCTTCCATTAGATTTTAAGCTCCTTGACAGCAAGGATGGTTTTCTGGTTGCTTGAACTTATATTCTCACTGCTCTACATAGTATTTGGCACATAGTAAATGCTTAATAAATGCTTTTTGTAATTAAACTTAGGGAAATTTTAATTCCTCAATTTTCATAATTACAAATTACTTTCCAAAATAGCTGTATCAATTCACAGGTTCACCAACAATGCACTAACGTGCCTATCTTTCCACAAGTCTAGCAACATGGAGTAATTCCTTTTCTCATCTTTGCCAATTTGAAAGTTGTGAATTGAAACATAGCATTATTTTGATTTTAATTTTTCTTATTATTGGTAATTTGTAGTATCTTTCACATGGTTGTTAATGATTTGCAATTCTTTTAAAAATTATCCTGTGGCTATACTGTGAAAATTCTGACACAATGATTTTTTTCCCCACTTGACTGCTTCTCTTTTCATCTTAGGTGTATTAATTTTGTTTGTGCAAAAGCTTTTCAATTTCACGTTGTCAAAATTATCTATTTTGTCTTTTGCAATTACCTCTATCCTTTGGTTGTGAACATATCTTGTAGCCAGAGGTTTGAAAGGTATGTGATCTGCTTCACTTCCATTTTTTTATATGGTCTTTGATATTGAGGTCATATCCATTTCGAATGTATTGTAAAATATTTATTATTTCTGCCAAACTCCATTATTATAATCCATTTTTTCAAATAAAGAATTCTTTCCCAAGTAATTTATGTTTTCTATTTTATAGAACACTCTTCTTGAGTTTCATGGTTTCTAACTCTCCTTTTCCCAGTCTGTTCCATTGATTGACTTCTATATTTTATAACCAATACCAAATGGTTTTGATGTTTTCTTTTTCAGTTGCTTTTTACTCATGTCCAACTCTTTGTGACTCCATTTGGGGTTTTCCTGGCAATGTTATTGGAATGGTTTTCCATTTCCTTCGCCAGCTCATTTTACAAATGATAAAATTGAAGTAAACAAGGTTAAGTGAGCTGTCCAGGGTCATACATCTAATAAATGACTGAGGCATAATTCAAATTTGGAAAGATAAGTCTTCCTGACCCCAGGCCCAGTACTCTATCCACGGGGCTACCTTGCTACACTTGGTTTTGATGACTGCTTCTTTATAATACATTATGAAGTCTGGAAGTACTATTCTCCCTTCATCCATATCTTTTTCATTACAGAGCAAGAATAAGGGGGAAAAAACCTCACATAAAAGAGGGGCCCAAATAAGAGCTTTTACAGTGGAGGGGGAATGGTGGGGTGGGCGTGTAGGCAATGCTTGAACATTACTCACATTTAATTGGTTCAATCAGGGAAAACATATATACATACTAAACTGGTAATAGAAATCTATTTTACCCAACAGGGAAGTAGGAGGGGAAGTGAACAAGACAAAAGGAGTAGTGTTAAAAGGGAAAGCAGATAAAAGAAGGCAGTGGTCAGAGACAAAACAGACTTGAGAGGAGAGACAAGATGAAAAGAGAGAAGGATAAACAGAAGAAAACAGAATGGAGGGAAATGCAGTTAGTAATCCTAACTGTTAACGTGAATGGGATGAACTAACCATAAAGTACAAGTGGACGGCAGAAACTAGAAACCAACAATATGTTGTTTTGAGGAAATATACTTAAAACACAGGCACACAGAGAATTAAATTAAGGAACTGAAGCAGAATCTACTATGCTTCCACTGAAGTTAAAAAAAAAAAAAGGCAAGGGTAATGGTTTGTGCAAATTGAAAGTATAAGAAAAAGGGGACAGCAAAGGATGACTGATAGTGTCCTGGAAGCAACAAACATGAGCTTGAACAGACTTCAGGAGATAGTGGAAGGTATAAGAACCTAGTGTGCTACGGTCTATGGGGTCATGAAGAGTTGAATACAACTGAACAAGTGAAAAACAAAAGCAACCATGTTGGAACACTAATTCTGGAGAGCAATTTGGAACTATGCCCAAGGGCTACAAAAATGTGCATACCCTTTGATCCAGCAATATTGCTGCTAGAACTGTCTCCCAAAGAGATCATAAAAAAGGGAAAAGGTCCCAGATATACAAAAATATTTATAGCAGCTCTCTTTGTGGTGGTCAAAAACTGGAAATCAAGGGGATGTCCATCAATTGGGAAATACTATTGTGCTATAAGAAATGATGAACAGGAAAACTTCAGAGAAGCCTGGAAGGACTTATATGAACTCATGCTGAGTGAAAGGAGCAGAACCAGGAGAACTTTGTACACAGCAACAACCACAATGTACAAGGAATTTTCTCATAGACTTAGTCCTTCACATCAATGCAAGGACCTAAAAAATTCCCAATGGATTCTTGAGGCAAAACACCTTCCCCATCCAGAGAAAGAACTATGGATCGCAGAATGCAGCAGATCATTTTCTCTTGTGTTATATTTTGTTTTGTTTTGTATTGTTTCCATGGTTTCTCCAATTCATTTTAATTCTTCTATGCAACATGACTAAGGTGAAAACGTATTTAATAAGAATGTATGTGTGGAACCTACATAAGATTGCATGCCATCTTGGGGAGGGACTGGAGAAGGAGGGGGGAAAGAGGGAGAAAAAGTCTAAGATATATGGAAGTGAGTGTAGAAAACTGAAAACTAATAAAATAATTTTTTTCAAAAAAATCAATCATGATCTCAGAAAAAGCAAAAGCAATAGACCTAATTAAAAAGAATAAGCAAAGAAATTATACATCTTGCTGAAAGAAATCATAGAAAATGAAATAATATCAATATAAAACATATGTGTATCAAAGGGCATAACATCCAAATTTTCAAAGGAAAAGTTAAATGAATTATAGGAGGAAACAGACAGTAAAACTATTCTAGTGGAAGATCTCAACCTTACTCTATCAGAGCTAGATAAATCTAACCAATAAATAAAATTAGAAAAAAAAGTCAAGGAAATTAATACAGTCTTAGGAAAGTTAGATATAATATACCTCTGGAGAAAACTGAATCAAAGTAGAAAAGAGTATATACCATTTCCTCAGCTATACATAGATATATGGGGTGTTTAGAGAGGACTAGCATCTCTGGTGTGAGGATTTACTGAGCTCTTCTCAGGGCTACTTTCGGTGTCCACTTCATCCAACTCTCTCCTGTGACTCCAAAAAGCTGTAGTATGTGCAACAGCTACACCCCAGTATACTGATTTGGGTGATGGGCTAATTCACAGTTGAGGGTGATAAAGTTCTCAAACCTGTTGATGGTGATTAGGGGGATATCTACTCCAAGCACGTGAAGACTCCTTAGCAGAATGGATAGATGAGAACAATTTCTTCCAAGAGCCATTAAAGTGGATGAAGCAGGCACTGTGAAAAGCTTAGTGCTTAGTCAGCCAGCAAAGATGCCAAGGCTATCCACTGCAACCTCAGCCATCACCAATCATCTTAATTTGTATCCTGCCTTTGGATTTTAATGACTCAAAAAGAGATAGAAAGGCTGACAAATTTGTGCAACTCTGTTTCACTTCAATTCACATGCAATTCAAAAAAATCACCTGTAATGTCACTGGTCCTCTTTGAAAACAAAGGATAATCAGTTGGTGGATGACTTGGCTGCCACTGAGCTATGGAACCTATGGACTCCAGGCCCAGGGAACTTCCTGGGTCTTTGGAGCAGCCTGCAGCCCCAGACAACCAGCTGTTTCTTGTGAAAGGTGGAATTTTTCTTGCTACAGTTGCTGCTGTAACAATGTTCACTGGTTTTGTTACAACTTGTCACTGGCTAAAAAGGAAAGCCCTCAATGATTCAATAAGGGAATTACTACCCACTCATGCTTTACCAGAAAGTGTTTCTTTTCTTGACTTGTGAGGATTCGGTTGGGGCTCATCTTATACATGGGTAAAGCTGGTATAATCAGTTTTGCAGTCTGGAAAACTTTAGGAGTTCACAGTATGAAAGATTTTCAGAGTAAAATGCAATCAATATGTCCCAAGTTTCTGGGAGGAAACATTGCAATCCAAATAAGATGAACATAAAAGAATTCCAAAGTGATTGTTATAGGGAAAGTAGCTTGGAGATGCCAAAATAACCATCCTCTTTAAAGGAAAAAAGAGATCAAATCGATTTCTACTCAGGAAAATGAACAAATCATTGATGGAACATGGACGCTAAGGCTGCCAGCATCTTCACTATAGTCTATGAAAACTCAAAGTCATTCTGCATTTGCTTTATCTTGGAGTCAAATAGGAGAGGCACATGTTTTTCAAGGTTTGGAGGGTTGTTTTGAAGAACATTAGTTGTAAGTAAGTAAATAGCTTCCCTTTGTGGAGGATATACTAGTAAAGAAAGTTGGACATATTTCTATAAACTTTAAAAACAAATCTCTCAATTGAAAAGTCAAGTTTTGTGACAAATATTCTAAGAAGAATCTTTATAAACTTTGGTTATTTTTCACTACCAAGTTGGAAGACCAACCTAAAAATTAAAAGTGGTGAATTTTCAAAATTTTAAAGATAACTTTAAAAAAATTAGATCATAAGCTCCTTGAGGGCAGGGACTATTTTTGTTTGTTTGTTTGTTTTTCTTTATATTCTTAGAGCTTAGTATAGTACCTGACACATAGGAGGTGCTTAATAATTGCTAATTGACTGACATGGCCCTAGCTAATAATGAAATAATAGTGGCTCATTCTTTTAAATTAAATGAGTTAATTCCAAAGACCTCCCAAGTTGTGTGATTATCTGGCTATACCTGGCACAGTTATAGATAACTGAGCTGCTCAAACATTCACCTCTTGCTGCACATCATGATGTTAAATCATTTGTCTGAAATGATTTTTCTTTTGCTTTGTTCATTCATTTAGTGCCCCACTTAAAGGCCATTCATTATATTTCTACATGTCTTATCCTTTGAGGGAAATAAAAAGCCAGCAACAGATTAATGAAATTTATTGTCTTTGTCATGTTGTCATTGGCATAAAGTGTACATTTGTGAGATAATTTAATACTAGATTCCTGAGCACTACTGTTAGATTATAATTTTACCCCAGGAAAGTAGCATAATGTTGAATCTATCCAACTAACACATAAGCTTAACCAAAAACTCACATGGTATTGAGTCTAACGTTCAATATTTAGTCTAATAATTCAAATGAATTTTCTGTGAGTAAATTTCTAAGGAATTTGTCATTGAGAAAACACTCTGCTTTTCTGTGGTCTCTTTCAGAAACTCATGGAGAACAGTGCCTAATTGCAATCAGAGACTTAAAATTTTTTACAAGAACAAGAAATTCATTTGTTATTCTGAAATCTTTTAGTTCTAATAAAAAATTAAATGTCAAGTGCATAATTTAGCATTTCCTCTAAACCATGATGCCACACTTAAATTACTAAATTGTGATTAAATGGATGTAATCAGTATCTGGGTTCCTTATGTTGTTTATTACAAAAATCTAAGACTAAAAAGAAATTATAGTGAAATTTAGGACTACATAAGTGGTATATATGTGTACAGTCTCAGGGTTCATCTCACTCATCTTTCATTTTAAACTAAATAATATAGGTGAAAAAGATTTATAGACTTGGGTGAAGAAGACAAATACAAAGATCAGAAAATAATTCAAAATGATGTTTTTTCTAACATATGCATCAGGGTTACATACCTTGATACACGGATTAGTATGCATCTAGGTCTGTATGAAAAAATGGAGTAAACACTATAGAAAGTACCTGTAGCAACCTGTAGCTAGAATTTAAGATTCTTGTTTTTCTTTGCATGCAGAATTCCTTCATAGAATAGGAGAGGGGAGGAGAAAGAATGCACGTTTTTCTAAGAAAATAGAGCTGAAATTAACTTGTAATAGATTAATTATTTAGTGCCTATGGTTTGAAACAAACTTTTAGACTGTAAGCCCTTGAATGCAGAGAATATCTTTTATTCTTTGTAGAACCCATTGTAGCACCTCCTTGAATGCTATGGAAGTTGTGCAATATTTATTACCTCTTAATGTTGATGACAACCAATCCAGAAAATCTTGGAACATTTTTTTTTACTAATTGGCAAAATAAATGGCAGAGTAGGTGCAGTAAAAACAAAAACAAAAAAAAGAAAGAAAACAAAAGGCAAGCAGCAACAAGATTTCACCTTTATAAAAACTGACCGTGTATTAGGGCGTAAAAGTCTCCCAATCAAATACAGAAAAGCAGAAATGTTAAATGTACCCTTTTCAGACCATAATGCAATAAAAATTAAATTTTATAAATGACTATAGAAGTATACCTTAAAAGTTGATTGGAATTGAAACAATCTAATCCTAAAAAAATGAATGAGTCAAAAAAAACAGATCATAGAACAAAATAATTTCACTAAATAAATTTCACTAAAAATAATGACAACGAGACAGCCTTCCAAAATTTGTGGGAGGCAGCCAAAGCAGTACTTAGGGGAAAACTTAAATCTCTAAATACATACTTCAATAAAACAGAGAAAGAACAGATCAATGAACTGGGTATGCTACAAATTTTCTTTTTAAAGAATGAGTTAAAAATCTGTAATTAAACAACTAACATGAAAATCATAAAAACCAAAGGAGAGATTAATAAAGTTAAAGTAAAAAAATTGAACTAATGAAATTAGGAGCTATCTTTAAAAAAATAAACCACTGGTTAATTTAATTTTAAAAGGAAATTTAAAAAAAATGAAAAGGGTGAATGCACTACCAATGAAGACAAAATTAAATCAGTTATTAGGAGTTATTTCACCCAATTATATCCCAGTAAAACAACCTAAGTTAAATGAATGAATATTAACAAAAATATAAAATGCCCAGTCTAATGGAAGAGGAAATATAATTTAAATAGCCCTATCTTAGGAAAAGAAATTAAGTAAGTCATCAATTAGTTGCCTAAGAAAAAATCCCACAAACCAGATGGACTTACATGTAGATTCTACCAAACATTCAAGGAGCAATTAGTTCTAGTACTATATAAACTATTAAAAAAAGGTAAAAGAGTCCTACCAAATTCCTTTTATGACACAAATATTGTGCTGATACCTAAACCAGAAAACAGCAAAAACAGAAAGAAAATTATAGACCAATTTTCTTAATAAATATCAATGCAAAATTTTTAAATAAAATACCAGAAAAGAGATTATAACTATATCACAAAAATCATACATTATGAGCATGTGGGAGCTATACTAGGAATTAAGGGCTGGTTCAATATTCGGAAAACTCTCAGGATAATTGACTCTATCAATAACAAAATAAACAAAAAAATCATACATATATCAATAGATGCAGAAAAAGCTTTTGATAATATACAAACTTCATTCCTATAAAAAAAAAACACTAGAAATGTAGGAATAAGTGGAACCTTTCTTAAAATGATAAGTAGTATCTATCTAAAACAAATATAATTTCTAATGGGGATAAACTTGAGTTCTTCCCAATGACATCCAAGAGTGAAGCAAGGATGTCTATTATCACCACTATTCATTCAATAGTAATAGAAATGCTAGCTATAGAAATAAGAAAAGAAAAATAAGTTGAAGGAATAAAAGTAGGCAATAAAGAAGCAAAACAATCACTCTTTGTAGATGATATGACAGTATACTTAGAGAACCCTAAAGAATAAAAAAAAATTAGTGGAAATAATCAACAATTTCAGCAAAGTTGCAGGATATAAAATAAACCATCATCATGTCTATACCAATAAAACCCAGCAGTAAGAGAAACAAAGAAAATTTCCATTTAACATAACTGTAGATGATATAAAATCCTTGGGAGTCTACCAGCCAAGACAAATCCAGGGATTATATGAACACACACACACACACACACACACACCTTTGCACACAAATCAAAATAGATATTAATAGTTAGAGAAATATTAATTGTTCATCTGAAAAAAGAAAATGTCTCTTGACATACCAAGGGAAGCAATGGAAAGAAAATGTGAAGAAAGGCAGCTTAGTGGTTCCATAATTTAAACTGTAGCATCAAAACATTTTGATGCAGGTTGAAAAACAGAATGGTGGATCAGTGGAATAGATCAGGTACACAATAAACAGTAATAAATGACCACAGTAATCAAGTGTTTGATAAATCCAAAGAGTCAAACTTTTATGGTAAGAACTCAGCATTTGAGAAGTTATTGGGAAAACTGGAAAGCAGTTTGGCAGAAACTAGACTTAGAAGAACATCTTACACCATATAACAAGATAATAACAAAATAAATAAATGATTTAGACATAAAGGATGATGTCATAAATAAATTAGAGAAGCATGGAAAAACATACCCTGTCAAATATATAGATAAGTGAAGAGTTGATGACCAAACAAGAGATAGAGAATATCACGAGTTGTAAAATGGATAATTTTGATTACATGAAATTAAAAGTCTTTTGCACAAATAAAGCAAATGCAGCCAAAATTAGATAGAAAATATAAAATGGGTGAATACAAGCTTCTTTGATAAAGGCTTTCTTTCTCAAATATATGGAGAAATGAAGCAAATTTATAAAAATAGGAGATATTCCCCAGTTGATTAATGATCAAAGAACATAATCATGCAGTTTTCAGATGAAAAATAAATGCTATCAATAGTCTCATGAAAAAGTGCTCTAAATCACTATTGATTAGAGAAATGCAAATTAAAACAACTCTGATACCTATCTGATTGGCTAACATGTCATAAAAGGAAAAGAACAAAAATACTGGAGGGAATGTGAGAAATTTGTGACCCTAGTGCACTACTGGTAGAATTTTGAACTGGTCTAACCATTCTGAAGAGCAGTTTGGAACTGTGCCCAAAGGGCTATAAAATTGTATATACCCTTTGATCCAGCAATACCACTAGATCTGTATCCCAAAGAATACAATACACAAAGAAATACACAAAGTCTGTATCCCAAAGAAACCAAAGAAAAGGCAAAAGAACCACTTTGTACAAAAATAATTATAGCAACTCTTTTTGTAGTGGTAAAGAATTGGAAATTGAAGGGATGTCCATCAATTGGGAAATGGCTAAACAAATTGTGATATATGATTTTGATGGAATGCTATTGTACTGTAAGAAATGAGGAGCAGAATAGTTTCAGAAAAACCTGGAAAGACTTTTATGAAGTGATGCAAAGTGAAGTGACCAGAATCAGGAGAACATTGTACACATTAATAGCAGTAATGTAAGGATGAACAACTGTAAATGATTTAGCTACTCTGATCAGAACAATGATCAATAACTATTCCAAAGGACCCATGATGAAAAACTCTGTCTACTTCCAGAGAGAGAACTGATGAACTCTGACTGCAGACTGAAGTAAACATTTTTAAACTCTCTTTATTTTTATTGTTGTCTTTTGTGTTTTCTTTTGCAGTATGGCTAATATGGAAATACGTTTTGCATGATTTACATGTATAATTGATATCAAATTGTTTACTTTCTCAAGGAGGAGGAGAGGTAGGATAGAAGGAGAGAATTTTGAACTCAAAATTGTTTTTAAAAATGTAATTTTTTACAATTATTTTGGTAAAATTTAATTAAATAAATAAAAATAATTTAGAAAGTTAATTAACAGCTTGGTAAAAGAGGCATAATGAAGAAAATAACTAAAAAATTTTGTTAGTCTTTTTAAAGAACTAGTATTTAGTATTTTTTCCAGTTTATTTCTCTAATTTTTATTTTTTTCTCTTCTGCTTATTTTACTTTGTCTTTTGGCTTTCTATTTGGGTTTAATACAAGGTTCCTGGGAGGGGTAGGGGGCTAGTTGTTTTAGTCCAATATGTTCCCACTCCCCTCAACCACTCTCTGGCTCATTGTAGCAAACATAGGATGGGAAAAGCTGCCTGGTGGATGAATTTTTGCCCAGTAAAATATTTCAACACTGTATAGGTGAATTGTCACATCAACAGATATTTATTATGTCAAGAAATGTTTATTAAGAACTTTTTATGTGCCAGTCACTGTGTTAAATGCCAGGGATACAAATACAAGAAAAAGGAGACAGTCTCTACCCTCAATGATCTTACCCTAATGGAGAAAGAAAAAAGGGGGGGAGGAGGAACCTTTATAAAAACATAGGGGCCAAGTAAGGAGAATAAAGGATGACTGGTCTGAACTCTTTCTCAAAGGAAAGTAATGCACAGGGCCAGAGGGAGTTATCAAAGTCCAAAGAGCAAAACATGGCTGATCTGAGATCTTCATCAAAATGGAGGCTCCAGGGAGAGCTACCCAATGGAATAAGAGGGCTCTTGAAATGGAGAGGGAAGGCTACTGAAGCATGTTGATAAAGTCTAGAGAGAATTATCTTACACAGAAGGGGGTGAAGCTCCATGGTCTGTAATATTACAATGGAGCGATGCACTTGGAGATTTGGGAGAGGGAAAAAGGTATCCATGTGGGAAAAAAGTGGAAAAGTCTGAAGACTCAGGAGGAGAGCCAGGAGAGAGGTATGAATGGAGAGAAGTTCTTGTTACAGGTAGAAGTCAAGAACACCTGAAGTCTAACACTGACATGAACAGGTAAAGCTCTTGTTAATATTGGCAGGAGTGGAAAATTGTTGAATACAAGATCTTTCCTCTGTGTCCATTTTCCTTCTATCCCTTGTTTTTCTCTTTGTCTTGGATCTTTCTGTTTTATGTTCTTCTCTCACAAGACCATACCCCAAGTTGCTGCTGCCCAAATGATGTGATCCTTGCTTCCAGGACCTAAGGATGCTAGGCTATGTGGGCAAATCAAAGCTCTGGAAAAATGTTTCCATGGCAGCGGTAATTTGTTTTTTCCTTGTTACATTAACAGAAACAGTAACAGCAGTGGTGGCAATAAGGATAAAAATACAAGGATTCTTCTTCTCTTAGCCTAGACAGATGGGTCCCGTCATCTCCATATGGAAACACTCGGGTCAGCAGGGCAGGACGTGGTGACTTGTGTGGTCTTTGGACATCCACAAAATCTGAAAGGTCCTGATGCCACCAAAGTGGACTTTTTATGCTCTTAGGTTGCCATGTTGATATGGCCAGAGGCTACCAGGAATTTGTATCAAGGGAGGAACAGCTTGAGCCTTGGTTCTCTGGAGCCAGTCAAATCCTAGGGACACTTTTTTCTCTTTTAGGGAGAATTAGCCATGCCCACATGAAGGGAAAAGGAGGTGGATTAGCAATGGGTAGGTATTGGTTTTCTTGTCTCTACAACTAGACTGTGAGATCCTGAAATATAGGACTGTTTCATGTTTTCTTATTTCCCATAGTCATTCATGGTCACATGGTGTTTGGTCTGCAGTAAGATGTTATTGTTAATTAATGGATGCAATGATACATCTAATTTATGAGTATGGTCCCAATCAAAGTATTCCATCAGGGTCCTAGGACAGGAGATTGCAGTTGATAAGCTAATAACTATATCTTTTGGCTGACTTCCTCTAACCAAGTCCTCTTGCCCCTAGAGGTGGAGCTGGTGTACAGATGCCTTTACATTTCTGGCCCTCAGATGAGATTGGAGGCTGTTGCTGTGTAGCCAGGCCAGCTCACCCTACATGAGTGTTCTGAGAAATGCAGATGTTGGCTGGATGCTTTTTGGTTTCAACCAGTGTCTTCCAATTTAAAAACTGAGGGAAGGGAGAAAAAAAGCCTCTAGAAAGATGTTTTAAAAATTTTTTTGCTCGCCTTACACACACACACACACACACACGCACACACACGCACACACACACACACACACACACACACACACAGAATGCTCTCCCCACCTTCTTTCTGTCATTCTGTACTCAGATAAGCAGGATACTTTATACCCTGATTCTACCTTCCCAAAAACTGTAGAGAGCTCTGAATTCTAAAGTAGACCTGAGGTTCAGGTTGTGAGAAATATTGGGAGCAGAATTATAGATTTCAAGCCAGAAGAGACCTCAAAAAACAGTGAGACCACTTTCATCCTTTTTATGGATGAGAATAGTGAGGGCAAAGACTTGCCCAAGAATACTCAGGTAATATATACTAGATGTGGGATTTGAACCCAGATCTTTGAGTCTAAACATAGTCTTCTTTCCACTATAACACAGTACACAATTGAGAGCAAAGAAACATGGACTCTAGTAAAATGTATTACCTTAGATAAATCATTTAACCTCTCTGACCTTTTCAGTGATTTCTAAGTTCCTTTTGGACTCCAGAGGTCTCTGATTTGTTTAGTAGCTGAGTAAAAATAAAATAAGACAAGCAAATTTAAAAAAAACACTAGACTTGGAGTCTTGAAGAAGATCTAAGTTGAAGGCTCAACCCTGATACTGCTGTGTGCCTTGGACAAGTCACTTGCTTCATTTTTCTCATCTATAAAATGAACATTATTGTTCAGTCATTTTCTATTCATGCCTAGCTCTTCAAGACTCCATTTGGGGTTTTCTTGGCAAAGGTACTGGAGTAATGAGCCTTCCTGACTCCAGGACTGACACTCTATACACTGCACCACCTGGGTACCCTATAAAATGGGGATATACTTACATATTCACTGTATAGGGTTGTTGCAGGGATCAAAAGGAAGCTTCTGTATAAAGTACTTTGTGAGAGTCGTGATTCCATGACTGTGTAGATTCCCTCTTTGTTCATTATTGGCCAAGCAAGCAAACAAACCATCCCCAGGTAGCTAAGTTCCTGGATAACGATATGTGCTTCTCTATCAACTGGACTATATAGCTCTCTTGCTATTAGACTATGAGCTCCTTGAAGACAGGAACTTCTTTCTTTTAGCTTTTGGGTTTCTTTGTATCCCTAGTGCTTAGGATAGTGCCTAACACATAGTAGGTAATTTAATAAATTGATCTACTTCAAGGCTTCCAAAATGGTTTACAAACATAATTTCAGTTTATCCTCACAACAACCCTAGAAGGCAGGTACTGCTATCATCGTCATTGTACAAAGGAGGAAACTCAGACAAGCAGAGGTTAAATGACTTGTTTGGGTTCATGTGGCTAGTAAGTATCTGAGGCAGGATTGGAACTGAAGACTTCCGGACTGAAAGAATCCTGCTTGTCTAAGTCCATAATGGAAGAGGAAAGGCAAGAGAGAGCATTCTTCTGTCCAGCACTCCGTTCACTGTGCCATATCTGTGTTGCTCAGTCATTTTCAGTTGTGTCCAATTCTCCATGACCTCATTTGGGTATTTTTTTTTGGCAAAGATACTGAAGTAGTTTACCATTTCGTTCTCCAGCTCATTTTGCAGATGAGGAAACTGAGGGAAACCAGATTAAGTGACTTACCCAGGGTCACACAGCTAGTATCTGACACGAGATTTGAACTCAAGAAGGCTCATCTTGCTGATTCCGGGCATGGCTCTCTATTTACTGCTCCACTTGGCTGTCCACCTTATCCATAGTAAGGAGTATTAAAAGAGTTTCAATAGTTTTTGATGTCATTATCCAGTGGTTTCATTCCTGTCCAACTCTTCATGTGGTAATAATTAAGGACAGAAATGGAAGATCTATAACTAATTGTGCGTAGGCAATGGTGATGAAGCTAGGGTGAAACACAGTGAGGTCTAGCACAGGAAGAGGGACATCCTGGTGGAGAAACAGGCCTGTGGGGACACTGTGTGGATGGTGCATTGAATGTTTCACATTGCCAGGGAGCAGTCTCGTTTGTAAATGAGATTGTCCTTCCAAAATACTAGGAATGCTATGAAGCAGTCTGCTGAAATATGCTGTAGCTGTCCACATTGAGCAGCCTGATCTGTAGGGCCTCCTTGAATGAAGTGGAAAGTGCATCCTCAGTCTACTTGGAATAAGATGTTGCATGGAGCTTGGGGGACAGTATTGTACCTCCTCCAGGTATGACTCATAATGTGCTTATGTACACAAAGAGTTAGGAAAGATGACTGGGCTTCAGCCAGTTGGGAGATCCCCTTAACAAGATGTGCTGGAATAAATTTTCAGCATGTGCATTTACACCACAGGTTGTGTTTGTCCTTCATTTTCGAAGAGGACCACGTCATCAGGGAGATGATGACATGACTCTCAGTTGACTTTGATTTGAGGGAGAGAGGGTTGTCAAGGTCACCAGCCTCACTTTCTCCTCCAGAGCCATCTGGGTCCAGTGGCCAGATATTCACCAAGATACCTAGAGATGGCCCACGATCCAATGAGAGACCCTAGCCCTTCAACACTAAGGCACTTTCAGGTTCTCACTTTGAGCGATGCCTATTCAATAAATAGGCTTCTTTAAGAAGTGAGAGGGACAAGGAGTAAAGAAGGAAGGAATATAACCAGTAAACTTTAATTAACTGGGCTGCTTTCTGCCATCAAAATTTACAGGGAGAGGGAAGAGGGGAGAGGAGAGAGGAGAGAGGGAGAGAGGGAGAGCAAACACTCCAAACAAAGGCTTGAGTTATTGTTTTGTTGACTGCTCATACTTAAGAGGGAGCTAGAGAAAAATGTTAATGATGGAGATTAAACTTTAAAATGTCACTGAGTACAGTGGTCTGCACCACTGCTTGAGGGCCTACTGTTCAGGTTTCCGGAAGAGGCCCTGAACTTTCATACATGCCATCCCCATTCCTGGAGTGAATTTTCCCCTCAACTGTGCTTTACAGAAGTCTTCTGAGGTTCATGTCAGGTGCTTCCTCTTCTATGATGCAATTATAGAGACTCAAATCACCTTGTGGAGTTTAGACTGATACCTTGCTTACATGTGAATAACTGATGTTTTTCAGAGGAATCAACTTGGAGACTGAGGTCTTATTTAAAAAGCACAATCTGTTTAGCTGGGGCACTTTAGAGACCTGTGACCTTTGAAGTGGAAGGTGAGTCATGGAGAGTCCAGAGGTCTTTGTTTAATTGGATATAGAAACCTGAGTGGAAAACCAGACATAGAAACTCCAGGAGAAGAGTTGAAGACACTTTTCTGGCAAAAACCTGCTTTGCCACAATTGTGACTATTAGATTCAGTCAATTGACAGAAGACTTCAACTAAGTAATTCCTGTTTGGAGAAAGAGAGAGAATTGATTTAATTGGTCTGGAGTTTTGGTGATAGTTATTGTCCTTCAGTGTCCCTAGAAGCTGGAGAGAGATTAAAGCCTTTAAAAGGGTCTGTTGCTCTCTGTTCCAGGAGTGGAAGAAAGAACTAAAGGGAGGTAACAGATGCTTTGTATTTCTTTGGGTTGACTAGGTTCATTTGCCTTGCATAGAGTCAGCCTGAGCTGTGGTGCTGGAAGTTCTGTTCTGATTGGAGAAGACAACATCCAGGTGAGTGAATAACTGGTTGGGCTTGTCATAGCCCAGAGAGAGCCTTTGAAGTGCTCTGGCTTACAGGGAACTACTATTCACATGACTAAAAGGCCTTTGAAGGGTGATTCTTAGAAGAGGAGAGGATTTGCTTAGGTAGAGAGCGGTGAGACACAATAGACAAGCAGAGAAGCAATTTCATGGGGTACAGATGTTCCTGAATAGACCAATGTAATGAAAGGCTGATGTCCAAAATTGTAAGTTATCCTAAACATATGGATTTTCCTCCCTCACATGCTTCCCTAACAGTTTCCCATAAGTGTGTTCATTTTCCCCAATAGACACTGAGTGTATTGGTGGGAAAGGCTGTTGCAGGTTTATGTATGAATTTTTGAGGCAGTTTACTGTTCATGAATTTGTTTGAATATATGATTATCTACGATATTATTATTCATTTTGCCTTATTCTTAAGTAAATGATTATGTTAAAAATTTTTAAATATTGTTATTGTAAATTGTTTGTTATGCAAATACCATGAACCATATACATGTGTTCTAAGTGGCTAGTTGAGTGAGCTGGAAATATATTGGTAAGGGCTCAAGAACTAAAAAACCTTTAGGATCTTGACACCAAAGGCTGACTATATGGTAGAAATGGTCTGCTATTAAGATCTGGAAGCATGATAGACTCAGCTGCACAGCTGGAAATGTTATCTGTGTTCTTATCTGAATATAACTTAGAATTAGGGAGCAAATAACCTGGAAAGTCCCTACCTTACAGGCTACTTTTTGACTAAAAAAGAAATGATCCTTGATATTTGATTGGTTCAGAGGTCTAATGACTGAACCCTTGCTATAACTTCCCATTTGCCTAAGGTATAAAAGCTGAGCACACAAGTAGCTGGGGATCCTCAGGCTTGACAAATTCTCCACTGCCCTTCAAGTCAATACACTCTGCTAACCAGACACACCTCTTGGGGCAACTGGGAGTTGAGAGGTGCTGTGTGCAAAAGCATCAGATTTAAACTAGGCATAGAATAACATCTCACATCCTAAACCAAGGTAAGATCAAAATGGGTACATGATTTAGACAGGAAGCATGATCAAATCTATGGTGAAGGGAAGAATTTATGATCACATGAGATGGAGAACATTATGAAATACAAAATGGATAATTTTGATTACACTAAATTAAAAAGGGTTTATACAAATAAAATCAACACAACCAAGATTAGAAGGAAAGCAGAAATCTGAGAAACAATTTCTACAGCAAATATTTCTGATAAAGGCCTAATTTCTGAAATACATAGAGAACTGAGTCCTTGATAAGAATACAAGTTATTTCCCAATTGAAAAATAGTCAAAGATATGAACATGCAATTTTCAGATGAAGGAATCAAAGTTAACTATAGGTATATGAAATAATCACCATTGATTAGAGAAACGCAAATTAAAACTGCGAGGTACCAGCTCACAGCTATTGGATTGGCTAACATGACAGAAAAGGAAAATAACAAATGCTGGAGGGCATGTGGAAAAATTAGGACACCAATGCATTGTTGGTGGAGTTGTGAACTGATCCAATCATTCTGAAGAGCAATTTGGAACTAAGCCCAAAGGGCTACAAGATTGTGCATAACCTTTGATCTAGCAATATCTCTACTTGATCTATATCCCAAAGAGATCATAAACTAGGGAAAAAGGACCAACATGTACAAAAATATTTATAGCAGCTTTTTTTGTGGTAGCCAAGAATTGGAAATTGAGGAGATACTCATCTCTTGGGGAATGGCTGAACAAGTTGTGGTGAATGAATGTTTTGGAGGACTATTGTGCAATAAGAAATGATAAGCAGATGGATTTCAGAAAAATCTAGAAAGGCTTACATGATCTGATGCTGAGGGAAGTGAGCAGAATTAGGAGAATATACACAGTAATAGTAATATTGTGCAATGACCAACTATAACTGACTTAGCTCTTCTCAGCGACACAATGAGCCAAGACAATTTCAAAAGATACAGGATGCGAAGGCTATCTACATCCAGAGAAAGAGCTATGGAATCCAAATGCAAATTAAAGCATAATATTTTCATTTTTTTTTGCTTTTTGTTTTTCTTTCCCATGGTTTTTCCCTTTTGTTCTATTTCTTCTTTCACAATGTGACTAACGTGGAAACATGTTTAACATGTTTGGATATGTGTAATCTATATCAGATTTCCTTGTTGTCTTAAGGAGGAGGGATAGAAGGAGGAAAAAATTTTGAAACTCAAAATCTTTTAAAAAGTAAATTTTGAAAACTATCTTTATATGTATTTAGAAAAAGTAAAATACCATCTACCAAAAAGTGAATTAAAATTTTATAAATACAACAGATTTAAAGTTGGAAGAAGTCATCCTGGATATCATCTAGTACAACACATGGATTTTTACAAATTAGGAAACTGAGGCCCTAGGAAGGCAAATTATTTAGTCATGGTAATCTGGATTGGCACAACTCAGACTAGTCTAATCATTCAGGTTTTGGATTGGAATGAAATGCTCATTAAACAAACAATAAGTAAAAGGAATTTCAATCAACAATAATATGGCAAGTATAATAAAATATTCTTGCAATTTCTCAAAGAGATAAAAAGAAAGAACAACCCATATATATATGGGTCGTTTATAGCATTTCTTATAGTGACAAAGATCTGTAAATTTAGTAGGAGTCCATAAACTGGGGAATAGTTAAACAAATTATGACATATAAATGTAATGAATTATTATTAGACCATAAGAAATGATGAATAATATAATTTCTGAGAAAATAGTATAATTTCCGTGAATACTTGCATACACTGATACAGAATGAAATAAGCAGAATCAGGTGAAGCATTTATAAAGTAGCAACAATAATTTAAAGAAAAACAAGACCTAAGAACTCTGATCAATGCAACAACCAGAAAATTCATGAATACGGATGATGAAATAGCCTACCCACCTCCTAACAGAGGGGTGATAGAAGTGACAAAAATTGTCCAAGGATTGATTGATTGATAATATACTTCCAATCATACTTTTGAACATACAGAGACATTTTAATAACCTGTTTATTATATGCTTAGAATAGACCCATAGATCTTAGTTCCTCACCAAGAGGAATATAGTAAAATTTTATAGAGGGCAAGAAAGGGAAAGTAAAGATTTATACATTAAAGAACATATAGCAGAAGGGGAAGACTGACATCAGGTAAAATTATAGTCAATAAAATCTAAGAGAAAAGCTGAAATGTACAGACTAACCAGAACCCCAGGGTTAATTATTTGACATTTAAAGTGAATATAGTAATAAAGACGAGCCAGAAATTCTCTTATCACTAACCAGTTTATCACCTGAGCCAAGGTTTGTTGGTTCAGCTTAATTCTGCAGGCTCGAGCTGGTGACATGACTTGCTTTCTCAAGCAATTGGCAGCAATATCCTTCTATGGCAGAATTAAGGTGCAGAATGAGATGTACATCTTTTTTTTAACATGACAGTATGTAGATTTGTTTGCTTGACTGTTTATTTGCTAGAAAGATTGTTTTTATTTGGGAGTGGGTGGGAAGTGAAACTAGTAACAGTGTTGTCTCTGCCCTGCACCAAAAAAAAAGAAAGAAAGAAAGAAGAAAAGAGGTTAAGTGTTGATTTTATTCACAGAGGAAAACAAAAGGAAACCCAAGTAGTACAGCACTCTGAATTTTTCTTAAGTCTCTTAATTCTCAAATTCTAACAACTTAATTCTCTTTTAAAAAGCAGGCTATAGATAATATTTACAGTTTCACATGTAATCCTCTTTTTCTATTCCATTTTGTATATGAATATGTTCTCTTTGAGGGAGATACTTATTAATTTCAGAATAAAAAAAATTTAAATATTTAAAAAAATAGTTCAAATCCCATCTTTCACAGAAGTCTTTCCTGGTCCTCTTATGACATTACGTTTTGTCTATTTTGCCTATATATTTTATGTACCTAATCATTTCCACATTTACTCTTTATCCCTCTCCTCTCCCTCTCTTTGAACTCTGTCTCTTCTAGGTATAGATTCTATAGGGAAGATTTCTTGGAAAAATAGAGTTTAGAGGAAAAAAGGGTGACAGGGTTTATCTAATGTGAAAAGTACTTGAGATTATGGGCTCAAGGTAGAGAGGTGAGAGGAATTTTTTTTTTTTAAATTTAGCTTTTAAAAAAGTGTTATTCATGTCCCTTGTTTGTGATATTCATATTAAACTTTCCATTACAGCAAGTAAAGTTAAGTAAAACCAAAAGATGGTTACTATGTCTGATTGTGTATGGCATACGCCACATCGATAGCTCTTCATTTCTCCTCTGCAAGCAGGAAAAATGTGTTGGTCATTGTAATTAATCAGTGTGAAATTTTGGGGTTGTTATAGTTTATATCACTCTATATATGATTTTCCTGGTTCTTCTTTAACTTTCTCTGCACTAATTCATACAAATCTCATATTTTTTTTCCAAATTCCTCATACTTACTCTTTTAACATTCCATTACATTCATATCCCACAACATGTTCAGCTGTTCCCTGTTGGACAGGCATCTTTTCTACCTCCAGTTTTTTGCTACCACACAAAATACTATTGAGAATTTTATTACATTTGGAACTTTTCTGTATTTTTTTTCTCCTTGACATTAACACACATTATTAGTGGGATTAGTTACAAGTAATGAAAAATTAAGTGATTTTTCTCACCTCATTGCTCATTGGTTTTCACTATAGTTGGACTAATTCATATCTCCTAGAACATCATGTTAGTGTACTAGTTTTTCCCCAGCCCCTCTAACACTGACTATTTTAGTCTTTATCATCTTTGGAAAGGCTGAGAGGAACAGCAGCACTCTTCTCATTCCTCAGGCTACTGGGGTACAATGTCAGATGGGTCATTCTCCCTCCTTTTCTTGTTGTACTGTCAAAATATACTCCAAGAAAATAAAGATTACCCGATTACTGATCCTGAACCACAGTGCTAATCTTGTCAGATAATTCGCAAAAGAACAGCGGCTGAGAAAAGGCAGACCCAGTTCTGGGTTGTCTTGGAGTTCTGTCAGCTGCTGTGTTGACTGGATTTTTCAGGCATCTGGGTCAGTGCTGGAGCTGGGGCTTGGCCAATCTTATTGATTCAGAAGGACCAGGAACTGGCAGGATTTTGAGTTCTGTGAAGTCAGTCTTTTGCCCTTGATCTCATACCCTAGAGCCTAACTGCTGTGCAGTAGGCCTGAAATATTCCTTTTGTGTCCTTATACTTACATACAAGTATATACATGCATGCAAGTACTTCATCGTACAAACTATGTACAAACTTAGTTGTTAGAGAACCTGAAGAAGATGGCTTGGAAGCTGACCCTAAAAAAATTCATTTGTGGCAATAATGTCATTGTTGTTCAATCATATCCAACTCTTCATAACCCCACTTGGAGTTATTCTGGCAAAGATACTAGAGTAGTATGCTATTTCCTTCTCAAACTGATTTCACAAAAGAGGAAACTGAGGCAAACAGAGTTAAGAGCCTTCCCCAGGATAACACAGCTGGTAAATGTCTGAGGCTGGATTTGAACTCAGGTCTTCTTGACTCCAAGTCTGGCACTCTATCCATTGTGCCACCTAACTGTCTTTTGGCAAAAATAATTAGCTCTAAAACTTGTCTGCCCCTTTTTTCCTCTTTTTTCCTCTTGCCCTCTGAATCTCTGTCCTCAGAACTCCCACAAGGGACTACGTGATAATCAGTGATAGAGTTTCCTGTCCTAGAAATCATTTAGAATTAGATTAACTTCATAATGGGTTCCAAACCACCTTTACTCTCATCACAGGAATTCTTGTACTTGCCAAGGTCAGACTACAATTGTTTCCTAAGGAAGTTTAAAGATATAAATCAGACTCCACAAAGAGGAAACCAAAAGAGCCTAGAAACTGCTTCAGCCAGCAAACATTTGATCTTGCCAAGAAAAGAGATGGTATCTAAGGATAACAGAGATTTAGATTATAAATTCATTTGTAAAATCTTACAAAGGAGAGTAATGGAAGATTATAAGCTACAGCAAGTAGCCATGTAGGGAATCTAATCCAAAAAGCATTTATTAATCAAAAACTGGAAAAAGGAAAAACAAGTGAAAATGAACCTTGACATCACAGTTTCTGATGTGCTCCCTAGGGAAGTGGAAATAGGGTAAAAGAAAACAAGAATGAGAAGTAAGTATACATGGGGAAGTCTGTGTTTGCCTCCATTCTTTAAAACTATTTTTTAATATTTTTTTTTATTTTCTTAGGTATAGGCATGCCATTTCCATCAGCATAATATAAATTCCTTGAGGGTAAACACTCTTTCATTTTTGTCTTTGTATTTGCCAATCAATGTAGCTACTTTTAGACAGCCCCTTTCAGTGCAATGACATTCCTGTGGCTTTCAGTTCTGGGTATTTCATAATGAACCTGTCTCTACATATGAGAGTGCACAGATCTGGGGGTAAACTGGAGCAATGTGAAGGAAACACCTGCTTTTATAGCAGGTAAGAAAAATAATAAAAAAAATTAAAATGGTACAGAGGTTACAATGAGAGAGGGATGTAGGTGGGAAAAGAGGTAGGTCATTCATGTATTGAAGACAAAGCAGAAGTGCCAGACAGAACTCAAAATGCAAAGATACTTAGAGGATATCTCCCAATATGTTGGGTAGAATTTCTATGGGAAATCATGGATAAGAGTTGTAGAGCATGAGAAGGTATACATGATCTGAAATGCAGGGCTGAAAGGAGTATCCATGTTGAAGAGATCATAGATTTTTTTGAAGGATGATACTTCTGAGATCAAAATGACATTGTTTGGATGGTAAGGGGACATCTGAAGAAGAATGGTGCAGGAATACAGGGAAGGATTATTGACATGATTCTCTCTGTTTCCCAAAGCCTGTTTTCTTTTAGACCTAACCTTACTTTCACTAGGCCTTGAGCTAGAGCTCAAGTTGCTTGAGCTTACCAGTTCCTGGAATATTTCTTATAATATCCAGGGGATAGTGTGTGTGTTTGTCCTTCGTTGCCAAAGAAGACCATGCCATCAGAGAAATAATGACATGACTTACACTTGACTTTGTTTTGAGTGAGGGATGGCTGTGTAGGTCACCAGCCTCACTTCTCCTCCAGAGCCATCTGAATCCAGTGACCAGATATTCATCAGGATGACTGGAGATGACCCAGGATAAGGCAGTTGGAGTTAAGTGACTTGCCCAAGGTCACACAGCTAGTGAGTGTCAAGTGTCTGAGGTGAGATTTGAGCTCAGGTCTTCTGACTCCTGCACTGATGCTCTATCCACTGCACCACCTAGCTGCCCCTAGGGGATAGTGGAGATTCCCCAGAGTTTAGTCTATGAAGCATTGGAATTAACTATTCAGCTCTAAGTTTGTGATCCTTTGCTCTCTGAACTTTTTCATTATCCCTACCAGGGTACACAGTTGACATGTTCATGATTTTTGAATTGTCAGCAAATAGGAATAGTTTGACCATGTCTTTATCTATCTTCCTTAAATTTCTTATTCTCATCTTATCACTATTTCTGGCATTCCAGAACTATATCAGAAAATGGTGGGAGAGTGTACATCCTTGCTTCATTTCCACACTATTGGAAAAGGTTCTAAGGTATCCTCATTGCATATGATGCTATACAATAGATGATCTTTTTGATATTAAAGAAATCCCTTGATGCCAATATGCTATAAGCATTGTTTTCTTTAGCATAAAATAATATTGCATTTGGTCAAAGGCTATTTTTCTGAATCTAATGAGATGTTCATGTAGTTTGGGAAGTTTTGTTTTGTTAATTAGAAAATTAAAATAAACTGAGAGACAATGGTCCAAGCATGAAATTAGTTAGGCTAGTAGTACCCAATAAATTGGCATTTCAATAACCAAAGACCCTGAGATAGGGCTTCACATAGTTTTAGGGAGTGCAGAGTTGGGTAGGTGGAGAAGACAATGCAATTGGTTACAGGGCAGACAGAACCATGGAGGTGGGGACAATATGATTGGTTATATCAATGAAAGTGGGGCTAGTAACCATTTCTTTCTGTCCTTAAAGAATGATCGATTAATTTAGAGATCTCATCGGCATTCTGAAGACCTTGTTAGTGGACTAGGGATAACAGTAACCCTGGCTCCAAGGAGGATTTGTTGGGGATATACGACCCTCCTTAATTGTGTAAGGACTCATGATATACTTTATGGAAATATACCAGATCAGCTTGTAGGCCTTTAACGATAATGTATGGTAGATAACAGATGTGTATGCTTTTCTTTGGTGATACCTTTAAACTAACTCAGAGAAAAAGCAAAATTCCAGAGCTCAACTCAAATATGTAGCAAGGTGGCTTGAGGCAGTTGCAAACTCAATTGTAAAATCAATACAACATAAAATTGCTTACATTGCAGAATCAATATAGTAGAACTCCATACAGTATAATCTAGAGGTAATATTAATTTTTATCTTTTCAGGTTTTTAATATAATTAATTATGTTGATTATTTTCCTAATGTTGCACTATTCTTGCATTCCTGCAAAAATCACACTTGATCATAATGAATGATTTCTTTTTATTGGATTACAGTTTTTTAATGTATTTTGTATTTTACTGGTTTAGTTATTAGACATATGTTTATCTCAATAAAAAGTTCTGATAGGTTACTTTCCCCCCTCAATTTTTGAGAATTTGTGAAGTATGTGAATAACTTTTCTTTAAAAATCTGATAGAATTCTCCTGTGAGTACATCAGGACCAGGAGATTTTTCTTTGATACTTCTCTTACAGCTAGATCTCTGAGATTTGGGTTATTTAAGATCTCTTTCTGGTCTTCTGACAATTTAGAGTATTTTATATTTTTGAAGACATTCCTCTATTTCTTTTGAGTTTTTAATTCTGTTAGCATAAAATTATGTACAGTATATTCAGGTTATTTTTATTTCTTCTGGTTTTGCTATAATTTCACTTTGCTCATTTGTTATTTTATTGATTTGATTTTCTGTGCTCTTTTTAATCATATTAGCTAAAGGCTTATCCATCTCACTAGTCTTTTTATTTACATTCTATGGTTTATTTTCCAATTTGTCTATTTCCCATAATATTTTTAGTATCTCCTCTAAAAGCAAAAAGGCTTTATTTTCTTGTTGGTTTTTCAAATTGTTTTAATGCATATTACATATTTAATTAATTAATTCTCTCTTTTTCTGTTTGTAAAACCAACAATGTTTATTTTTTCTCCAAAAAGAAATGTTTAAAACTCTTTTTATCATTGGACATTTATCTTTCTTCATTTGTACTTAAACTCAGATTTGCAGAGTAGATCACTTTTAGTTGCCTTCTCAGCTCAATTATTTTCAGAACACATTATTCTATTTCCTTCTATATTTTCCAGTAGATGCTGAATAGTTTTGCATCATTCAAATGTCCTTTCCTTTGTATCTGAAGATCTTTCACTTGATTACTTGCAGAACATTATTTTGGATTTAATTGTTAAATTTAACCATTATATGTCTGCAATCTTCTGTTTGGCACTCTTGCTGTTTGCTTTTTTTTTTTCCTGGAATCCATGTATGAATTTCTTTCAATTGAAATTTTTTTTTGTTCAGAATTTCTGGGCAGTTGTATTCAGTTATTTTCTTCATTTTGTTAAGTATTTTTTCCCCTTTCATGTTCTTCAGGGAGACCTATGATCCTTAGGCTGTATTTATAAATCCTGTCTTTAAGACCAATATGTTTTACTTGTAGCATAAACATATTTTCTTTAATGGCATTTTTTCTTCTCTTCCTCTAGATTATCCTTCATTTCTTTATAATTGCATCCCCAATCTGTTGTTCTCTTTTGTTTCTTTGGTGAGACTTGCTGTCATAGATTACAGTGTTTATACTCTTACCATTACATTTGCTACAGAGGACAATAATTCTGCCCTCTTTATTCTCATTTGTCTTTGAACTACTTAGGAACAGCATACTATTATTGCATGTTCTCACATTCCACAGAATCCTCTATTTCATTAGGAGTTGGATCATTTTCCTTTGTTCTATAGTATTTTTTCTTAGATCCCTGAATTCATTTATCATAACTAAAGGTCATATTTCCTTCTGTTGTTACTGTTTTTCCTATTGCTTTATCTATTTATGTTTAAGATCTTTGAGTTTTCTTCCTCCTGAATCTTAGGTCATTTGTTTTCTTTTTTTACCCTTGCTTTCCCTATCACTCACTTTCTAATGCTTTCTCCTGCATGGTTTCTTTGGGGGCTGGATTTCAAAGCATCTCAACTTTTCCCCACATTGTTCATGGTTCAGTAACCTAGGTCTCTGCCCCAAGAGACTTTTTGGGTGGTCAAAACTGCCCCCAGCTAGATGCTATGCTCTTTCCCTCAGGCTTAGAGAAGTACGGAACAAGCCCTGTACGTACAGAGTCTTGTCCTGATTCTATCCTGCTCCCTCAATTCCTTAGTTGTCTGGCCTGGCCCCAGCAGTTCAGACCTTTGCAGCACTGTTGCTACAGGTTTGTACCCCCTGGAAAACCGTCACTCCTGAGATGCTATAATTTCCTGGCAAATTTTCATAGCCTCAATCTGGGGTCTCCATGATACTAAAGAAGGGGGAAACCCAAGTATTGGGGATTTATTATAAATCTGTGTTGTGTCTGATAGTGTAACTTTGCTGCCAGTAGTGTGGTAAAGTGAGCTCAGCACCATTAAGCGTTAGTTCATGGGTTGGGGGTAGTGGTTGTAGTATTTCATTTTCTTTTGAATTCTGGATTCCTAGGCCATGGGAACAGCTCCAGTTGCTCTATGTTTGGTGCATGATTTCTGCTTTGGAAAGGTTTAAGAGGTCATGGGGATCAGAAAAAACTTCTATCTTGTTCACATGGCCCAGAAGCTGTTTGTTTTTTCCTAATACTAAAGTTCATGAGGCCCCACTGGTTTGCTTTATCAATTGATATTGATTAGACATTCATATTTAATTAGCTTTTAGAAGTGGATATTTATTAAGGTTACATAGTAAGAATAATTGGTATAAGCATTTCCCCAAATTGGGGGCATGGTCTCATAAAAATACATACAAATTCAAGGGAAAGGTGGTTGAAGCTTAGGGAGCACATATAGCAAAGAGGTAACTGTAACGCCTTGTGGCTGAAAGCTTTTTCCTCCCTTTATAAAAACACAAAATTCCCCATAAGTATGGTATTCCCTTCTGCTGGGTAATTTGTAGAATCCCAAAGCTGCCTTTACTCTTTGTGTCTAGTTTATCCTTCACTCTCAATGCAAACACTGCCATCAGCTGTTCAGGAGACACTGCTAGGATACTTGTGAAAATTCCCAAATATCCTAACCTTTTGGAATTTACAAAGTCATATTCTGGTGGGAGAAGTGTAGAAAAATAGAGGCTCTGCTCCTTCCTCCCCTCTCTCCCCCAGTAATTTCCTCCCAGGGGAAAGGAAATCATAGAGGAAGGGGATTTCCCCTGAATTGGCTGACCTGCTCTCTCTTCTAGACTGAGCCACCATTCACAGAGTGTGACTAAGTCTCTTCACCCAATCATAGTATGCTTCCTGTATAGCTTCTTTTCACTTCTTCTGATAGTTTTCACATCTTCCAGATTGATTAAGGACTTTCCATACCTAGTTTAAGGCCACTGATTTCTTGGTTCCAAAGGAATGTTCTATCTGATAAAATAAGCTAGAGTATCATGTTCATTACTTTAATTGGGGTGAGGTATTTGATTAATTAAATCAGCTGACTCCCTCTTATGTTTGGAACAGATTTACTGTGCAGAGGAGATAAAAGGTTTCAATGAGAGTTTTTGAATAATCAAATCCACCATACAGGTATTGAGAAAACGTTAAGTTACCTTCAGCATGTACATGTCTTAGTCATTTTTGGGTTGTTGGAAATCCCCCATTTGGCTCCGATTAAAGCTCATTAGTGGCATAATAAGGATGGAGGATCTGCAAAGCTTCTGGGATTCCATGAAGGTCTAGGGTGTGACTCATACATTTCCTCAGGATCAGATTAGCCATAATCATTGCTTTTCCCTGTAGAGAAAGGGTAGGGTGTGGGGTATCAAAGGGTGGGGGAATGTTGAAAAACAAGAGTCAACCCCCCCAAAAAAATAACCTTTTGTCATGACTGGGATAATGCTAGGAAGTCTGAAATTCTCGATAAGCTATCTAGAGGAGAAGCTAATTTCATTTCGACTCACAAATTTTCCAATCTTAGATCAGGGTTCAGTTCTCTGCTTCAAGTCAAAATTAGGCCACGTAGCTGATTTCTTTGAAATAATCTCTTGAAAATACCGCATTTATTGGTTAGAGCTATACAAAGCTAACCTTTTGGGGCTCTGGACCTAAATAAGATAACTACTGATCAGAAGACTGAGCAAATTGCAACTAACCTGAGTTTCTACAGTGATCATACTTTAGAAATCAAGGTATCCAGAAATTGTCCACAATTTATGCGCTTACACTGGTTTGTTTGAGCTGAGTGAGACTAAGATAGTGGAGTTTGATGACTTGCCATTAATGTTTCCCATAACCCTCTATTCAAAAAAAGAAAAAAAAATGTAGACAGTACTGGGCAAATAAAAGCCTAAAACTCCTCTAGGATGTCCAAACCTATAGTGAAGCCTGATAGTAATAGAATTGTGGGTTACAATCATTTGTAAATTTCAAGCTGAGAAACTGGGGCTGGGAAGATATGCGGCAAAACTTGTAATTTAAAACATAGTCCCAGAAATGAGCAGGGCGGGGAAATTAGTGATCAAGCACAGTTACGAAACAGACCAGGTGAGCTAAGTGTTCATAACCAAGTACCAAAATTAAGCACAAGACCCAAGTAATAGTATTAATAGATGCAACTCAAGTTCCAAAGCCCATTGGTATGATATCCTCTTTTCATTAGTGGAGATCAATACTCTGCATGTTGGGATAGAGTTGTGGAGACATCTCTTCAAAACTTCTTTGAGTCCTGCTATAAATATTTTCAAGTCTATGGGAAGGTTCTTCTTATTGATGGCTTCCTTGGTTTATTTTCTTTTTAAAAATATTTTATTTTTAATTTGTGAAATAAAAAGAAAACATTCCATGACATAATAGGATGATAAAAAGAGATGATTGCAACTAAATTGCAAATCTCTTATGTACAACTTGCTAGTCCTTTTAAATATATAAAAAAAATCATGTGAATTTCTTTTTCCCCTCTTTTTTCTTTCCTCTCCTTACCACTTTAGAGATGACTACTATTAGATACCAGAAAATATACACACACATACATACATACATACATGTAAAATCATTCTATACATATTTCTATTTAATAGTTCTTTCTCTGGATGAAGATAGCAGTTTCTTTCATATGATTTTATAGTTAACTTGGGTATTTATAGCAGTCAAAATAAATTAATTGCTTCTAAAACAATATTGTTGTTATCCTACATCATATATATATATATATATATTATCCTATAATATCCTATAGTGGAACCTCTTGGTCCCATTCATTTTGTTCTTCTTATTTCATGAAAATCTATACATATTTTTCTAAAATCAAGCTTACAATTTCTTATAGCACAATAGTATTCCCTCACAATCATATACAACAACTTGTTCAGCCATTCCACGATTGATGGGCATCCCCACCATTTTTAGTTCTCTGCCACCACAAAGAAAGCTGTTATAAATCTTTTAGAACATGAAGGTTCTTTTCCTTTTTCCTTAATCACCTTTGGAAATAGACCTACTAGTGGTATTGTGAGTCCAAGGGTATAGGCAGTTTAATAACTCTTTGGGCATAATTCCACCTTGCTCTCCAAAAGGGTTAGATCAGTTCACGTTTCTACCGACAGTAAATGAGTGTCCTAATTTTTCCACAACCTCTCCAAAATTCGTTGCTTTTCTCATCAGTCATTTTAGCCTAGACATAAAATGGTGTATCAAGGTTGTTTTAATTTCTATTTCCTTAGTCAATAAAGATTTAGAGCATTTTTTCATATGGCTATAAACTGCTTTGATTTCTTCATTAAAAAATGCCCTTTTTATGTCTTTTGACCCAGGATTGGGTCGAATTAAGGAATGGCTCATTTATATAGAGTTGACAAAGTTCTTTGTATATTTAAAATGTGAGATGTTAATCTGAGAATGTCTATAAAACTTTCCTCCCAATTTTCTGTTTTCCTTCCAGTCTTGGATACATTTTATTTGTACAAACCCTTTTTAATTTAATGTATTTGATGTAATTGTAATGTAATGTAATAATTATCCATTTTACATCTCATTGTGATCTCTATCTCTTGTTTATTCATCAATTGTTTACCTATCCATAAGTCTGCTGAGTAATATATGTTCCATCTTATATATCATGTGTCTATTTTGATAGATGGTATAAAACTGGTTTTTATGCCCAGTTGTCCCCCCAAAGTTTTGCCAAACAATGAATTCTTAAGGTAATTATATTTATTTCCTAGTGTGAATTATATGTCCACTATGTTCCATTAATCTATACCAGATAGTTTTAATAATTATTGCCTTATAATATAGTTTAAGATCTGATACTGCTAAACTTCCATCCTTTACATTTTTTTGTTAGTTCCTTTGATGTTCTTGTCTTTTTATTCTTCCAAATGAATCTTGTTGTTTTCTAATTAAGTAAAATAATTTTGGCAATTTAATTGAGATGGTAAAATTGTCATTTTCACTATAGTTGCCCTTCCTGCTCATGAACAATTAATATTTCTCCAATTATATAAATCTGATTTTATTTGGATAAAAAGTTTTTTTCCCTAATTTTGTTTATGTGGTTCCAAGGTTTGTTTTGGCAGGTGTCCTCCCAGGTATTTTATTCTGTCTGGAGTTATTTTAAACTATTTTAAAGTATTTAAACTATTTAAAGTATAGTATTTTACTATATCTCCTGGTGGGGTTTTGCTTGTGATATATAGGAATGCTGATGATGTATGGGAATTTAATTTTAAATCCTGTTATTTGGCTAGAATTATTAATTGTTTCAACTAACTTTTTAGTTAAGACATTAAGATTTTCCAAGTATATCAGTCATATTGTCTGCAAAAAGATATGTAGTCCCCATTCTGATTCCTTCTCTTTTATTTTCTTCTGTTATTGCTATTGTTAGGATATCCAACACAATATTGAATGAATTTGGTGACAATGGGCATTGTTATCTTATACCTGATCTTATTGGGAAGGCTTCTAGCTTATCACCATTATAAATAATGTTTGTTGATGGTTTTATATAAATATTTTTATATCAATTTAAGAAAATTCTATTTATACCTATACTTTCAAGTGTGTTTAATAGAAATGAGTATTATACTTTATCATGAGCTTTTTCTGAATCTATTTATATAATAATAATATGATATTAAAACTTTTATTATTGACATAATCAATTATATTAATAGTTTTCCTTATTTTAAACCAACCCTGAATTCTTGGTAAAAATCCCACTACATAACTATATATATATAGATATAGATATAGATATAGATAGATATAGATATATAATATATTGTAACATAGTGTTGTAATCTATTAGCAATTATTGTATTTAGAATTTTTACATCTATATTCAGTATTGAAATTGGTATATAATTTTCTATCTCTGTTTTGACTCTTCCGAGTTTAGGTACCAGTATCACATTTGTTCATAAAAGGAGTTGGTAGCATCTCTTCTTTGCCTATTATTCCAAATAGTTTATTTAATATTAGAATTAATTGAGTTTTAAATATTTGATAAAATTCATTTGTAAATCTATCTGGTCCTGAAGCTTTTTTCTTAAGAAGCTCATTTATGGCCTATTCAATTTCTCCTCCTAAATAGGTCTATTTAGATATTCTATTTCCTCCTCTGCTAATCTAGGCAAAATTGTTTTTTTTTAAATTCTTTCATTTCTTTTAAATTGGTTTATAAGCCCAATGATGGAGTTTCTGTTTCAAAGGGTATATTCATTTTAATTACTTTATTTGAATAATTTCAAATAGATTTCCAAAATGGTTGTTCTATTGCACAGTTCCACTAACTATGTATTATTATACCAATCTTCCCATGATTCCTCCAACATTGACTATTATTTTTTGGTATTTTTGCCAATTTATAGCATGTGAGATAAAAACTCTAGGTTATTTTTAGTCTCTTTTATCTCCTTTATTAGAGATCTAGAGCAGTCATTTATATGGTGGTGGTTGTAGATGTTTTGTAATTCTTCTTTGAGAATTATTCATATACCTTGACCACTTATTGATTGGAAATGTTTATTAGTTTTATTTATATTTACTAATTACCTTTGTATTTTGGATGGCAAACTCTTATCTGAGAAATTCAATACAAAGATTTTTTTCCCCATTTATCCAATGCTGTTCTTATCCTTAAAGATAGTAAAGTCATTTGTTTTATCTTTTGCTATTGTCTTTATCTCTTAAGTTAAGAACACATTTCCTATTCATAGATATAAAATGTAGATAATCTGTTTTTCGTCTAATTTTTTATGGTATGCTCTTTAAAATGTATTATAAAATATGGTAAAAAAAAAAAAGGGGGGGGGTTATGCAAAGCCTGATTTCTACCAGATTACTTTCCAATTTTTCCCCAGAAGTTTTTGTTGTTGTTGTTTTAATCAAAGAAGGAGAATTTTCCCCCCCTAGGCATTTTTTCCTAGGTAATTTTCCTAAGAAAGCAGAAGTTTTTCACTTCATCAGAAACTGTGTTGTTGAGTTACATGGTTACTGACTCTCCCTTGAATGGTCTGTTGGGTTCTATTTTTTTCACCAATATTAACTAAATAGATTTAAAGATTGCTGCTTTATATATAGTTTGAGATCTGAAAATGTTGTTACTCCATCTCTATTGTCTTCATTTACCTCGATAGTCTAAATTTTCTGTATTTCTTTTCTTTTTTATTCAATTTTATTTTCCAAATTTTCTCTCTTATACCCATTGAGAAGGCAAAAAATAGAAAAGTCATTAGAAACATGAAGTAATGAAAAACAAATGTCTGCTTTACCATATTCAGAAAAAATTCAAGAAAAATAAAGAGAAAGCAACATGATTCAATCTGCCCTCAGAGTTCATCAGTTCTTTCTCTGGAGGTGGAGAATATTTTTTTTTATCATGAGTCCTTTGGAATTGTTGTGAATGATTGTATTGATTATAGTTGCTATATTTTTGAGAGTTGACTATATTGTTTACTTGCTTACATAGTTGACTATCTTATTACCATGTAAATTTTTTCCCTTGGTTCTGCTCACTTCATTCAGCATCAGTTCATGTAATTCTTTCCAGTTTTTTTCTGAAATCCACTTGCTCATCATTTCTTATGACACAATAGTACTTCATTATTTTCATATATGGTAGCTTGTTCAGCTATTTCCCAACTGATGAGCATCACCTCAAGTTCCAGTTCTTGCTACCACAGAAAGGAACTACAAATATTTTTGTACATGTAGGTCCTTTCCCCTTCTTAATGATTCCTTTGAGATATAGACCTAGTAGTGGTTTTGCTGGATCAAAATATGCACAGCTTGGTTGCCCTTTGGACATAGTTACAAACTGCTCTCCAGAATGATTGGATCAGTTCACAATTCCACCAACAACATATGCATTAGTGTCCCTATTTTTCTGTATCTTCTCCAACATTTCCCATTTTCCTTTTCTGTCATATTAGCCAATCTGATAGATGTTAGGTGGTACCTTAGAGTCATTTTAATTTATATTTCTCTAATCAATAGTGATTTAAAACATTTTTGTATGAGGATTGATAGCTTTTATTTCTTCATCTGAAAATTTCCTGTTCATATCTTTTGAACATTTATCAATTGGGAAATGACTTTTATTCTTATAAATTTGACTCAGTTTTCTATATATTTGAGAAATGAGGCCTTTATCAGAGACACTGTTTGTAAAGATTATTTCCCAGATTTCTTCTTTCTTTCTAATTTTTGTTGTATTGATTTTATTTGCACAAAACCTTTTTTAACAGATTGTCCACTGTACATTTGGTAATGCTCTCTATCTCTGGTTTGATCATAAATTCTTCACTTCTCCATATATCTGCTCTCCTAATTTTCTTATGATATCACTCTTTATATCAAATTACGTACCCATTTTGACCTTATCTTGGTATACAATATAAAATGTCAGCATATGCCACATTGTTTATCAATTTTCCCAGAAGTTTTTGTCAAATAGTGAGATTTTATCAAAAAGACTGGGGGTCTGTGGGTTTATCAAACACTAAGTTACTGTGGTCATTTATTACTATATCTTGTTTATCTAACCTATTTTGCTGATCTTCCACTCTGTTTCTTAGGCAATATCAGATAGTTTGGATAGTTATTACTTTGTAACATGATTTGAGATCTGGTATAGTTAGTCTGCCTTCCTTTGATTTTTTCCCCATTAATTCCCATGATATTCTTGATCTTTTGTTTTTCCAGATTAATTTTTTTCTAGTTCTATATTTTTTGGTAGTTTGATTGGTATGGTATTGAATAAGTAAATTAATTTAGGCAGAATTGTCATTTTAATTATATTGGCTCAGCCTACTTAGGAGTATTGATAATTTTCCTGTTTAGATTTGACATTATTTGTGTGAAGAGTGTTTTATAACTGTGTTCATTTAATTCCTGCATTTGTCTTGGCAGATAGACACCAAATATTTTATTGTCTACAGTGTTTTTCAATTGGAATTTCTCTTTCTATCTCTTGCTGCTGGGCTCTGTTGGTAATATACAGAAATGCTGATAATTTATATGGGTTTATTTTATACACTGTAATTTTGCTAAAGTTGTTAATTATTTCAAGTAGTTTGGGGGTTTCTTTTTAAGGGGACTATTTATATCTTTTTCAATTTCCTTTTCTAAGATAGAGTTATTTAAGTATTCTATTTAGTCTTCTATGAATCTAGGCAATTTTTTTTTGTAAATATCCATTTCCTTTTTAGCTCATCAGTTTTATTGGCAAATAGGTCCTAATGATTAACTTAATCTTTATTAGTTGTAAATTAACCCTTTTCATTTTTTGATACTAGTAATATGGTTTTCTTTTCTTTTTTGAAAAAATCATATTAACCAGTTATTTAACTATTTTACTATTTATTTGGTTCCCCTGTAAAAGTGGCTTCTGGTTTTACTTTCTTATTTCGATGATTGTTTTATTTTTCTTTATTTTTTTAAAATATAAATTTATTTATTTAACTTTTTACATTCATTTTCACAAGATTTTGGGTTCCAAAATTTTCTCCCCATTTGTCCCTTCCCCCCACCCCAGTACACTGAGCATTCTAATTTCCCCTATCACCAATCT
>CM053770.1:152247189-152285556 GCA_028658325.1 Potorous gilbertii
GCAGTGGGTGGCCAGAGGCTCCCAGAGCAGGCAGGAGCTCCACAGCAGCTCCATTACAGAAGGTCTCTGCATAAACCCTCTGAGGAAACAGAGCCTGGGAGGCAGCCCTGCCCCCACCTGAGAACCTGATTTAATCTTACCCTGAACAGCAGCCCTGAAAAGCTGAAAGCCCTGAGGCTGGGGAGCAGCATTTGAATCTCAGACCTCAAGCACTAGCTGGGCAGACCTAGGCCGGGGGTGGAGAGGACTCTCAGAAGTCAAGTAACTGACTTGGGAAAATGCCCAGAAAAGGGAAAAAAAATAAGACCATAGAAGGTTATTTTCTTGGTGAACAAATGATTCCAACCTTCCTCTCTGATGAGGAAGAAAACTGCTTACCATCAGATTTTTTCCCTTCTGGTTTTCATTCTAAAAATGTTTCAAATGCCTCTTTATTATTGAGCATTCATCTTCTTTTCATTTAAGGTTAAGCTTAGATTTTCATGGTAGCTCAACCTGGGGTAAACCCTGAGCTCTAATTTCTCTTCAGAATATATTTTTCTATATCCATTTATATTTTCTGGACATTCAAATATTCTTTGCTTTGAATTTGAAAATCTTTCTTCCTGATTGCTTGTAGAACTTGTTGTTTCTGAGTGGAGTCATTAAATTTAACCACTATATATCTTGAAGTTTTCAGCCTTCATTTGTTTGTTTGTTTGTTTTTTCCCTGAGCAGTATCTATGAATTTTTTCAATTGGGATTTCATTATTTAGTTTCAGAAGTTCTGGGCAGTTCTCTTCAATTATTTCCTTCATTGTGGTATTAAGTTTTTTGTACTTTTATGTGCTTCTGGGAGAGCTATGATGTCTAGTTTGTCTCTACACATCCTATTTTCTCTAGATCAGTATGTTTTGCTTGCACAATGAATATATATCTTCCTTTAATAATAAAAAAGTTTTTGCTTCTCTTCTTCTAGATTGTTTTTCATTCCTATATATTTGCATTTCCAATCTGTTATGTTCTCTCTTTTATTTTTAGTGAGACTTAGTATCATCAGTATCAGTTTTTATTTTTGCTATGTAGGCCATAAAAGCTGCTCTCTTAATTATCATTTCTGTTTTGAGCCACTCAAGAGCAGCACATTGTGGTCCCATGTTCTCCTCACATCCTATAGCATCCTCTGTCTCATTAAGTATTGGGTCATTTTCCTTTGTTTTGAAATATTCATAAATGCTTGAACATATTTGCTAGATCTGGATACCATCTTCCTTCTTCTGTTAATGTTTTCTTTATAGACTTATCTGCTTCTAATTTACTTCTTTGAGGTTTTTTTTTCTTTCTGAGACCTTTGGTAATTTTAGTCTTTTTCTTTTTCCTGTTTTTCTTCTAGTCACTTTCTGACTCCCTCCCCTCTGAATTTGGTTTCCTTCGGGGATGGATCTCAGTGTCTCAGCCTTCTTTCATGCTGAACAGTTCATGGTTCACCAGCCTAAGTCTCTGCCCCAACTGACTTTTGGGTCATTAGAACTTACTCCAGCTGGTTTATTGTCCTCTTTCCCTCAGTCTTAGTGGAGTGGCACTCTAGTCTGGAGCATGGTAATGAAAAGGTGTGGTGGGAAACCATTATGTGAAAACAGAGCTTATTTTAGTAATCTTATGTATCAAATCTTTGATTCTCCCAATGCAGTCTTGATGTTGATAGCATGGGAGGTGAGTTCATGAGTTTGAATCGTTTCTTTTTATTTGTTTTATTTTGTTTTATCTTTTTTGAATTCTGGGTATGCTAAACCATGGACACTAATGAAGTTGCATTATCTTTAGCACATATATTTGTTTCAGAGAAGTTCAAGAGGTCATGGATATTAGAGAAAAAGTATAGTCCTCTGCTTTGTTGCTTATGTGACCCAGAAGTCCTTATCTAGTTCTATAAAAATTAGTTCTGTTTCTCAGATCATGTGCCGTTCTGCTGCCCAATTAATCTTTCCTATTGTAATGCATCAATCTTAGTGAGAAATGGAAGTCATCATGAATGGGAAGTATATGGTATAGATAGGAGGGTGGATGGGGTTAGACTCTGCCATTTTGAATCTCATGTCATGAGCACTCTGTATGTGTGTATGTATATCTATGTACAGACACACACATACATATACATACATATGCATATATACACGCATCAGAGGAAAACATAATGATTACTCATGGGTGGATTTCATTCTTTATGACAGAAGATTTCAGCCCAAGATCACAACAAAGCTTTCTTTGGTTGATATTTGTAAGGCGCAATTCACGGAAACCACAGAAACCATGAAAAATTAGTTTAGATTAATGCGTTTTCTCAAAATCATTGCCTAGTGACTGAAACTCATACTTGGGCATCACTTGATATGTTTTTGATGGAGTCTATTCAAAGCTTAAAAAAACCAAACCACTACATAGTTATTCATCGTCAAAGAAAAATATTTGTTTTAAAAGCCAAGGCACGTTAGCTGAAGAGGAAAAATGAAAAAAAACAAACCCAGTAAGTCTTCAGTGAAAATTGGGAAGTGGTATGGAAATTAAAGATTCCCTCATATATTTCTCATTGGGAATCTCACTTCTCAGATGGTCTTTATCAAGTATTTGCATTTGTGTTCTGGCAGGAGGTATGTAGCACAAAAGTAACTTTGGCTATGTCGTGAGGAAATCACTTCGTAAATTTTACATTGATAGAAACAAATTGTTATTGTTGATGATAATAAATTCCTTTACTCCTTCCATTGAACTTCCAGGTTTAGACTAGTATGCACTAGGAAGTCATGACATAGCATCTGAGCCTGGTGCTACAGTGAAACTTCAGAATGTCAGGGTGGGATGTCATTTTCCTATGTAATGGGGGGCTCAGACCTCGTTCTGATTGAGTAAATTCACATTAGCCACACTCTCTTAGATTTAGGAGTTTCTCAAAGCTATTCAGAAGAGGAGGAGCTTGGGCATAGATCATCTGCTTTCTAAGAACCTGTGCTCACAACAGCATAGTAAAGCACATGACTACCAAAGTGAGTATGGGATTCCCATATTCTGATCCTTCATGTTAAATAGGATCAAGTTAGTGGCTAGCAGCAACATCTTGTGGTTGAGATAATACTGCTTAAACAATGTAAATGTGGCATCTAGTGGATTATGAATTCTGTTAGGGCAGGAACTAAATTTATCTAAATTTATATCTTTCTTACCAACTAGCATTTAATAGCTAAAAGCCCTAAAAGCACCCAATTAGTATTTGTTGATCAAATATATTTTCTTTTGTAAATCTTCCCTGTACATGTGACGTCCTAATGTGTTGTTCTTCCCTCATCTCCACTCAAGATAAACATTTGCTAATAAGGGTGTATGGGATTTACTCTACATAATACTAACCAGTTCTTCCTCCTTCCTTTCCTCATATTTTTTATGATTCCTTTAAATTTTAACCCTTTATATCTTTTTAAAAATAGACCCTAAAGACCATCTAATCTGATTCTTCATTTAACAAATAGGGAAAATGATACCAAAAGAGGTTAAATGACTTGTTCAAAGTCATTCCAGCTGAAAATGAGAGTCAGGATGTAAAGTGGAGGCCTCTGAATACAAATCCAGTTTTTTTCTCTTCTTCCACATTGCCTTGCTTTATGATCCCTTTTTATTCTTTCTCCCTTAATCCAGTTTCTCATTTTAAAAAAATAACCTACAAACACAAGGGGATTGGTTTTGTTATTCAGTCTTTTCTTTCTAAAAGTTAGTTTTTCTTTTCTGTATATGAAACTGAGTTTCCTTATCTTGCTAGTCTGGAAGTGCAGCAACCACTCACAGGCCCTATTCCACTGCTGATCTGCATGGAAGCTTGGATCTATTGCTTCCGATCCAGTCTGGTTTGTCACTCCTTAGGCAGCTTTGTGGACCCCTATTGCAGGAGGCTCACATACTGGTGCCAGACTTAGAGGGGACACTTCTAAACTGTAGACCTACTGTGGCTCAAAACTTCTGAGCTTAACCTTCAGAGTGCAGTAGGTTTAAGGTTTTGGGAAGGGAGAAGAAAGGAGAGGAGAGGGGAGAGGAATCTAGTCAGTAAAACTCAAGTTAACTAGGCATCTTCTGGCCATCAAAATTTGCCTTACTTTACAGAGGAGAAGGAAGGGGAGGGGGAGCCAGACGAGAGGAAGAGCTGAGTTACCCAGCTGGCTGGGTCCCCTTTCAGGCACCTGCATCTACTCACAGATTGCTGTGTTCATCCTTCGTTGCCAAAGAAGACCATGCCATCAGAGAAATGATAACATGACTTGCACTTGACTTTGTTTTGAGTGAGGGAAGGCTGTGCAAGGTCACCAGCCTTACTTCCCCTCCAGAGGCATCTGAGCTTAACCAATCCATCTTGTATTTTCAGTTGCTTACCTCTGGCTTTCTCACTTTGTCTCTTCTCCCTTTCTATTGTTGTGGTACATACTTTTCTCCTGTATGGATCCCAAGGGTGAGTATCCTTAGCCTCCTTGATATAGGGGATATGGAGGCCTGAGTGTTTCTCTACTCAGATTAAATGCCAAAGAATAAGCTTGACCTCACTCCTTTTTTTTATTCCCTTTGCTTTAAACTAAATATGTTTTCTGTCTGATTAAGGAAAAATAAGTACACTGGTAGGAACTCATGAGATACAGTTTTGAGTAGATATAGACCCATAAAGTAACTTGAGCCTGGGGCTGTCATGTCTTGGAAACTGACCATTCAAGTTGGTAGGGTGTAACCCCCTGGGGTTACAATAACAAGAATGAGTATTTCTTTAACCTTTTATGGTTTACAAAACACTTTTGACAAGTATGTGAGGTACATGGCACAAGATTTTACAGATGAAAAAAACTAAATGACTTGCTCAAAGTTACCCAGCTATTACCCAGCTAAGAAAGAATTTGTAGTTTTATCTTCTGACTCCTAAGGCCCACTCTCTTTAATATGCTACATTGCTTCTCATTGAAAAGAATGAAGACCTGTGGTTATGGTGCTGAGTAATACAGAGGCCTATGTTCAGGGCTCCATGTCTGTTTTCCAACTGGCAACTTCATTTGGATTTTAGTATATGTGGTTTCTGATAGAAACTGACACATGTTTCTCTGAGAAATATGCCACAGGCCAAGTGGAGTCCATTCTGCTGTGATCAAACTACAAGTTGGTTATGATGTGGGATCCAAGGTATGTCTCCATGTCAAGAAAATGCCTCTTCGCCTCAAGGGTTTGTGGCTTCCCTGCTAATAGAGACAGACATACTGGCTGAGAAACTTCAATCTTTTTGCTCCTTGATCTAGTGAGGCCTACAGAACACCAGAGGAAGGCAGAGGCCATAAAATTCTAAGGTTCCTGAAACTCATGTGGAATACGTACGAGTCGGCTCATTAAATGTCAGGCCTGGTTTTAGCACTTTGTTCCTTCCTAAATATTTAAGCTACCCTGAGGTGTGAGAAAGCCCAAAGTAGAAGCAGGTTCCTTGACAAGATCTTTCTGAAAATTTCTTTCAACCAAATTTGGGATGGGGTGGGGTGTGGAGTAAGGAAGTGTATGTCAGGGTGAACTAAGCATGAAAGATTTCTGTTTAAGTCTTCCATCCACTGCTTTCGAGGGCATCTTCATCTCCCAACTGCTTAGGTTTGTAGAAATAAGGGGTGGGTGTTGGGGGCAAAGGAGGGAGGGAGAGAGAGAGGATGCAGGAGGTTTGCCAGATGTGTGAGCATAGTTCCATCCTGAGGAAACATCTGCTTTCCTTTGTGAAACACATGGCATATCCTGAATGATGGATCTTGCTTTCTGGCTCCCTCTGCTGGCACTTATCACTTCTAGAGTTCTGATGGGCAGTGGGAAGATCCATATGACACACATAGCTCTCCATGTCTTGGAGAACAATTACCTTGGCCACTTTTGATTATGCCACCTGGGTTTCTCTCATCCTTGGCCTTGAAGGTGAATTTAGAGGAGAAATGAGACTATGGGATCATTGGTATTATGACTATGGGTTTCCTTGACAATTTGATGGGAAAAGTGCAGTAAGAGGAAAGGGCCTAGAAGTGGAGTATAAGTTAGAAATGCTGAAGGTGGGGGCAAAGTAAAGGTGAAGATGGTAAGTAATGAAATGTTCTCTGAAAGTCTGTATCTGCCTGGAATAAGTTAGCTTCTGGTACCTGTGGAATGAAGGCCTTTGTCTCTCTGAAGTTCCATTGTCCTCTAAGATGAGATGATGATTTGATCGTTATCAACATAACCACCATGTCCCAAAATGATCTACTGTGTGTGACTCTACTAAAGTTCTACTTTGGGGGGAAAAAGAGAAAAATAATTTTAATTTTTTAAAAACTAGTCCTACTCCACAATCTTTGTGTGATGGAGATGACCTTGGGGTCTTGAAGTTGGTGTCAGAGAGCCACAAGCTCTGGCAAGTTCTATCAAGGCAGAAAGGCTCTGTCTTATGACTTAGCTATGGAAAATGAACTATTGCAATAATGTGTTGGTTGGTTTGTCTCCCACAAATCTCACCCTTCCCTAGCTTACCCTCCATTTAGCTACCAAAATGACCTTCTTAAAGCACGAGTCTAGTCATGTCACACACATACCACCCCCTCTTCAATACACTCCAGTAGCTCTGTATCATATCTGGAATAAAAACTAATGTCCTCTGTTTGCATTCAAAGCCCTTCATAACTTAATCAGCCCACCCTACCGACTTTCCAAGTTTGTTATTTCTTATACCACCCTTTCCCCTTATGTATTCTTCAATCCAGGGACACTGGCCTCCTTATTCCTCCTTGAGCAAGGTGTTCCCTCTCTTTTCATTGGGCATTTTCACTCATTGTCGCTCATTAATTCTCCTCCTCCTCTTCAACATCTCCTGGCTTCCCACCTTCTCTAGGAAACCTTTCCCAATTCCTCTTAATTTTAAGACCTTCTTTCTTTTGATTACTTCCAATTTATCCTGTATGTAGCTTGTTGTTTGCAGGCTGTCTTCTTCTTTAAATTGTAAACTCCTTGAGGGAAGGTACAATTTTTGCCTTTTTTTGTATCCCCAGCTCTTAGCACATGGTACTTGGCATGTAGCAGGCACTTGATAAATGTTTCTTGACTGACTGGACTGAGCTTTGTTGCTAAATTGTTGTATTATCAAATTATTTCATCTCTCTGGGCTTTAATTCTCTCATTTGAATAAAATAATCTTCATCTAAGGATGATGACACTTGTCCTGATGACAGATACTTCAGAACTTCACGTTTCAAAAAGCTTGGACTACAGTATTGGAAACTTGAACTTTACCAAAGAGATTAGCAGACAAATTCTTGGTTAATTTGCAGCCTGGCTGGGGAGATTAAGGATACTAAATTCTGGTTTAGTTAAGATTGAAGGTCAGTGTGACCTTGGAATAGTTATCTGTACTCTCTGTGCTTCATTTTTCTAATCTGTAAAATTAGATGGTTGGATTAGGTGTTTTTTTGAGATTCTTTTCAGTTCTAACAGTCTTGGTAGCTACCAAGGAGTAGCAGCTCAAACATCTCCCAGCAAAGGAGAAAGATCTGATCAGCTTCTTTATACTAAAGCCCTAGTGGTTTGTGGTATTAACCCCAGCTCAGGGTTATAGCTGAAAGCCTGATCTAGAATTTCAGCTAATTATATAACTATGACAAAAACAGTTTGACCTCTGTGAGTCTCAGTTTCCTCATCTGTGAAAAAGGAATAGTAACGCTTGTATTGCCTGACTAATAAGAACTTTTTAAGAAAAGTGTAATGTGGATTGCAATTGTTATTTAATGTTTACCCCACAGGAATGCAACTCTAGGGGTATAATGTCAGCATCTGTGGTCCTAGGTTTAAGGAGATGCTTTTTTTTTGGTTGCTCCTTTCCTAGTTCCCCTTAAATCATATCACATGAACAACTGTCAACTTCATCTAGGTGTAGTGGTTAATTATCTAAATTATCTAAATAATTATCTAAAAGATGTCCCCAAAGTACAGCTCTCTATCCCATTCTTCACACTGATTACAGATCCAAGGAATCTTCTGGAGTTGGGTTGACACATAAAGCTGGCCTAGGGCTGCATGAGAGGTCAGGGTTCTTCCCACTTTAAAGTCAGGCTGCTAAGTAGAGTGCCTAGGGTCTCAAGTTATTGCTATTTCTTCTCTTTTCCTAGATCCTTAGAGGAGAGACTGGAGAGTAATCAAAGCAAAAATGTTTATCATTCAACCAACAAACATTTAATAAGAACATTAAGAACGATACCAGGCATTGCGAATCCAAAGTTAAAAATCAATAGTACCTGTACTTAAGGAACTTATATTCTTTTATTGTGGGGGGGAGATGAAGGGGAAGCAACATGCACATATACAGGTACATGCCTCCAGCTAAATATCTCTATGTTTTCCAGTCTGATGTTTATGGTTACTGGATATATGCTATATTGGAGAGCAGGTATCTCCACAGATCTGAAGTGAGGTGGAGATGAAGGGTAAACTTTGGAGGGGAAATAAAATCTGAGATAGGAATCAGTGGGTGTGTGAGATTGGAAAACAAGAGGGTGTCAAGAAAGGGAGGAAGTTAGTTAATATACACTGGCAATATAAGGATGACAATTTGTCCCCAGCCCTTATTTGAACTATCTAAGATCAACTTGGAAATGCAGGGACAGGAGTCACCATTAGGAAAACAGTCCAATCCCTGATTTTTTTTTTAATTTCCCCTGTCACTGGTTTGATCTTTCCATCCCCCTAAAAAAAAATCACACATGTATTCAGCACCTATTCACTCTGATCTCTGTTCTGATAGAGTAGAGGACAAGAGAACAACCACTTCATCTCTGAATTCACAATAGAGGAGAGGAAAGCTGAATATAATTTAATGAGAACCATAGATATTGGGGAAACAACTTCCAGAGATATCAAAGAAAGATGAAACAGAATCTCATGCTTTAGGGGAATTCAACCCAGCACAAGAAGGATAAGAAGTTCTCAAGAAAGAAATTCTGAAAACATGAATAGAAATTATTTGGGGGAGGAAAGAGAAAGGATGGGAACTCTCTAAAGAAATGAGTGTGGATGTTAAGAGAAATGACTAATCATTTTAGTTTTTAAAGACACAGAAGACAGAAGCATGAGCAGATAACTGTGGATAAGTAGAACAAGTGTGCCATGGTCCTGTAACAATGATGCGAGAAATTCTCAAGCTCCAAATGAGCTATGTGATAAAGAGTGTTGAGGAGAGGAAAATTATGCTGGGGAAAGATGATCAACAAGAAATAGGCACCACTGGCCAATAGAGGAGGGACAGTGAAGAGAAGCAGAACTACTAAGTACCTAATTTGCTCTTGTTTATTCTTTAAAGGAAAATTATCTCTGGTCTGTAAAGGAGAGGGGAAAAAATGTTTACAAAGATTTGAAAACCAAAATAAGTGAGGAGATAAGGAATAACTAGCTTCCCCTGGTGGGTTCTTCCAACAGATTCAGATGGCCTACATGACAGGGCCCTGAAAGAATTCACATATGTATTTACTGATCCAGTTAGTGATCATTGAGACTGTGGAGAATGGGAGAAGTGCCACAAAAAGGGAACATGTTGTTCTGATTTACAAAAAAAGAGGGAAAAGTCTGCAAACTATAGGCCAGGGAACTTGACTTCTATTATTAGCAAAATTCTAGGAGATGTTATCGAAAGGATGGTTTCTGAAACCACGAAAGGGAAGTGGTGATCATTAAAAGCCAGCATTGTTTCATCCAGAAGTGGCCATGCCAGACATCTTATTTTACCAATTTACTATGATGATAAATTAGAGGAATACTATAGAGAGTTTGCATTTTTTAAAATGCTATTCCTGTAGATTATGTACAGAGATATTGGTCAGATAATAGTGTACTTAAGTGGATGGAACTAGTTGAATGACTAGATTGAAGGAGTAGTCATTAATGGATGGATATCAAAGGAAAGTCATTGTGTCTGTGAAGTAGTTTAGGAATATGAAGCCCACCTTGAAGGAGGCATCCATCCATCAAAAGGACCCCAAATTTAGGTAACAGATTTGTTAGAGGGACTGCTCTCTTGGGGATTAACAAGCTGGGTTAACATGAGCAGTGTCTTAACCTCTCAAGCAACTCTCTAATATGACAAGTTAACATAACCGTTGTCAACCTGTATTGGTGGAAGGAGTTTCCACTTTGAAAGGTCTTTCACCAATGAAATCATATATTCAGACAAGAACAAAATTAACCCTAAGTACCTACTTCAAAGGGTCATTGTATTCATTAGTTTTATGAACTAAGTTTTATGAAGTTATAGTTTATTTAAATACAAACTATTATGATGATTACATGGGCACGTATAGAGGAGAGAATGGGTTTGACTGTATAAATATGTATGTCCTCTGGGACCATGACACTCCATCTTCTCACTCTATGTGTTTTTACTCACTATTATCCATGATGCAATACTCTCTCTCCTATTCTCCACATACTGAAGTCTTAGCTAAAATCCCACCTCTGCAAGGAGCCTTTTCCAGTCCCTCTTAATGCTACGGCCTTTGTGATTATATTTGATTTGTCCTGTAAATACCTTGTTTGTACATAGTGGTTTGCATGTTTTCCCTCCACCCCCACCCCCATTAAAAGTGTATGCTTCTTGAGGGCAAGGATTATTTTTTTCTTTGTGTCATCTGTGCTTAGTACGGTACAATGCCTAGCACATAGTAGATACTTAAGAATTGCTTGTAGACTTGACTCAAATATACCTTTCTACCCCAATGCCAAATATAAAGGACCAGCCTCTACTTGTGGAGGAGGGCACAGATTTATTCATTTTGGCCACAGAGGGCAGAAAAGGGCCAATAGGTAGAAGATTCAAGGAAGTTCAACAAAAGGAAAAACTTCCTAAGGAGGCTTAAATCTAAAAGAGTTAAAGCTTAAAAGATGTAGACCCTCTATTCTTATGACCCTTATGAGCCAAAATCTCAAACTGAACCCAGAAGCAGAAAGCTCCATAACTTTGTACCCAATGGAATCATTCTATACACCAACACCAGAAGGTAACAGGCCTGTTGGAAGTAGCATGATAACATCACCAGAGAAGATCTATGACCTTTTAAGGCCATGAAGTATCCTTCTACATATGTGGTCACTTGCGTTCTAGGTATGTGTACTCACCCATGTGTGTTTACTAGGAGGTTTCATGGAGGGGAAGGGGGGGGTAATACTATTATATAAAAAAAACTATGAGAATTATAAATGATCTAGGTTTATACAGCTCTATATATATGTTTATATATAATATGACATATACAAATATAAAATATTTGAGGGAAAACATGTTTTTGGTTTAGGAGGGAATGCTTTTATGGCTATTTCTCTTGCTATGCTTTTTCATTAAAATGTCTTTGATTTGGGTCCTATGGTGAACTAGTAAAAGTAAACCCATTGGTGGGGAGACATGGGCTATTGCTTTTTTCTTTCTCTCTAGAACACCTTGAATGCATTGGGTAGCTCTCTGAGGGCCTCCAGAAACTACTGCTGTGATTGGAGTCACTCTGCCAGAAGCTGGAGTACCTCCAATAACAGAGAAAATATCAGGAAGGAAGAGGTTTTAACTTGTAAGTTCCCTTTAACTTCTCAATTTATTATGAGCCATCCATGTTTCCATTTTCCCTTCAACATGTCCTGCCTGCTCAAACCTGTGTTATTTCTCAATAACAATAGTTTTATCACATAGTGGAGATGCCAACACATTTTAACCATGGCAACCTAGTGGAGGTGTTTTTAATCCTGTTTTATTATTGTTGAGTTGTGTCCGACTCTTTGTGACCCTACTTGGGGTTTTCTTGGCACAGATTCTGGAGTGATTTGCCATTTCCTTCTCCAGCTCATTTTACAGATGAGGAAACTGAGGCAAACAGGATTAAGTGAATTGCCCAGGGTCAGAGAGAACTCAGATCTTTCTGGCTTGATAGAGTCACCTAGCTGCCTTTCCCTGTTTTATAGTTGAGTAAAAGGAAGATTAGAGAAATTAGTTGTTGTGTTTATGATTATACTAATAAGAAATGCTGCATCTGGGATTTGAACCTTAGAATCCCTAGGTCTGAAGGTACTTCCAATGTCATTTAGTCCAACTCTTGCCCACACAGGACTCTTCATGGCAACATTCCCCAAAGTTGTTATTCAGTACCTGTTCCCAGATCTCCCATGCTTCTGAGGCAGCTCATTCCATTTTGGGAAAGTTCTAATTGCAAGACAATTTTTTCCCTATATGAAACCTCAATCTGCTCTGTGACCATGGGGGGCTCTCCTAATTCTAAGTCCTCTGTACCATGCTGTCTCTCCAAGGCCACTGATCCTTCATGTAGACTTAAAAAGTACACCTCCACTATAATGTCATTCCATCAACCACCCTCCATGTTTTACACTTTAATGTGCTTTCTTTGTATTTTTGTCAAACTAGTTAATGACATTGTGGAAGATATGCCTGCATTTTTTTATGTGAAGGAAGCAGGTAAGAAACATAAACACACCTTTCATGAAGACTTTTATTTTATTATTTTCAACATGTACCATGATAAGATGATGGTTTAGCATACAATTTGGGTAATCTCAATTAAATGGTTTTGCATTTTCACCTCCACATGTCTAGATTACCTGTAACAGTAAGACCATAACAATTGTAGCGGATGGGGGGGAACAAGGAAGGTTGTGTGAGAAGGTGATGGTCTTAGGGCAAAAACTTGGGGTGAGGGAAAAGGAAAATGGGGACATTTGTTCAATGCTATCAGGGATAGCATAAAGCTTTTACTGGTCTTCTTTTATGGCCCCATTGCTTTCTGGGTTCCTGCTAAGCAAAAGGTTTTGGTATCTGAGAGAGGAGTTGGGTGGAGGGGAAGGAGAGAAAGGTTGCTATGATCTTAGAACACTGGACCCTGTGGGGAGAGATCATTGCTGTCAGACTGATCAGCTCATAAAATGGTACCAGTCTCAAGAGGGTCTGAAAGAAATCTAAGTTTCATGTTCCTGAGAAGCAGCAGCATGTTTGTCTCTCCTTTTCTCTCTCGAATTTTCTCTCTTGCTTTTTAGTTTCAAGATCCTATGAGACAGGAAAAATATGGGCAGAAGCACACATCTACCCCCACATACCTCTATGTAGAAAATTTGTGTGCTCTGATGTGTGAGTGTGTGTCAGTCTCTCTAGCAGTGGGTCCTCCACATTTGTGTCTGCCCGGTTACCTCTAAGCATCACACAACAGTGTGATGGGAGGTGGGTGACACATGACTGCCCCTCTGGCTTCTCCTCTGACTTTGGCTGGTGTGGGAGCTCATGTGAGGGCTGGAGTGGCGGCTGGAGTGGCGGCTGGAGTGGCGACTGGAGTAGCGGCTGGAGTGGCGAGTGCTACGAGTGGGGCTCTTGGGACTACCATGCTCTCCCTGGCTCTGGCTCCTCTGGGAAGAGTCCGTCATCCTCAGTTTCTCATGCTCTTCTTTCAGGAAGAAGTCCACCAGCAGGCTCTTCTCTTTTTTGATCTGATCACTGATGTCCTTGGGAATGTCTGGGATCATCCAGTCCACAAGGACACTGAGGAACATCACAAGGTTCTGCCCAAAGCAAGAAAGGAGTTGGGGGAAAGCAGACAGCATAAAGTGAACACTGGCAGGTTTTAAATGGTGTAGTGGGAAGGGTAAATTGGACTCTGGGTCAGCCGACCCAAATTGAGTCTTAGGTCTGACATTCCCCAGCTATGTTACCTTAGATAAGGCACTTTCCTTCTCCAGGCTTCTTTCCTCATCCCTAAAGTGAGGGATGATCTTTGATATCCTACCCCTTCTAGACATAAGTCCTGCAGTATTAATAGGAGGTCAGCAGCTTCCTTCTTTGCAGCACAGTTCTAATCCCCCTATTTTTGCAATTCCTACACACTTCTTTTTTTACTGGTCCTTTCACACATCTTCCTTGCTGCCTCTGCCTACTTCAAAATGTTTTATGCTCCTGCGTCTGGGCATGTGCATAGTGTTATTTCTCTTACCTCTCTAGGATGACTTACTGTTGCCACCATTGCCTTATGATCTTTGAGGATTACCACCTATTGGTGGTCTCCTTACTCTTTCATCTCTCATAATACCCTGGCTTGGTACCAACTACACTACCTAAGCTGGACTTTTTGTGACATTCCATTAATCTCCCTTCTCTCTTATCTCTTAACTTCAGTCTAGGACCACATATGGTATAATCTCCCACCTCCATATTGCTTCAGATCTTTAGAGGGAAAACTTTCTAACAATTACAATGCTTACACAGCTGTTAGGAGGTTACAAAGCACCTTCACCATTTCAACTAGGTAGAACAGGTATTATTGTTTCCACTTTACAGATGAGAAAGCTAAGGTTCCAAGAGGATTGTTTGTGGTCCTAGAACTAAGCAAAGATTTGATTGCAAGTCTTATGATTCTGAGGTCAATGTCCTTTACACTAGACTTTTCTACCCTTCATCAAGCCATTCTTCTGTCAGTATAATTGTCTACCCACCTTTCACCCAAAAAACTCTTTCAACAACTCTGTTTACATTTTTTTTAATTAAATGCAGAGCAGTAATAGTATACTTCTATAAGTCTTAAAGTACTTTGACATCTCTTAACTCTGTGACCTTTGAACACCTTGGACTTTCACCACATTCTCTAAGATATTCAGTTGCAGAACAGGTACTAAATTGTATCATATATATATATATGAGTTATGTACTCTGTAGGAGTTAAATCATAGATCCAGGCCAAAAACACAGAAAATTTTTTAAACAAACTTCTTTCCTAAAAATAATCTTGTGAGGTACATTTCTCTGTCTTGTCTTCCCTACTGAACAGTGATGAAAGCCAGTGATGGAGTCTCAAATTCTGTTATCTTGGGACCTTTTTCTACCTTTAAAATGCTATAAGTCTTATGATTCTAATCTCTCTCTTATGCCTCCAGGGTCTAATGGTCTCACATTTCACAGGGTACAGTTATCTAAGAAAGTTAAGGAGTGCTCAGAAATAAAATGTCAGCAGTAACAAGCAGAAACCCCAAAGACCAATTGGATTATAAGGGGAACTCATCAACCAAATCTGATTCAAAAAAAATAAATGGGTATGGGGAGTGGAAGCAAAGGTAAATTACTGAGAACAGACACACAAAAATAACATGATCCTCTAAGAATAGGATCATAAATGCTAAAACTAAGAATGAGCTATGGTTGATGGATACTAAAGCCAAAACAAGATGGCTTTTAAAAAAAAAAGCTATTTTGGGGAAAATGATGATGGATGAAGGTAAGAAGGAAGAATAACTCAACACTTGTTTTACTTCCCTTTTGTCTTCCAGGGAGAATGATCTTTGTTCTTGGAAATGTAGAACAAAAAATGGTTATTGAGGAGTAGAATTTCATTGTAAGGTTTCAGTTGACTGCCTTGATGGTCACCCTGCTCAAAACAATTACATCCTCAGGTATTGAAATAAAAGGTTAAATATCGTAATTTTCAAAACAGGAGAGGAGTCTAGGAATTATGGGCCAATGAATAGACCTGTGAGTCCTCAAAAAACTTCAGAACACATTATTCAAAGTACTGATTTGGGGGTCCTCAGAAAGGCAAGCAGTGCTCACCAGAAACCAGCACCACATCAAGAACAGGCCATACTAATCTCATTTCTATTTTGCCATGTCATGACTAGTCTGGTAATTGGGAGAAATGATAGAAACAGAATATTTTTAGATTTCTCCATCTTATCTACCAGAGAGTTTGAGGCAGGAAAGTGAACAAAAGTGGCATTTTAAGTTCTTTGAGGCAGGAGAAGATCAAAGAAAGGATATGACTTCTGCTGGTGGTACACAGAATTACAAGAAGGCAGAACAGCTTAATACTTATTTTGCTTATGTGTTTTCTCCTAGGGATAGGGGATCTTTCAATTAAAAAGAATGAAACAAAAATTGGTCAACAGTAAGTTGGCACCCAATGTAAGCAAGGAGATAGTAACAGATCATTTAATTGCTCCTGTTGAGTTGTTCCACCAGACCCAGTTTACTGAAAGAACTGGCAGATATAATTAAATTAATAAGCTACAGTTAGTTATCTTTCAAACACATCGGAGAGGTTCTAGAACACTGCACAAGCACAAATATTGTCTTATTTAAAAAATAATAGACTGTAACTTGCAAACTCTAATAAGTGAGCTTGATATTGATTACTGTTAGAATTGTAGAATGTATTATTAAAAAGATATAAAACATTTAGAAAATGTAGTGATCACTAAGAGAAAATTTTATCAAGACAAGTCATGTAAGACTAACCGCATTTCAGGAAAATGCAGGTAATAGAACTTATCTAGAGTTCATCAAAGCATCTGATAGTCTCTCATGCTGTCTTCATGAAAAAGATGGCGGCAACTTGGGTGATGTGATTACATAGTTATATCTAGATTTGGATGTGGTTAAATGACTGAACCCAAAGAATTCCATTAATGGATCAATGTCAACTTGGAAGAAAGTCTATAATAGAGTGTTTTAGGGATCTACCTTTGCTTTTATCATATTGTTCAACATTTTTATCAATGATTTGGACAAAACAGGTGATATATAAACAAGTGATAAAAAATTTGAAAGAATAGCTTACATTTTTTACAAGAGTGTTAGGAACTAAAAAGTTCTTGACAGGCTAAAATGATGGGTCACACTTGGATAAGATAAAATTTAATTTATCTTTATTAATAATAAATAATAATAAGATAAAAATTTAATAGAATTAAATGTAATGTTCTAAGAAGTAGTAGAGTTGCTAGAGGGTTAGCCTCTAAGCCAGGTAGATCTCCTTCTGAAACTAGCTGAATGACCTTGAAGAAGTTACTTGAGCTCTAGGTGATGCTTTGGGGTTCTTAGTTGCAAAAAAAAAGGTGCTGACTTGCATGGTAGAGGGAATTTCCTCACTTGGTAGTTTCCTATACCAATGAAATCACAGATATGATCCCTATCCTCACCCTAAATGTAAAGTTCTATGCTTGTGTTTAAAAAAAACTAAATTTTACAAATACAGGATTAGAAAATATAACTAGATAATCATTCATCTGAAAAAGTATGGAGGTCTTAGCGGGCTACAAGATCAATATTAGACAAGGATGTGATACTGAAGTCAAAGATTCTAATGTCAATTTCAACTTCATTACAGGAGGCCATAGTGGCCAAAACATGGGGCAGTTCCACTACACTCTGTCCTGGTCATTCCTGTGTTAATTCCTGGAAATTGAATTTTGTGAAGATATAAACTAAGATGGCAAGGGACCTGGCAATCATATCATACAGAGACTGAGTGTTTAGCCTAGAGAAGAAAAGGAGGAGGTGATTGAAGAACAGGACAGGACATGATTGTTATATTCAATAGTTGAAGGCTGCCATGGGGAAGAGGGATCAGACTTTTTGTGTCTAGCTACAGGGCAGGGTAGATCTAAGGGCACTGAATGGAAGTTACACAGAGGAAGATTGAGGCTTGATACACAGAAAAACTCCCTGATGATCAGAAATGTCTCAAAGTAGAATGGGAGGTAATGGGTTCCTTTTCACAAGAAATCTTTTTAGAAAGAGCCTAAATAATCAGCTGCAGAAAGGTTGTAGTAGAGGGTATATTTTTAGTGTGCATCAGATGTAAAGACCTCCCTAATGGTTCTTCCAATTCTGAGACCCAGTGATTCCTTGCTTGGGGTTTGCTCCACCTAAATCCTGTCAGTTCAGTGAGCTCTTGTACAAGTAATCTGTTTCTTCTAGGAGTCTGGGGCTGCACTAGAGAAATGTTATTTCACAGTCAGCTTGTAACATAAGAGAAATGTGACATGGTAAAGTTAGGAGTGTCTTGGGGGCAGGGTGGGCTGAGCACTTTTTCAAATATATCTTACCATCTTTTAGTGGAAAGAATGGTTGTCTTCTTTGAGTGAAAGACTAGCTTCTCTAGTCTATAGGATGAAGGGATATTAAGGGGGGAGTATGTGGGATACCTTAGAGCCCTCCAGAGACCCCCCTTCAGGGAGTACAAAAGCCTTAGGGAGCCATAGGAAAAAAGAATATGCCCCTTGCACTCCTCTTTGCTTGTCAGATGCTGCGGATCTGAGTGGGAATCTGGGGCTCTCTGGCTCAGCATCGCAACTGGAGCCACAGCTATTGTCAGAGATAAGGGATCAGGGGCTCAGGTTTGCTATTCAGCCAAAATCTGCCTTTCACAGCCCCTTCCTACCAGATGTCTCAGAGAGTAAAACAATACCCAAACGAAGGAATGGAGGGAAAAATGAAGAGTCAGGAACATAGCTCTTTGCTCAGGTTAGTGAGAGAGAGAGAGGTAATTTGTCTGAGTTAAGAGTTGGGAATCTTTTTTCCCCTGCTTCTCTCCCCTACTCCCCAGTTTTAGCTCTCCCTTGTGTTAAGTGGGAAACCACAGTTTCCCACCAGGCCACATCTGCCTAATTACTTGGCCTTTTACCTTCCTTCTTTTCTGGGAAGTCTATTTCCTTCAGAGAAGCCTCCCTGATACTTCCTTATCTCCTCTGACTAAAGATTCAGGAGACATTTGACTTGTGACCCAGAGACTCACACGAATATGAAAAGGAAGGCAGCCAACATTTTTTCTGTTTTTTCTTTCTTTTTATTTATTTTCTTTATACTGGCTGCTGAATTTCCACTTGGCCAGCCGAAATTCAGGTGAAACTCTGGATCTTGATAGGGGAAGGACAGGAGAGAAGACAGTGAAAGGGGGATGTGGGGGTGGGGGTGGGGGTGGAGGGAATGAATCAGGGTTATATTTGATCCACCCAACCGACTTACCTGGAAGATGATGACAAAAGCCAAGCGGGCAGACAAGACAGACCAGTACTGTTTTGAAAATTCGTATTGGTTTGGGGCCCATGGTGGCTCTCGGTAATCCTTAAATCTGTCCAGGGAGAAAAAGTGAGGATTAAAGCTAGAACAAGAAGGAGGTGGAGGATTAATTCAGTGCAGTATCTCTCTGGATGAAACCCCTGAGTAGAGGCAGTGGTGAGACCCTTCGGGAGCACTTGTCTTTAATGGGCAATAATAAATAGCTCACATTTAGGTAGAACTATATTCATAAAAACAATGAGATAGACCATGGGAATATAACATTCCTATTTTATACATAACCATGGCTCCCTGGCTACTTCTTGGAGAGAACTGGTATAGAGATGTCAGACTCCACAAAGAAAGAATAGTCTCTGTCCCCTATGTGTCACCAGGAAAGAAGGAAAACAGGTAGGACTGAGCACACATATCAGACCTCTCAGCTCCTAAACCTCTTCTTCCTCCGGGACTTGTGGAGATTGTGGACATGGGATGGTAGTAACCAGATACGCTCCTGTCCTACCCCTATTCTTTTTCCTCCTCAGGAGAGGAAAAGACCATAATGTCTGACCCCATTGCCAGCCAAAAGTGTCCAAATCTCATTTATGTTGTTTACTTCCTAATTGGGTCCTTCCCTCATGTTATCATAAAGAAAACTATGGTAGGCACTTAGATCCTTGTTGGACATGGAGATATGGGAAGAGATTTGATCCCTTTCAAAAAATGGGTGACAACCCTATTTCAGCATGGCAGAGGGGAGGACTAGAAACTGACTCTGGGTTTCCCCACCAACAAGATATAACCATGTCCTTAAAACACAATTTCTGGATAAATAAGGGAGTCTATAAACATATATCATAATTTCCATACTCCTACACCTAACATACAGATTTGCCTTTGAGGCAATGGTTCATCATGTGGATAAACCTGAATAAAAGAACATTCTGAGCCAACATCTCCTTGACCCACCTCACATAAAGGGGTACTGGGTACTCAGAGGAATCGTCTTAAAAGGGACTTTTCCCTTAACCATGTCAATCCCCATTTATTGTTATTTCAAGGACTTCATGGTCTAACATCTATTACAACCCTCCGTCTACATATCCTCCAAGGGACCATTATCACATATGGATTAAGCTCTCAGAAGTACAGTTATTTGCCTATGGTCAAACACAACTAGTAAGAATTGAAACTCGGACTTGAATGCTGCTTTCTTGACTTACTTTCTGCTTACTTCTGTAAGAAGGGAAAGAAGGTAGAATTCTAGCTCCGGCCTTCCTGGAATATAGAAGCAGTTCGGTGGATAGAGTGCTACCCTTTGAGCCAGAAAGACCTGGGTTCAAATCGAGCTTCAGATATTTGCAAACTACAAAGCTGGGCACATCACTAAACCTCTCTCAGCCTTAGTTTCTTCATCTGAAAAATCATCTATCAGTGACAAAATGAGATATTTGTAATGTGCTTAAAAGCAATATAAATGTTGTTACCAATAATTATTATTACATACATGCTATCACATTCTCTTCCAGGACCCTTGGTAGCCTCCTACAATTCCACCTTTCCCAGTTGCCTTGACTGAATCTACATGGTAAGAAGGAAAACACTTGCTAGAGAAAGAAGGGAATATCTTAGCCCCGATGCCCTGGGAAGACACTACTCCAAACCCTTGGATAAAACCTACCAGAATTCATTTCTCAATGATTAACAAATGTCTACCCCACTGTACTGTCCCTACCCAGTGATCTGAACCCCTGAGTGCCAGTGTTCAAGCTCTGTTCTCCATTCCCACTGCCTGTTCCCCTATTTCCATCCACTCCTTCACATCCCACTCTAAATCTTTCAGTGTACATTTTGGAATGCCTGCTTCATAAATAACACACTTCCTTTTTCCTGCCTCATGCACTATCTTCTTGCACTCACTGAGATGTGATTCCTTCTATTATTATAAAGCCTTCCTGGCTTCTCTTTCCAGCATCAATTACAATATTTTACCTGTACCTTTAGTTGACTGTTCACGGTGGGATAGTTGAAATATCCCTTTGCTACTTCAAGACTTTCCCTCTATGCCTGTCACTTCATCATTTCTCCTTTGAGGTTCATTCAATCCACATTTACTCACCTAATTAATACTTTAGTAAAATCTATCAACGCCCTTCTTTCATTGACAAGCTTGTCTCACAGGCTTTTCCTCTTCCTCAATTTCTGTCCTTATACTAGGGGACTTCAAAATCATATTGATTCATCCTCAAATACCTTCTAGTTCCCAATGTACTCACTTCCTAGCACCTACTCCTCTGCCCTTCCTCAGCTACCAACAGATGGTCCCTTCATATTGCCACTATGTACAAATACTTCACTTCCATGTTTATGAACTATCTTCTTTTTATTAATGGTATTCCCAGAGCTTAGCATAGTGTCTGACACATAGTAAGTGCTTAATAAATTTTTAGTAGATTGGATGATTTATAAAATTCCCTTGTCTGAACATAATCTGTTGTCATTACACCCCTTCCTCTGCCTTGCAATTTGTAACCCTATGATTCTGTTCATCATTCCACCCTCCAATCTCTCCAATCCTTGATTCTTTCTCAGACCATCAGCCCTGCTCTGGCTACATTCTTCTCCATGATCCTTCTTGGTCTTTTGGTGAAACTAGATCAACTTTACATTGTCCTTTTCTTTCTAGAGTTCATTGTTCTCTCATTGCCAAACATACCTTGTCAAGTCTTAGATTATACCTACTATCTACTGCCTTCACCCTTATCCATAGGCTGGTCAGTGAAACTGGAGAAATTCACAAAACTATGCTGACTGGGTCCATTACAAATGTATATTGCATACTGTCAACTGGGCTCTCACTATAGTAAGGCAATTTTTGTACTTCCTAATTGGTTCACTACCTACTCACCACAGCTGGTTGTCTAAATCTTTTTCTCCTTCCTCAAACCTCTTGTGGCTCCCTTTCCCTACACCCTTTTAAATGAGAACTTTGAGGCAATTTACTGAGAAATCTGTTTTCTCCTCTCTTCTTCAGAGCACATCCCTCAGATGGCTTCTGTCACCTTCTCTTCTTTCACCCTTTTCTTGTGTGAAGAGGTGGTCCTTCTCCTTGCCAAGGAAACCCACTATCATGAACAAGCGATCTCATTGTCTTTTGGAGATTACTCCCTATAGCATCATATTCATCTTCAGTCTCTTACTATATATCAGTTACTTACTTATTGCTTATGAATATACCCATGTCTCCTCATCCTCAAAACAACCTGCATTTGATCCATTATCCCTAATATTGACCTTTATTTCTCCTCCTTTTTGTGACTAAACTCTTAGAGAAGGCCATCTATAATAGGTACTCCTACTTCCTTTCCTCTCAGTTTTCTTTTTTTTATTTTATTTTTAATTTATAGAATAAAACAAGTATTTTTATATCATAGTACAACAAAAAGGCGATTGTATATGAAACTTTAAATCTATTATGCACAACTTTACTATTCCTTTCAAACATACAACAAAATTATTGTGCAATTTTTTTTCTTTTTTTCTTCCCTTTCTGTGCCCTCCTCCCCTCACCTTAGAGATGGCTACCATTACTTCTATTTATCAGTTCTTTCTCTGAACACAGAGAACATCTTTCTTCATATATCTGTTAATTTGGGTATTTGTAATAGACAAAATAACTTGTTTGTTCAAACTGTTTAAAACAATATTGCTGTTACTGTAATACAGTGTTCTCTTTGTTCTGCTTATTTCACTCTTCATTATTTTCATATGAATCCTTCCATGTTTTTTTCTAAACTTATTGAATTTATTTCTTATAGCACAGTAGTATTCCATCACAATCACTGTCTTAACTCTACAGACTGGCTTCTGACCTAATCAATCAATAGAAATTAATCTCCAAAGTTACTAATGATCTCTTAATGTCCAAATCTAATGCCATTTTCTTATCCTATTTGACCTTTTTTCTGCCTTTGCTGTTGATCGTCCTCTTTTTGATAGTCTTTTCTAAAACTAATCTGTCTTCTGTTTTTTTCTACTTTTCTTTTCAATCATGCCTGACTCTGTGGATCTATTGGTCAGTTTCCTTTGCTGGATCTTCATCCAGGTCATGTCCACTAACTATAGGTGCCCCCTAAGGCTTTCTCCTGGGACCTCTCTATTCCTCCCTCTGTGTTAGTACTTCTGATGATCTTACCAGCCTCCATAGATTCAGTTATCATCTCTATGATAATAATTCTCAGCTCTACTTACTCAGCCTTAACCTCTCTTCTGACTTCAAGTCTCTAATCTCCAATTGATTATTGGACATCTTTACATAATGTTCTGCGGATATCTTAACTCTGTATGTCTAAAACTAGATTGATGTTTATGCCTTCTGTTATATGTATATATCCAAATTATTCTGTCTATAAATTTTTGTACATAGCTATTTGCATGTTATTTACCCCCATCAAATTGTAAGGTTCTTGAGAGCAGGGAATTTTTTTTTTGCCTTTCTTTGTATCCCCGGAGCTTAATAACAGTGCTTGGTAACTAATAGGTACTTAATAAATGGTTATTGACTTGACTTACAAGTATTCTTTCCATTAGACCAAAGTGATGAGGGGTCACCAGGTCAACTGACAAAAGCTTGAGGGCTAAAGTAGCCAAACGTCTGATGCCCCACTGTGTACCATGGTGAGCCTGGGTTCTTAAAGGCTTTGCCAGTGGATCCCAATCCCTGGCAAGTTGTACCAAGCAGCAAAACATTTGAATACAGATTGTGCCAGTGATACTGAAGTCTAGCTGCATAGAGAGAAGCTCATTACCACAAAGTTGATTATCAGGTAATGATTTATTTTGTTTGTTTGCCACAGAAGTGCATGAAATTACCTAAGAGAGACTGTAATCTGTTTTGGTGGAAAGAGCATCAACATAAATGACATAAGGGGTCTTCTGAAATCTTAAAATCGAAGAAGGGTTAGAAAGATCTCTCAAGTTCTAGGCACTGCCATTTGCTGAGACCCTGAGCAATTATTCTTCACATTTAATTTCTCTCACTCCTGGTTTCCTCATCTATAAAATAAAAGGCTTGGAATAGTTGAATTTAAGGAGTTGAATCTAACTCCAAAATTATACATTATATGCTTTTAAGATTCCATACTTCCAAAGAATCTCTTAACCTAGAAGTAATATTTTCTAAGTTCTTCCCCAGTATCTTAGATATGTATTAGTGATTTGTGGTGTATTAGAGGAGGGCAGGTACTGCTGTATTTGTAATCATCTTGAAAAAATACATAATTCATCTATCTTCTTTAAATTCCCTATAAATTTCTGAGAACAGGGTCCATGCTTCTTTCATTCTGTGCACCTAGTACAATGTTCTATACCCTGTGGCCTCTGTGATAGTTTACAAAACAATTTTTAAGAGTAACCCTGGGAGTTTATTATTCGCAGGGCAACCAGGTGAATAGAGCACTGGGTTTGGAATCAGGAAGACTCAGCTTCGAAAGTTCAAATCTGACCTTAGACATTTTCTAGCTGTGTGACTTTGGACAACTCACTTAACTCTGTTTGCCTCAGTTCCTCATCTGTAAAATGAGCTGGAGAAGGAACTGGCAAAGTACTCCAGTATTCACCAAGAAAACCCCAAATGAGGTCGCAAAGCATCAGACATCATGACTCACTGTTATTCCCTTTTTTTCTACAGGAGAAAATGAAATTCAGAGAGATAAAGTGACACACACACCCCCTTAAATATCGAATTGATTCCCACAATTAATGACAACTAGATTTCGAACATAGTGTCAATACCAGGGCTATTGGAATCTTCTGGACCCTGCCTTCCTAAGCTACACAACTAGATTTCTACACCAAAAGGCAGGTTGACTAATCAAGCTGGGGATCAGTTAAGGAATGCTGATTGACAATCAGTCTCATGTGAATAACCACATTTCATAGTTTGTATACTAGAGTGGAAATGTATGTAAGGATAGGAGATCTAAGTGACTGAATGAAACCAAAAGTCAGCATCCTGACAACAGAAGTGTCTGCCTTTGCCTTCTTCCCAGGACCCTTTAAGAGGGCTTGGGTCATTCTTTATCTTTGGCTTGCAACCCACAATTCCTTATGACTCATATTAAAACTGGCCCACTTTCCCAGAAAACAGCTCTGTCAAGTGCTTGAACTCACATATTTCTGAACTTCTTATCTTGAAATAATGACAACTTTTGGGACAGGAGGAACTATGCTAGTTCATGGAACTATTCTTGCCATGGAGTTCTACATGTTGCCAGGGCTCAGTAAGGATAAAAGATCCCTAGAGAAGGAAAGGAAGGGGTGAAATGGGGTCACTGGTGGATCAGTGCTTTGGGAGGAAATGCCAAGTAGAGAGAGTACTGGACTTGGTTAGAAGTCTAAATCACTTCACCTGCTATGTCCTCAGTTTGTCTTTCTATAAAATGAATAAATTGGACTAGAATCAGGGCTTCTTAAACTTTCTTGTGTTATGGTTACAGTGGCAGTCTGGGGAAGACTTTTCTCAGAATGTTTTTAAATATACAAATGGCATATGAAGGAAAACAAATTTGAATCCCGGGAAAGGACTGATAAATAGAAGTATGTATAGAATGGTTTCACACACACACACATACATTCATTTGTGTCTAATGGTAGTCATCTGGGGGTGGGGCAGAGGGAAGAAATTTACATGAAAGGTTTATTATATATAAAAGAAATAGCAACAGATGCAGTTTTGTGTGCAAGCAATTTGTGTTATACTATATTATAGAAATGCTTGTTTTATTACCTAAATTAAATGTGCAAAATAAAACATATAAAGGGAAATAATTATACTGAAAGAGTTATCAAAATAGTTATCAACACTTCTTTAAAAGTTTATGAACCCTGGGTTAAGCACCTTTTATCTAGGTGGTCCCTAAAATCCCTTTAAATTCTCAAAGTCTGTGGTTCTGAGTTGCTAAGGAAGTCAGAGTACATTACAGCCCCACAGTTTCACAGTCTAGAGATTAGGAAGTAATAGTGACTAACTTTCCCACGTAGTTTTTTTGGGGAAAGGCCTTCAAGAATGAGAGCTAGCCCTAATATCTTCTTTCCTCCCGATGGCCCAGTTGTTCAATCCAGATCAGTATAAAAGCACAGGGATCTCTAGTCATCATGGAAAGGGCAGAAGAAACACTAAGATACCAGGAGTGGGAGAGAGAGAGCCAGAGGTAGGGGAAAGAAATCATATGTGTGTGCACAGGGATATGGATAGAGGCCAAGGATTTGAGAGCTGATGCCCCCCACCCCCACCCCAACCCCCATCCCTCTTCTCCTAGCAGCTGATTGCAGCTGTTGGTTAGCAAAATTGGTCTGATACCCAGATGGAAAAGGAAGCTTACTATAGCCAAGTCAAACACCGTGGGATTCAGTCATGTCCATCCACTGTTGAGGGTAGAAATGCGTTCAGTTCTGGACAGTCTTTGTTAACAAGGAGAGAGTATAGATTGATGAGTCATGGAATATTAAAGCTAGAAGAAACCCACCTCATCTATCTCCTAGCTCTAGACAGCTCCACATTTAAGTGAATTGGGGCACGTTGTTTTCAAGAACTCTGAAGAAGTCTACAGACCTTATTTCCCCTAGGTCACTCCTAGCCATTAGAACACTTTTTACTGTATGGAAATCCTTGCTTAGATCTCTCTTCCTGCACCTAAATTCTTCCTTTTCTTCTCCATTACTCCTAAAGAAAGAACAGCTGGCCATTGACCTCAGTACTGTAGACATATCTCTGTCCTAGCTTTTCCATGCTGAAAAGAATCCATAAATAATCCAATTCTGGTCCCACCTCTAACGCTAATGTACCGCAGCCTTTGGCAAACTACTTTACCCACCCTGAGAATCTGAGAAATGTTCAGAATCTGAAAGATGTATCATAAGGCCTTAGAGGGGAAAGTAACAGCACAATTTACCAGAAAGATCTACAAGAAAATAAATCCATGCCAATGAGTTTATTATAGCCTCTGTGTTAAGGGTTTGCAGATTACAATTAAACATCAAACCTGGTAGCAAGGAAGAATACGAAGCAAAGGCATGGATTATGTTTCTGTTTACCTTCCTTTGCCAAAGTGAGTTGTTTATTTGTTTAAGGAAGCTTCTTCAGTACTTGCAAAATTAAAAATTTCACATGTAAAAGCCAATTTCACAATTTTAAAACAATTTTAACCCAGTAAGTCAGATTTATCAGATCTGTTCCTGTTAATAATTCTAATCAAGTCAGTGAAACACATTCACACAATTAGCTTGAGACTATAATTATAAATAGATGAAACCATAACTAATGGTTTTCTTTCTTCTCCCACCTATTAATAAGCAGGATTAATATTTTAGTTTCGGGTATACATTATAGGTGAATAGCTAGGAAGTGCCTACCTTCTGGTAACAAATCAGAGAATAGACCACAGGCTTCCTTCCCTCTCAAGGCTTGTTATTTTTCAAAGCAGATTTATAAGCACAAATGGAGCCACTTGAGGTCATCCATGCTACTGGCTGGCAAGAGAAGAGTAATTCTCCCAACTATTTAGGCTTGAGTGCTTCTAACCTATACACAGACTGAAGTCATTCTTTTGAAAACTTACAGAGATGACAGAAGCCCATGTGGATTAGTAAAGTTCTAGTCTGTAATGGCAAGCTGGGGTTCAGTACTGAAGCAAGATAAGAAGCTTGTAGATCATTAAAAGGCTAATAAAAGGAGGCTGACTTAGACATAGCATCGAAAGGATGTTCAATAGTGATACTGCCCTACTTAATTTCCCTCTAACTTAAGGTCCCTCTTCAGGTACCCCCCCCCACCCAAATTACTTGTCATCAGAGCAGGGTATAATGACTTCTTGACTTACATGATCCTGACACACCAGTTAAATAAATCTGAAAAGTCTTTTTTTATGCCTTTAAGTGATTAGGAAACAACATCAATATATACAGAAGTCTTAAGGAAGCTGAATCAATGACTGTCTGCCTCCTGAACCAATCAAAGCTTATGGATGACTTTCTTGCCTTTTTAAGGGAAATAACTAGCCTAACCTCTGTGGGGGAGAGGAGAGGGAGAAATGTCTTGGTAGATAGTTATCATATCACACAATCCGATTCTTCATTCACATTCACCTATAAAGGGTGGTACTAGCAATCCATCACCTAGCCATTTGCTTATCCCTCTCCCCAGTAGGTCCTAGAACTCTTCTATAGTGAAAGTAGATATTGTCTTTGCTATGGGCTCAGTTTGTCTCATTTTCATTGTCTCATTTCTTGCTAAAAGGAACCATAGACAAGAAGGAATATCGATACATACACACACCAAATGGCATAGCATTCAAATTCCTAAAGGAAAAGTTAAATGAATTACAGGAGGAAGTAGACAGCAAAACTACTGGGGAATCACAACTTTCCTCTCAGAGCTAGATAAATCTAAGCAAAAAATAAAAAATCAAGAAGTCAAAGAGATGAAAAGAATCTTTAAGAAGTTAGACATGATAGATCTCTATAGAAAATTGAATGGGAATAGAAAAGAGTAAATCTTTTTCTCATCCATACATGGCACCTTCACAAAAACTGATCATGTATTAGGGCATAAAAATTTCCCAATCAAATGCAGAAAAGCATGATATTAAATACACCATTTTCAGAATAAAAATTACATTTAATAAATGATCGTGGAAGCATATATTAAAAGGTAAATGGAAACTAAATAATCTAAAACCCAAAGAATTTGTGGGTCAAAGAACAAATCATTTAAACAACCAATAATTTCATTAAAGACAATGACAATAAGAGAAAGAAAAAAAAGAGTCAATCAATGAATTGGAAATGCTACAAAAAAAAACCTTCGAAAAAGAACAAATTAAAAATCCTCAAATACCAAAATGTAAATACTGGAAATAAAGGAGAGATTAATAAAATTGAAACTTTAAAAAAACTTATTAAACTAATAAATGAGACAAGGAATTGTGTTAAAAAAACCACAATGACAATAAAATCGATAAACCATTGGTTAATTTGATTTTGAAAAAAACAAATTAGTTATCATAAAAATTAACAGGGTAAACATACCACCAATGAAGATGAAATCAAAGCAATTACTTAGAAGTTATTTTGCCCAGTTACATGCATGCAAAAGTGACAATCTAAATGAAGTGGATGAATATTTACAAAAATATCAACTGCCCAGATTAATATAAGAGAAACAGAATACTTAACTAACGCTATCTTAGAAAAAGAAATTGACTCAGCTATCAATAAGCTTTCGAAGAAAAAAATTCCTGGGATTAGATGGATATAAAAGTAAGCTCTACCAAACATTTAAGGAACAATTAATCTCAACACTATATAAACTGCTTGAAAAAATATATAAAAAACTACTTGAAAAGAAGGAATCTTATCAAATTCCTTTTGTGATACAAATATGGTTTTGATACCCAAACCAGGGAGGGCAAAACAGAGAAAGAAGACTATAGACCAATTTCCTAAATGAATATAGACCCAAGAATTTTAAATAAAATACTAACAAAGAGATTACAGCAATATATCACAAAGATCACACAGGAATGCAAGGCTAGTTCAATATTAGGAAAACTATCAGCATACTGATATATCAATAGTAACAAAAACAACCAAAAATCATATGATTGTTTCAATGAGTGTAGAAAAAGCCTTGACATATACAAATCTCATTCTTGTTGGAAAAAAAAAACACTAGAAAGCATAGGAATCAATGCAACCTTTCTTAAAATGAGAAACAGTATCCATCTAAAACCAAGAAAAGACATTATCAGCAACTGGGATAAACTTGAAGCATTCCAAGGATCAAGAGTGAAGCAAGGATTTCCCTTATCACCATTATTATTCAATATTGGAGTCGATATGCTAACTATAACAAGAAAACAAGAAAAAATTGAAGAGAAATATGCAATGAGGAAACAAACTCCCACTCTTTGCAGATGAAATGATGGTATACTTAGCCCTAGAGAATTAACTAAAAAACTCACTGAAATAATCAATAACTTATTTTATGAACCAAAGACTCATGGAATGATACGGTGGGAAGGGGTCTTAATCATAGGATCATATGTGAGGAATAGAGTGCTGTCCATGGAGTCAGAAAGACTTCCTGAGAAACCTTAGAGATTACATCTAGCTTATTCCCCTCATTTCAGAAATAGGTCAATGAAGGCCCAGAGAAGTGAAATGAGAAATTATCCAGTCTTGGGACAGTTTTTCATGTAGTTCTTGTTAATGAGATTGTTGAGAGACCAGGGGAGGGATGGAAAAGATCCAGCCAAAATTTTTCCCCTAGAAAGCATTTTTTAAATGCCTGACACTATACACAAGAATAAAAGAATCTAGGTATAAATGCTGATATTACAGACAAATTAGAGGAACAAGGGACAGTGTTTTTGTAACATTTATGGAGAATGGAGAAATTTATGACCAAATGAGATAGAGAACATTATGAAGTACAAAATGGATAATTTTGATTGCATTAAGTTGAAAAGTTTTTGCACAAACAGACCCAATGTAATCAAGATTAGGTGGGAAGCAGAAAACTGGGAAAGAATTTTTACAGCTAGTGTCTGTGATAAAGGCCTCATTTCTAAAATATACAGAGAACTGAGTCAAATTTACAAGAATACAAGTCATTCCCCAATTGATAAATGGTGAAAAGATATGAACAGGCAGTTTTCAGAGGAATAATTAAAGTTTTCTGCAATCATATGAAAAAATACTCTAAATCACTATCACTTAGAGAGATGCAAATCAAAACAACTCTGAGATACCATATCACACCTATCAGATTGGCTAACACGATAAAACAGGAAGATGATAAATGTTGCAGAAAATATGGGAGAGTTAGAACACTAATTCATTGTTGGTGGAGCTATGAGCTGTTCCAGTCATTATGGAGAGCAATGTGGAACTAGCCCAAAGGACCACAAAAATGTGCATATCCTTTTACCCAGCAATACCCCTCCTAAGACTGTATCCCAAAGAGATCATAAAAAAGGGAAAAGGTCCTACATGTACAAAATTTTTTATAGCAACTCTCTTTGTGATGACCAAGAACTGGAAATCGAGGGAATGTCCATCTATTAGGGAATGGTTGAGCAAGTTGTGGTACATGAATGTAATGGAATACTATTGCACTGTAAGAAATGATGAATAGGAGGACTTCAGAAAAGCCTGGAAAGACTTATATGAACAGATACTGAGTGAACGGAGCAGAACCAGGAGAACATCATAGACAGTAAGAGCCACTGTGTGTGAGGACTATTTCTGATATGTAAGGACCCAAAACATGTCCAAAGGACTCGATGCAAAATGCCATTCACATCCAGAGAAAGAATTATGGAACTGGAACGCAGAGTGAAGCACACTATTTTCTCTTGTGTTATATTTTGTTTTCTTTTTTCTCATGGTTTCTCCCATTCGTTTTAATTCTTCTGTGCAACATGACTAATGTGAAAATGTGTTTAATAAAAATATATATGTAGAACCTATATAAGACTGCATGCCATCTCAGAGAGGGAGGGGAGAGGGAGGGGGAGAAAATTTAAGATTTATGGAAGTAATTGTTGAAAACTAAAAACAAATAAATTAACTTTTAAAAATAATAAAAAAGAAAACATTTTTTAAATAATAAAAGGTATTTATATAGTGCTTTTAAGTTTACAAAAGTTTCACATATGTAAGAGTGTGCTGTTTTTGACTTCAGCTAAAATGAAAGCCCTAAGGGATAAAAACAGAGACAATGAAATATTGGGGTGAGGCTCTTTCAGGTGTAAATGAAGCATTCCATACCTTGTAAAAGATTCTTTGAGCAACTTAATGCACATAAAAAGACCAGTAGAGTCAATTAAGGTGAACTTGCCTCAGGGCACAATATCCCTCAGTGCCTTTTTCTGAGAGCACTCATTTTGATTAAGACCTAAAGAGAATCTGGTTGGTTGTCATAAATTGGAGTGTGGTAACTCACAGAGGTAATCCAGCTCTGAACCAAGAAAACTGTACAATGATAACTCCAAGCCCAGGCTCTAATCTTCAGAGAACTGTTTTGTTTTTGAGTTCTTTCTTAGTTATGTCTGACTCTATCCCCAATTTGGGGTATTCTTAGCAAAGATATTGGAATGGTTTGCCATTTCCTTCTCCAGCTCAAGTCACAGATGAGAAACTGAGGCAAACAGGGTCAAATGACTTGCCCAGGGACACATAGCTACTAAGTATCTGTGGTCAGATCTGTACTCAGGTCTTGCTGATTCCAGGCTCAGCACTTTAGCTGCCCAGTGCTCAGAGAAGTCTCTGACCATGTCTGTCCTTCATAGTTCAATTGAAAAGAACATTATAATACCCTGGAATGAGGTTTCCAAACTTATTTGACCTACCACCTTCTTTTTGAAAAAAGTACTCAGCACCTCCCAATCTATATTTTTTAACCCTTTAATTTTTTTTTTGAAATTTGTATCATTTCAAAAAAATGTAAATTTTTTTTTAAAGAGGCATCTTAAATTTAATAATTTATTGTAAATTTGTGGGGTTGTCCTGCATTGAAATTTTGATGATTCAATATTGTATCATGTAACCATATTGTATTGTAAATTCTTGCTAATGCACGATGGACTACCCAGCAATATGGGATACACTGATCTGCCAACACTTGCTTGTTAAGATCTGTTGGCAGACTTGATCACTGATCAGTTATAACTTAAATTTTGTGTGTTCATTTGGAAAATAATGTAATCACTATGACTAACTGTCATATAACAGATGAAAACATGTAGGAATAGTTTTTCGAAATGTTCTTCTCTTCTGTCCTTATGCTTCTACCACCCATTTATTTTTATTCAATGCCCCCAATTGCACCTGAGGCTACTACCACCCCCCTGGATTGTTCTAGTGCCCCTTAGGGAGCACTCTGGGAACTCCCCACTCCCACTCTGGGAACCTATGCTTTGATGAAAGAGCACAGTAATATCCAAATGAAAGTGAGACTGGAGTGAGTAGAAGCAACAACAGCCCATGAAAAAGGGAATCCAATTGTGCTTTGAGAGGATCTAGGCCAGCTTTACCACTCATCTGGCTGTGGGAAGCTAGCCCAGCCTAATAATGGAGTTGGAAGAGCTAGGTGATATGATGAATAGAGTACTGTTCCTGGAGTCAGGAACAATTATCTTCCTGAGTTCAAGTCCAGCTTCTGAATGAGTCTGGGCAAGTCACTTCACCCTTTTTGCCTCAGTTCCTTATCTATAAAATGAGCTAGAGAAGGAAATGCCAAACTCCTCTAGTATCTCTGCCAAAAAAACTTCCCTAATGGAGACTGACTTTTAGTCATGACTAAATGACCAAACAAAAGCAGTAGTTACTTGTGATCACTGACACTAACTTTATGAGGACTCTGAGAAAAGAACATTGTGCTGTGCCAGAGCTTTGAACTGCCTTGTTCATATGTATTTACTGCACTCCCGCCTCACTACTAGCGTGCTTTAAGTTTATGCTCACTCTTCCCCAAACTCTTTGTATCTTTCTGAAGAGTGGAGCCTAGACTTTGAAGGGGAATCCGTTGTAATTATAATTCTTGCTATACCATTTGAATAAATACTTTTTCTAAAAGCTGAGTCTACTAATTGGTTGTTAATGAGAAGTACATTGATGGAGGTTCATGAGCTACACTGTTAGGAGTAATCACACATAAGATTACCTACCTAGAGAATCTGAGTTTGCAGTCACCCATATGGATTTTCACATTAAGGGAGTGATGCTATACATACATTATCTCATGGTGTCATAATTTGTTTTTTTGCAAGTTTTCAGGCTCATAGTAGTTAAATGTTTTGCCCATGATTACATAGCTCGTAGGTGTTAAAAATAGGTATGAACATAAGTTCTACTGAATATAAATCCAACATATTACCTCACTCTGTTTAAAGATGAGGAGGTCAAGGTAAGGATGGGAAGGATCATTGAACAGTTTTAGATCAAGAATGGAACTTTTATATGATAAATCTCCCCCTATCCCTCAAAAGAACCCCATTAATCTTATGACCAAGGAAATCAGAGGAAGATCTATGCCATATGCAATCATTAAACATTATTTTTTAAATAACATTTCAACTTAACTGTGAGCCAATTTAGAGGGCCTGTCTGCCTCATATGCTAAAAGCATGTGGTAGCTTAAAAATCATTTGAAGGGCCTCAGTGCTATGGGAATTAATGCCATATTAATGCTAAACATAATTAACTACAATGACTTTAAACCATGAGAGCTTCTTAAAAATTGCCTTCTGAAACTGGCCTTTAACAAGAAAAAGACAGTATGAGCAATTAGAAATGAATGAGATCTATGTCAATCTGACCAGCTGATAAAGATCAGGAAAGGGAATACTAGGGAAAAGCTAAATCTGTACATTTCAACAGGGAGCAGATGATCAGCAGCTCCAGACTCCAAGAGAATATGGAAGTACTTAGGAAATGCAAATAAACAGCCACCATCCAATGTCTTCTTTCAGGATGGCGGAATTATGCTCACCACCTCCAAACAGATGGGTGACTGTCACTGGGGCCCTGTCTGACTCAGAAGCCAAGCTTATCCATTAGTGCAGGATAAAGGGGCCCAAATAAGGGACATGAAGCCCAGTTCTCCAGGGGACAGCCCCCATCCAGCCTCCCTGGCGACACTGAGGTCCTTCGACCTCATCAGATGCTAATCATGTCCTGTGTATTGACGTCACTGGACTGTTTATGGAGCATCTTTGCCAGAGCACTCTGACTGCCACAGAAAATACTGTTCCAAATATGTTGGAATGCATCCTGCAAGATTAGTCAGAGTTTACTACCTTGCTTTGCTATTTTCAGATACCTGATAAAGCTGGGTTAGAGCCCTGGAAGAACTTTTGTTTGACTATGTTTATTTCCCAAGGTCACTGAAAACCAATAATAAGCGTCAATATATCATCAATATTTTTTGCCAGGGGCAAGGTTTGCAGTTAGATTGGATGTTGTTGTTGTTGTTTGTCCTCTATGAAAGAGGACCATGACATCAGAGAGGTGATGCCATGACATGCAAGTGAATTGGATTCAAGTGAGGGAGGGCTGTGCAAAGTCATCAGATTCTTTCCTCTAGAGCCATCGGGGTCCAGTGGCAAGATATAGATCAGGATGCCTGGAGATGGCCCTGGATGTAGTGGGAGACCTTGGCCTTTTTAACCTAAGGTCTTTCCCAGGTCTCAGCCTGACTGAGGCACTGCTTATCCAGTTATTAAGGATAGGTAAGAACAGAGACTTGAGGAAGGACAGCCTATCTCCAGATTATAGAAAGGTTTTCTGTTTTCTTTTTTCTTTTTTCTTTTTCCTTCATTTCTTGTTCTAAGACTGTCCCAATAATGTTCCAGAGAATTCTGTTTTGTCTTAATTATGACCCTTCTGATACAATTCCTGGGGCACAGAATTAGTAATTTTTTCTACCAATCTTAGAATATCCAATATTTGGATTAAGTGCTAAATTCTCAAATCACAGACTTGTGTAAATATATAACACTGGAACAGGAAAGGACTTTTCAAGTCAGCTAGTCGAACACTTTCAATTTATAGACAAGAAAACTGAAGTACTTAGATGGAAGTTGGTTTGTCCAAGATAACCCAGAAATAAAAAGTGCTATCTCATTTGACCTTCCCAATAACCCTTTGCTGAATTCCACTACCGCTGCTAGTTAGCACTCTCTGCACTGTAGAATTCAGGTGAAACAGATTGACCAAAAAAGAGCTTTGTCCTGGATGTCCAAATCTAGAGGAGCCATTTCCTCCACCACCTAGAGGTCCCAAACGGATTTAACTAGCAGATGTGAAAACAGACCACTATGGTTACTACCTTTCTATTTCCTAAACCATTTGTCTAATATTGATATAACTTCCACTTGTCTGAGTCTCATGTCTATTCTGAATATACATAAAACTCTTCATTCCTCTGTACCAGTTCATTTTCTTTAAAATTTTTTATTTTAAAAAATTACACAAAAAGTCTTGCAGAAAAGATTTTTGAAACCAAAGGCTCAGCAAATAGTCATATAGCTAATGCTAGTAACTTCCCTAAAAATTTAACTAACTCCAAAGGTTACTGCTTCATTCATTTTGTCAGGATTTTGCAAGTTTATTGAAGAATGGAGAGGGAGCACCTAGGAGTGGAAAGCACTATTATTAAGGCATGACATTACTTCCAGTAAAGTCAAACATTATAACTAAACTTAGCTTCTCTAAGAAACTCCTCGATCAAATTTGAAAAGCAAAGTATAAGTAAACTTCTTTGTACAGCCCAGAACTGCACAAGAACATGTCTAGAAGTCCATTGTCTCTCTGGTCAGGGGCATGCCAAAGAGACCTGAGGCAAGAGAATCGCCAATAAATATGACCAGAGACCAGTTGGAACTTAGCCCTGCATAACTGGAGTCATCAGGTAGGACAGTAAACAAGGAAGTAGAGGCATCTCTGTCATGACCAGTACAAGACTTTGGGATCCTAAAAGTCAGTCCAAACCCTGTAGAAGTCAGTTTCATTAGAGTACAAGACCAGCTCATGGTAGGTCACATCAACAAACACTGACTAATTGTTAGTCAGTCAACAAACATTGACTAAATTTTACCATGTACCAGAAACTGCTGAACACTGGGGATAAGAGGGGGAAAAAACTAGACTCTGCCCTTAATGAGCTCACAATCTAATGGGGTAAACAACAAGCAAACAAATATGTGCAAATATGCTACATATGGGATAAATAGGAAATAATTAAAAGAGGAAAGATATTAGAATTAAGAGTGCTTGGGAAAGGCTTGGAAGATGTGATTTTAGTTGAAATTTGAAGGAAGCCAGTAGGCAGAGATGAGGATGGAGAGCATAGGGATGAGAAAGGAAAGCACAGGGGAGTACAGGAATGAGAAACAGATAAAATCCCCAGAGCTGAGAGATAAAATGTCTTGTTCTAGGAACAGCAACCAAACTAGTATCACTAGATTGAAGTGTATGTGGCAGACAATAAAGTGTAAGACTAGAAAGGGGTGAGGTATGGGTTATGAAGGGCTTTGGACAAAAAACAGATAGAGAACCACTGCAGTTTTTTGAGCATAGATTGGGGCAGAGGAGATAAAGGGGGTGGGGGGTGGGTAGGGGAAGGTGCAACATAGTTTGATCTCTACTTTTAGAAAATCACTTTGGTGGAGCCAAGATGGCAAAGTAGAAAGACACACATATGCTAGCTCTCCCTCCACAGCCCATAAAATACCTGTAAAGAAAGACTCTTAACAAATTCTAGAGCAGAAGTGGAGAACAACAGAGTGGAGGAGATTTCCAGCCCAGGGTGACCTGAAAGGGTGACAGGAAACATCTGTCGAACCAGATCAGAGCAGAGGACAGTCCAGGCTTGGCCATGCAGTGTGGCTCTGGGAGAAGGACCAAGCAGGCCTGGGGGCAGAATCTCCAGTCACGGAATCCCCAGTCATAGTAGCAGGGGTTCGAAGATCCCTCAACCACAGGTGCCAAAGGTCAGGAACAGGGTTTTTTCAGCTGGCCAAGAAGGGAGAAGGGCCTTCCCATAGCTCCAGCCTCAGGCAGTGGCAGCAGAGGTCACAGCAGCCCCTACAGCAGCCCCACATCCATTGTTGGATTGTAAAACCCCTGGGGGCAATGAGAAGCTGACTCTTACCTCAGTCCTGTGTAGAGGCTCTGCCCCCATCTAATTCCTGAGGGATTTGAGCAGTTGATCTTTATCTCACACTGAATGGCAGTCCTGCCCCTGCAGCTTATCTGAATCTCAGCCCCCAGTGCTGGCTTGGTGAAACTGGAGGGGGGGATGGTTGTGAAGAGGAAACTCTGCTAAGATTCTGGCCACAAAAATCTCTGCCTGCTTCCAGACCAGTGTACATGCTTGACTGTGCCACCTTGGAGGAACTGAAATCTTACAAATCCCCAGAGTATGCCCTACTCTTGACAAAGGACCCAAAAGTCAAGTAACTGGTTGGGAAAATGCCCAAAACAGGGGAAAAAAAATAAGACTATAGAAGGTTACTTTCTTGATGAACAGATATTTTCTCCCATCCTTTCAGATGAGGAAGAACAATGCCTACCATCAGGGAAAGACATAAAAGTCAAGGCTTCTGTATCCCAAACAACCAAACTAAATATTCAATGGTCTCGGGCCATGGAAGAGCTAAAAAGGATTTTGAAAAATCAAGTAAGAGAGGTGGAAGAAAAATTGGGAAGAGAAATGAGAGAGATGCAAGAAAAGCATGAAAAGCAAGTCAACTGCTTGCTAAAGAAGACCCAAAAAAATGCTGAAGAAAATAACACCTTGAAAAATAGGCTAACTCAATTGGCAAAAGAGGTTCAAAAAGTCGAGGAAGAGAAGAATGCTTTAAAAAGCAGAATGAGTCAAATGGAAAAGGAGGTTCAAAAGCTCACTGAAGAAAATAGTTCTTTAAAAATTAGAATGGAACAGATGGAGGCTAATGACT
>CM053770.1:152286056-152379908 GCA_028658325.1 Potorous gilbertii
AAACATGAAGCTTACTCTCATCACATTTGACTAAAGGAAGGAATAAAATGCACACTCATTTTGGTATGAAAACCTATCTTACTACAATACAGGAAAGTGGGGGAGAAGGGGATAAGCAGGGTGGGGGGGATGATGGAAGGGAAGGCAATGGGAGGAGGGAGCATTTGAAGTCAACACTCTTGGGGAGGGACAGGGTCAAAAGAGAGAATAGAAGAAATGGGGGGCAGGATAGGATGGAGGTAAATACAGTTAATCTTACACAACACGACTATTATGGAAGTCACTTGCAAAACTACACAGATATGGCCCATATTAAATTGCTTGCCTTCCCAATGGGGATGGGTGGGGAGGGAGGGAATGAGGAGGAGAAATTGAAACTCAAAGTTTTAGGAACAACTATTGAGCATTGTTCTTGCATACAACTAAGAAATAAGAAATACAGGTAATAGGGTATAGAAATTTATCTTGCCCTACAGGACAAAAGAGAAGATGGGGATAAGGGAAGGGAGAGATGTTAGGGTAGATTGGTGATAGGGGCAATAATAATTCTTGGTGTTTTGGGGTGGGGGAGGGGAGAAATGGGGAGAAAATTTGGAACTCAAAATTTTGTGGAATTGAAGGTTGAAAACTTAAATAAATAAATTAAAAAAAGAAAATCACTTTGGTGGTTCAATGGAAGTTGGAGAGACTTGAAACAGACAGATTCAACAGCAAGACATTTGTCCAAATGATGATGAAGACTTGCATCAAGATGGTATAAGTATCAGAGGAGAGAAGGGGCCATTGCAAAGGTAAAACAGGCCTTGGAAACAAACTGGATTTGGTGGGAGTAGGGGGAGTGAGAGATAGTGAGGAGTTGAGAATGACACCTAGGTTGTAGACCTGAGGTTCTGGGAGGATGATGTTACCTTCAACAGTAATAGCGAAGTTATGTGGAGGGGGGAATTTAAAGGAAATTAAAGAGTTCTCTTTTGGACAGTTGAGTTTAAGATGTCTGCTTAACATCCAGCTTGAGATGTATAAAAACCATTTAGAGATATGACATTGGAGATCAATGGAGAGGTAAGGTCAGGATATGTAGATTTGAGAATCATCTACTTAAATCCAACTATAGAGAAAGAAGAAAAGAGGACCCAGGACAGAACCCTGTAAGACACCTGTGTAACCATAAAAGGGTATGACTTAGAGGAGGACTCAGCAAATAAGACTGAGAAGTAGCAGCCAAATAGGTAGGAGGGAAACCTCCAGAGAGTGATATTCTGAAACCCAGAGAGAAGAGAGTCTTAAGGAGAAGAGGTTATCAATAGTGTGAAATGCTGCAGAAAGGTAAAGAAGAATGAGCATTGAAACAAACAACACTGAATTTAACAATTAAGAGTTCACTGGTTGCATTGGAGAAAGCACTTTTGGTGGAACACTTAAGAAGCTGGATTATAAAGGGGTTAAGAAGTGAGCAAGAGAAGAGAATGTGGAAATGCTTATTGTAGATGGCCTTTTTCAAGGAGCTTGGTCACTGTGCAAGGAGATAGAGAGAGGCAGAAACATTCAAAATGCCTAGGAAACCTCTAGGAGGTTGGATATTAATATTCCAGAAGGTCAAGGATAGATGATATGGAAGAAAGACAGAGGCAGTGAGGCTGTCATCTCCATTAGTCCTGAAACCAGTAGACCCCCAAGATCCATAGCCTGAGCTATGTAGCAGAAGACAAACTCTCCTGAGTGATTGTGAATGAAGGGGAGACAAGAAATAGTGCTGAGGCCAATAGCTGCACTGGACCAGCAAGAGAAAGAAGCAGAAGAAAGTCAGGGAGAAAAAAAATTATGGAAATGTTTTATTCCAAAAATCAAAAATAAAAGAAATGTGAAAAAAGAAAAAGCATTCATTGGTGGTTCTCTCTCTCTAATGCTCTCAGTAACATGATCCCTCAGTAATCCTTCATGAGGACCTTACTACCTTATATCTAGGTCACAGTTTCCTAAATTTTCCCACCTCGTCATTTTTACATAAAAAGATTAATCTTCCTAAAATATGATATGTCATTAAGTTCTCCTGCTCAAAAATATTCAATGACTTCCTATTCTTGATTGCATCAAGTCTTAACTCCTTCCTATGACTGGATCTCCAGGTCTCCATAATTTGGTGCCAACTCAACTCTCCAGTTGTATCTCTCCCCCACTGCCACTTTCATGTAGTGAAAATACATAAAAATATTGAGATAAAAATAGAAACTATATAGATAAAACATTATATATATATATGTTTGTGTGTGTTTACATATGTAGATGTGTGCATTTGTACACATACATATAAGACATAGGGCAGCTAGATGGCTCAATGGATAGAGCATTGGTCCTGGAGTCAGAAGATCTGAATTCAAATCTGACCTCAGACACCTATTAGCTGTGTGACCCTGGGTAAGTCACTTAACCCTGTTTGCCTCAGTTTTCCCATCTCTAAAATGAGCTAGAGAAGGAAATGGCAAACCACTCCAGAATCTTTGCCCAGAAAACCCCAAATGTCACACAGAGTTGAACAACATATCCTGTAAGATTTGGCTCAGGTCATCATGTCAATCTACCTACTTGAAATGCCCTGCCTTCTTGGTGGGGATTCACCTGATTTTATAACCTTGGGTTCCTTGAAGTGTTCCGGAAGCTGTGGTCTCATGGTAAACACTCAATTGATAGTCACTGAATTGACTGAAACTGGGTTGTTTTACGGAATGGCAGTGAATGTGACTTTAAGCAAATCACTTTGTCTGCCTCTAAGCCTGTTTAATTTTATGAAAATGAGAGAATTTTCTCAGTGCCTGGTTCTGTGTTAGCAGGTGAATCGGTTGATAACAAATTTGGACTTAGAACCAAGATCCCTTTCCCAGATTACCATGGTACAGAGGTCACCAGTCCTCAGAAGTCTGCTGCCCCCACCTTCTTCTCCCACCCTCTACTTTTATCAAGAAGAACATTACCTGCAGAACAGAACCTCCTGGTCAAAATTTGAGTTCTCTGGCTGTGTCCCTTCCTTCAGCTGGCTGACATTGAAATAGGACAGAGTATGATCAATGAAGCCATGAAGAGTTCCATTATGACTATAGGCGTATTGGTACACAAGGCGGGGGATGAAGTCAGAAGTGACAGCAATGACAAAGGCCTAAGAGACAAAACCAATTTGCTGTTGAATGGTGATACAGGATGCAGACAGAGGTACATGATCTGGGGTGACACCTGATTGCTTTGCTTCAGCAAACACCCATTTCTAGGGACTCCTTGGGATATTGTCTCTGATAAGGTCCAATCATAATATAGCATGGGTGATGCTAAGATAATCATTTATGCAATTTAATAGGCCAATAAGTCACTTACAGGTCTGTGAGGTCACATAGCCAGTTTTACCATCAGATCCAACAAAGGACACAGACAAATGTGAACTGACCAATTTTAGAGAGCCAGTGTGATTTGCTGTAAAGAACTCGACTCTGAGTCAAGTATTACGTTTTCAAATTTCACTTTTGCACATAATTGATCACGTGATTTTAAGCATGTCACTTAAATTCTTTAGATGGGCTTCGATGTCCTCCTTTATAAAATGGAGAGAAACATAATTGTTTTAGCTAAGTCATAGGATTATTTCAACAATTAATGAGATAACTAATGGGAAAGTAATTTGTAAAGTATAAATAGAGAGCTTTATCATTACAGTGTTAGAGCTGAATGATATCTTTGTACCAAATAATGGTCTCATTTCCTGCATGCCTTTGAGAGGGAGTTTGGTGTACTGGAGTCAGGAAGCCCTGGATTCAAATCTTGTCTCTGATATGTGATCATGGTCACTCACTTAACTTCTCTAAATCTTGGTTTCTTCATTTGTGAAATGAAGGGGTTGGACCAGATGACTTAAAAAGACCCTTCCAGTTCTAAATCTTTGATCCAAAGGTCCTGATTACATGAAATATGAGATTAGGCCCAAGATAACATCTTGTGTGCTGTATTTGTTTTATACACATACATACATATATATATATATATGTGCATATAAAACATACAGCACATAGAAGTATTCATTTTCTCATGAGTGACCTGGGAGAGATGATTACCAATGATACTATTTTTCAGTTTCTTTGAGGTATTCATTTCATCTTTATCTCTATTTCTTCTCAAAATATTTTCTGTACATTATCTCATGATAGATGTCATTTCTCCCATTTTATTTGGGAGAAAGTGAGGCAGACTAGATTTTGAAAATAGAGACTGCACCCTGTATCAGTGTTTAGCACAGCATCTCAAATATATACATGTTGAATGAATGAATATGCATGAGAATATATGTAAGAATATCTGCTAGGGAGTTCATTGTTCTCTTTCTTGCCAACGATAATGGAGTTTTTGCTGAAAGAATTGAGAAGGCAGCTAGATGATGGCACAGTAAATAGAACATTGGATCTGAAGTCAGGAAGACTTGAGTTCAAACCCAACTGCAGATACTACCAATTTATGGGATCCTTAGCAAGTCACTTAATCTCTCAAACCTCAGTTTACTCATGTGTAAAATGGGTATAATAAGTGCTTACCTCTCAGGATCATTGCAAGGATCAAATGAGATATTTGTAATACACTTTGCAAACCTTAAAGTGCTATATGTATAAATGCTCATTTTTATTATTATACGCTAGATGCACCCACAACGTAGATTTCAATTCATTTTCTATTACTTTGTTCCAGGGGTCCAATGCAGATGCTTCCTAAATCCAAACTATTAGCAGCAAAACTCAGGAAAGAACTGACTGATCTTTCCTTCCATTAAGTCATTTTCTGCACTTCTATGAACAAAATAGATTTAGAAACCAAAAACTTGTTGTGGTTGAGAGGGAAAATAAGCAAAGACCTTTTGTTTCCTGAGCTAAGCTATCTCCCTATTAAACTAGACAAGTAGCTTAGAGATGCCATTGTCAAAAAAAAACTGAAGAAGTTTTTCAGTCATAAAATAATAATGTGTGACGTTGAGATGGTTCTTTTAGGTTTGTCAAGTATTGTTACATGTGTTAACTCATTTGGTACTCTCAATAAGTCTGTCATATAGCCACAGCAAGTATTATCCCTGTTTTATACATGAAGATACTTCACCTCAGAGAGGTTGGGTGATGTCCATGTTGATGTCCACAGTAACACACCTAGTGCATGTTAGAGACCTGCTGAAATTCATTTAGGGCACTTTCTGCAACTTAACACATGACTCATGATTCTAAATAAAGGCATTTTAGAGTTAAATAGAAAGGAAACATGCATGGGCTGTTTCTGCTGCTGGACCTGGACTCATCTGGTAGAACTCGAAGGAATGTCAAAGGTGTCATCCATTTATACACTTACATTGCTAATAACGGAGAACTTTCCAATCCCTGAAAGGATGTCAAACCAAATTCCTGAAAGAAAGAAAGGGCAGATTCCAGGTCACTCTCATCACTGGGTTGCTTGATATAGCTGTAGTATAACAGTAATGGAAATGAAAGTGCTATTGTTCAAGATGAAGATTTACAGATAATTCATTTAAAATCGACAAACATTTGTTGAATACCTACACTTTGTACAAGGCAGTATGCTAGGTGAAAAGGATATACAAAGACAGGTAAGACCCTGACCCTACTTCTCAAGAAGATCATATTTTTTGAGAGCAGGGAGATGTTTGGAGATGGGAAAAGAAGAAGGATAAATGCACACACAACTTTGGTACCTGGGAAAGTGAGTGCAAGGAAGAGAACCAGGAAAAGTGGTATGAGAAATTTGAAGGAAAGATCACTTTCATCTGGGAATGGGATGGGAGAAGGCTTAGTGGATCAGAGGATCATGCATTTAAAGTAGGAAGGGAACTTATAGGTGCTTCTCAGTGCCCTAGGCAACTAAAATTACAAATTGCATAGAAGGTACAATCTGCATTTTTAGTGGATGTTTCCTCACCTGCGAGTTCCCTATAGTAACAAAACCACAGCTCCCACCCCATCCCTATCCCAATGCTGTAAGGAGAAGTATAAATACTGTCATGCTAGAAAATGTTTATACTTCAAGAGCTTAGCTTAGCCTGTGACCATCTAGAGGGACTGGTCCTGCACAGTGTCTGAATCATAATTCATTTATTTATCAGATGCAAAAGGTATTCTAATCCAACCTCCTACTTTTAGACCTGAGAAATGAAGGCAAAGAGGTTAAGTGCTTTGACTCATACAGGTAGTAAGAATCTTAGATGTGATTTGAACCCAGGCCTTTCTGATTCCAGTTTCAACTCTCTACCTACTATACCACACTGCCTCTAAGGACATGGAACATAAACAAGGCCCTGAAGGAACTTCAACAGGCAGATACCTGTCTGGGGTAGACCATTTCAGGGAGGAGAAATGTCATGTAGAAAGCTACAAAGGTAAGATCAGCATGAAAATAAAGACTGAGAATAGTTTGACTTGACTGATCACTGTATAAACATACATATATATATGAAATATATATATATATATATATATATATATATATATATATATACATGAAATATATATGATGTGGAGTAATTACAGATGAGGAAGGACAGGTGGTTTTGAGCCAGAATACACACCTTGTAAGAATTTGAAATATCTGACCTGTTACAAAAGATTTAAGTTGGAGTATGGGGAGAATTCTTTGACACTCCCAAGAATGGGGGAGTTAGATGTTGGTCTAGGAGATTCCAGGGTCCCTCCTACTTGAAAGTGAGGGAATGGAGGGAGTAGCCTTTGGAAAATGTTGTAAAACTTGGTGATTGAAGGATTAAGTTTAAAAGCAAGGCTAGAGGTTGAGAGAAGAGGCCTTTGAACCACAGGTGGTAGGAGCTGGAGTGTACCAGTTGTGGGGAAAAGGAAAGACATCATACCTCATAGCTGGGTTACATACCTATATCTTTGGTTCTCACAGCATCAGGACGTCTCAGCTCTGTAATAAACTTCTTTGCATCAAGCCTGATTTCAATAACATTATTGAGGAGGGCAAACAATGGAGCCAGAGGAAAGGAGGCCACAAACAGGCTGACAAATCCAAATTGGATAACTGAGAAAAAAAATAAAACATCATAGTTTTAAGCAGAAAAGAAGCAACAATGATAATTTTGTTCAGATACTTGCATCAAAGCAATGGCTGTCTATCTATTCCAACCTCTTTTAATAATAAAAAGAACAACTGATGTGTATATAACTAATTAGGTGGCTCAGTGATAAAGTTCTGGACCTGGAGTGAGGAAGACCTGATTTCAAATGCATCCTCAGACATATACTAGCTGTGTGACTCTGGGCAAGTCACTTATTGTCCATTCCCACATCTTTAAAACAGGGATGATACTCCCTAAGACTGTTGTGAGGATTAAGTAACATAATATTTGCAAAGCATCTTGTAAACTTTAAAGCACTGTATAAATGCTAGCTACTATCATACAGCATTTTATTGTTCCAGTGGACTATATAACATTGTCTCATTTGATTTAGAACAACTTTACAAAGTAAGAAATGCAAGTGGACTCTCCTCATCGTCCTTCACATGAACAAACTAAGACTTTAGACATTAAATGACATAGGACCTTGGGGTCCTATGGAGAGCAAACAGCATGGCCAGGTCTCAAATTCTTTTCCTTTGATTTCAATGTTTGTGCTCTTTGCACTACACACAGTAGGACTCTGCTTCCATGCTATGCTTCCTTCCTTACTAGGAAGGCATAAAGCAAAGTAACTCAAGGTCAGTCAATGGCATTTTCATTTGAATTTAATTCAACAAACATTTATTTTGCACTTATCTTGTGCAAAGGTCCAAACTAAACCATGGGGATGCAAAGATGAACAGTGCCACAGTCCCTATCTCAAGACACTTGCTACTTGCTCTAAGTGGGATGCAAGGGAAAGTAGAATTGGGGAGGGAATTTGAGATCCAGAGAGAATGCTCTTGGAAAACCTGAGGGAATGGGGATGTACTGCATGCAGAGCCTTATTAGAATCTATGAGATGAGAAGATACATTCAAAGCAACTTCCCCTGGAAAGTCTATGACTTAATGGAGAATATAGGGTCCCTGTTTGCCTTACTAAATTAACTACACTTAAAAAAGATTGGTTCCACATGAATATATGACCACTGAGTACAATGTATGCTGAGAGAACATGGAACCATGAAGAGCTCAGAGGTGGGTGTGAGTAATCAGATGATTCCAAGAGATCTCCCTGAAGCACCGACTCCTTCCTTTTGGACATTCCAGTCTGTTTCCAGATTTTATAATGACAAAGGACCACAGAAATCAATCAACTAACATTTATTAGGGGCCCACCACATGCCAGGTGCCCAGGCACAAAGACAAAAAAAAATCTCTGCCCTTAAGGGCTAACATTCTATGGTAGAGACGATGTGTACACATATAAAGACCATCCTAGTTTAAACTCTCATTTAGCAGATGAGAAAATTGGGGACTAAAAAATCCACCTTGCTATGAGGTATAATGTCTTTCTTTTTCTCCACCACTGGCATACTACAGACCTAAAATCACATAGATAATAGGTAGTGATGCCAAGATTTGAATCCGGTTCCTAAGCCTTGGGCAGTTAAATGGTGCCAGATGTGGGGTCAGGAGGATCTGAGTTCAGATCCACTTACTAGCTATGTGATTCTTGATATGTCACTTAACCCTCCCCATTTCAGTTTCTTCATCTGTAAAATGAGTTGGAGAAGGAAATGACAAACCACTCCAGTATCTTTGCCAAGAAAATCCTAAATGGGACCACAGAGAGACAGACATGACTAAAACAACTGAACAACAACAACTGAAGCTTGCCATGACATAACCCCGGCCTACAAGCCTTCCAGAGTTATACCTCCAAGCCAAGATAAGAATAGCTCCCTCTCCCTGAGGCCAAAGAATGAATACAGAGACACAGGCACACATGTACAGAAGCATTTCAGATGCTTCTGGAGCTCCTCTGAAATACACCTATAGATAGGCTGGTGGTGTCAAAGAACTTCAGGTAGAATGTGTTGAGACATGACAGAAATTACATATATATGTATATATACATACATATATATATATATATATATATATATATATATATATAAATGGGGTGTCAGATATGAAGTGGGGGAGGATAACTCCTGCTTTTCTTATTGTCACAGACTTAGAACATGACACCATATAGAGTCAGGTCAAACAATAAACTAAATCCTTACCCATAGGGGGTTTGGGGTAATGGCATTGTTGTTGAGACATTTGTCATATCTTCATGAATCCATTTTGGGGTTTTCTTGTCAAAGATACTAGAGTTATTTGGCATTTTTTTCCTCTACTTTATTTTATAGATGGAGGAACTGAAGCAAATAAGGTTAAGTGACTTGCCCAGGGTCACACATCTGTGTGGATATGAGGCTGGATATGAACTCATAGAGATAAGTCTTCCTGATTCCAAGTCCACTGATCTGTCCATTAATGCCACCCAGCTAACCTTTGTAGTCCGAAAGGAATGGAGAGGAATCTGGGGAAACTGACAATAGAGGAAAAAATTCAGACCCTACAGGTGGTAACAGTGAAATAAGCAGGTAAGCATGTAGAAGGCTGGAAAATGAGATGCAATGGGAAGAGGAAGACCAGTCACACGGGTGTGGGGGCACTCTGCTTTTTGTACCTTTTTAGTAGGCTTTTGACAAATGGGATCATCAAACCAGACTGGCATGGTCAGTAGAAAGAGTACTAGCTTCAGAATAAGGTCACATGGATTTGAATGCTGGCTCTGTCATTTACTAGCTGTATGGCCCTATAGATGAGTCATTTAATTTCTCCAAACCTCAGTTTCCTCATCTGCAAAATGTAAATAATACTTTTGCTATCTTGAGTTTTTGTGTGAAAAGCACCTTCTAAACCTTAAAATGTTACCTAGAGTTATTGTTCCTACTACTTCTCCAAACCTCAGTTTCCTCATCTGCAAAATGTAAATAATACTTTTGCTATCTTGAGTTTTTGTGTGAAAAGCACCTTCTAAACCTTAAAATGTTACCTAGAGTTATTGTTCCTAATACTTAATTTTATACCACAAAGATATGGTTTTATATGCCTTAGCAGAGTCCTAATGTTGAACTCTGCTCTGTGGGGGAAAGGGTCCTCTTTTACCTGCAATCTCCTTTAACAGAGGTCTATGCATCCTGAAGTCCCCCATCTGGCAAGTGTGGAGGGAGGAGAACCAAAAGGTCTGTACATTTCTCTGATACTGAAAATATATAATATCAACAAGAACTTACACAGGAAGGCATCGATCAGGGAAAGGGTGGCTAGAAATTTCATGAAGAGATCTGGGTTTGAATTCCACTTCATTTGTTAGTTGGGTGCTTACGGACTAGTTAATCTCTCCATGCCTCAACTTCCTTTCTTGAAAGATGGTGACAGTAACACTGAAACTACTGACTGACATGGGATTATTGCGACAAAAGTGCTTTGCAAATCTTCAAATGGTATATAACTTTTTTGAGCAGGTAGGGGATCCAGTGGGGGACTCGTGATGAGGAAGCTCAACCTTCCAATGCAGATTAATAGTTATTCTACAATTCAGAGTCTTAAGAAACTCTCTGGGGACATTGAGAAGTTACGTGACTTGGCCAGGATTATACAGTTAGTCTGTATCAGGATACAGGTCTTTGTGAATTCCAAGGTCAGCTCTCAACTCCAGTATATTCATATGGGCTAACAAACAGACTCAAGTCTTTGTTTAAATCAATAAATAGAGATATATAGAATGCATAATCATTAATGCTTTGTTCTGTGAAGAGGTGGTCTGCTAGCAAGGACCTCACCAGAGGAAGTACAATTTGAAGAGGCCCTTGACCCCATGAGGTAGATTCGCCAACTTGACAAAGAAAGTTCTTCTAGATTGCAGGGGTTAGTATGGCTTTCAAAAAGACAAGATGGTCAAAGGAGGGACAGCTTCTAAGGCCTTTTCTAGCACTAACATAGAGCAGCTAGGTGGGTCTGTGAATAGAACACAGGGCATGGAGTGAGGAAGATCTGAGCTCAAATATGGCCTTAGATACTTACTAGCTTAGCGACCCTGGCAAATCACTTAATATCATCTATGAAATGAGCTGAAGAAAGAAATGGCAAACCATTTCAGGATCTTTGCCAAGAAAATCCCCAGTGGGGTCATGAAGAGTCAGATATGACTGAAAAACAAGTCAACAAATGGCTTCCAAAGGGGCCAGAGGGTCAAAGGGCTAGATTAGATGATTTTTAAAGACCCTTCTAGCACTAACATTCTGTGATTTCCCAACTCCTTGGGGAGCCTCTGTCAAGGGCTCTGGGAGAAATTAAAGGAGCCACAAATCCCTATTCCCTCCTCCTTTCCCCTCCCCCACCCAGCTTCACCCTTCAAAATGCTGAGGATCCTCAAACTCTAAGGAAGAAGCAATATAGAGACGGTGAGACAAAAGTCACTGTATGGTCACATATTTTATTCATACAAAGAAAATTGAAAGACAAAACCTAAAACAAGTAATTCTCTATTATTACAGTCAAGAACTGAACACATTTGTTATGGCATTCTTCAACCATTCAGTGACTTTTGTCTCCTGTGTCTGTAGAACATATGTTCCCCCAAATGGTAATGGGCTCCATCACTAATGCTCTCATCATCTGGGCAAAAGGGGTAGATCATTGGCTTCTCTTGCTGTGCAAGGGGCCCTGGCCTGGGTCTATAAGGACATGGTGCAAGGCAGCAGTCAAATTCCCCTTTATTTCATCACTCAATCTTATAAAACCATGTCTGTCTGTCTGTCTGTCTGTCTATCTATCTACCCATCACCTCAACACCTCCAAAAAGCTGTGATTTTGTTGGTGTCTCTGCCTTAATAGACAGTTCGTAGTGAGGCAGTATTGTGTTGTAGATGTAACATCATACTTAATGTCAGAAAGACCTGGATTCAAATTTAGCCTCACACACTGCTAGCTGTGTAACCCTAGATAAATCCACCTCCCACTTGACCTCTCTCGGCCTTAGTTCCTTCACCTGAAAGATGGGGATATAGCACTACCTCCCACAGTTGTTTTCAGGATCAAGGGAGATAATCTCTATGAAACACTTTACAAACCTTTAAGTGCTATGTAAATGCTAACTACGCTATTAGGAACTACTATGGCTGAAAAATTCACCAGTATCCCGAAGCTAATCTGCTGATGAGTCTTTCCAGACTTAGGTGGGCTGATCTTCACATGACAGACATACAATATTATCACCAGCTGTACTTTCCTACTTGGTAAGGCCTATCAGAGCTCATTCTCCATTGGCATAACTTCAGAATCCAGGGTGATCAACACCCCATTATGATCCATCAGAGTAAGACTTCACTGAAAGATATACACATAGACAAAAATTACTATATTGCCTTTCACATCTACCACTCAACAGGCTTCATTTTGGTAGGCTGGTTATGTTGGATATTGAGGACTATTCCAAATGGAGAACATGCATCTCTGGAGGGCCACCTATTAAGTTAAAGCAGACAAATCTTTGCGTATAGGCTTGGTGTGTGGACCACACACAGTATTCTAACTGAAGGATGGGCCTGGATAATTTCAGAGAGACTTGTCAGGTCAGTCACTACGTCCAAACTTATTTTAGTCACTGAAACTTATGAAAATGGTGTACAAAGGTATGGAGAGGTTGAGATCCTTCTGATGGAAGGAGGGTTCATACTGATGAAATTGACAGATCCTCAAAGTATATATGCAGGTGACACCATTCCTGATCACAAGGTCTCAGCTGTTCTTACCAGCTCTTGGGATAAACTGGCTCTGAGACTGCATTTCTTTGTTGGGGCCACTTTGTAATCATTGGCACACACTGATGAGATGCCTGGTACAAGCCGGAATGCAAATATTTTTGTCTAAACTGAACCAGTTCTTAGAGGGCTCAAAACTTGCCCTGCTCTGTACTATGCCTCTTGTAATTCTTTGATTGACAGAGGACTTTGTGATACAAAAGATACTGGCAACCACAATTCTGGCTGTCACCACCCTTTCCATCAATTAACCAATAAGACTTAATTAATACTCTTTATAACTATTACATGCCAAATATTTCAGATACAAAGATTAAAATAAAACAGTCCTCACCATCATAGATTTATACTCTGTTGGGGGAGACAAAATGTACAGGATACATACAAAATAAATACAGGGTAATTTGGAAGCTGGAAAGGAAGAACAGTGTCATCTCTGATGAACTACTGGCAAATAAACTATTAATAATGAAAATAGATGCTAACTGACATGGATATTTATACTATAATACTACAAAGAAACAACTTTGAAAGTTTTAAGACCTCTGACCATTGCAATGACCAACTATATAATTCCAGAGAATTGATAATGGAGATTCTACCCACTTTCTGACAGGGAGGTGACAGATTGTGGGTGCTAAGTGAGACGTACATTTTTAGACATGGCCAATTAGAGAATATATTTTGCTTGAAAATGCATATTTGTTATAAGTTTTGTGATTTTCTATTTCTTTTTTCTTTATCTGAGAGGAATAGAAAATAAATGCATATTAATTGAAAAAATAAAGGAAACAGTGAAGAGGTATACACTATCATGATGCAACTTGTCTTCTCCTTTGTGATTACTCAGTTTTGTCTTGAGTTATGTTTGCTAAACATTTATTAAGCACCTACTATGTGCCAGGCACAAAGACAAAATGAAACAATCTGTCCCTCTAGGTTCTTATATTGTATCAGGAGGAAACAATACAAATACAGAAGAGGAAATAATATATCTATAGTAAATACAAAGTAATTTCCAGGGGCAGTGTAGGGAGGGCACTCATAGCTGAGGGGCTCAGTAGAGTTCTTGTGCAAGAGATAGTATTTGAAAGGAACCTTGAAAGAATTCAGAGATTCTCCAAGGCAAAAGTGAAGAAGGCATATATCTAGGCACACAGCTGAGCTCATGCAAAGATAAGGAAATGGAAAATTCAGTGTCATCTACAAGGAACTGCAAGGTCAGTTTGACTAGAATTGAGGATGCATAAAAAAGAATGTGTGATTGGCCTGGAAATATGGGACATTCCCAGACTGTGAAGGGTTTTAAATGCCAAATGGAAGAGTTTATATTCTATCCTTGTGGCAACTAGGGGATCACCGGAGCTTCTTGAGCAAGCGAGCAACATGTGTTTTAGGAATAATATCAATTTGGCGGTGATGAGGGGGATGGTCTGGAGAGGGAAAACACTAGGAAAAGGGAAAGCAAATAGGAGGATATTGCCCAGATGAGATATGATGATGTCCAGAACTACGTTAATGGCTGCGCGGATGGAAAGAAGGGTTTGAATGCAAGGCACATGGAAGTAGAATCATCAATACTGGCCAACTAATTAGATATTTAGGGGCAGTTCAGTGGCACAATGGATAGCATCCTGGGGCTGGAATCAGAAAACTCATCTTCCTGAGTTTACATCTGGCCTCAGAAACTTACTAGCTGGGCAACTCACTTAACCCTATTTGTGTCAGTTTCCTCATCTGTAAAATGAGCTACAGAAGTAAATAGCAAACAACTTCAATATCTTTGCCAAGAAAACTTTAATGGACTTGTGGAGTCTGACATGACTGAAAGTGGCTGAATAATAACTATAAAGGAGAGACTTTCCCCAGTCTCCTCAGCTGGTCTTAATGGCTTCTCTCTGAGATTATTTATATATTTACAAATTGTCACCCCCATTAGAAAGTGAGCTCCAGAAGGATATTTGCATTGGTAGAGCTTCCTGTTCTGTTCCCTACCAAATAAAAACACACAAAAGCCAAACAAATAAAAGTGGGAAGTGTCATAGTAACAGTCAAAATAAGAGAAAAGACAAAGTAATAGAACTTAATGGTGTAACATTTCCCCATAAACTTCCCCCCCCCCAAAAAAAAGCCCAAGTCAAAGCAATGAACCTTCTGGTGAAGGAGCTAATGGGTTTTGTTTTTGTTTTCTTTTACCTGCTGTGACCCAGTAAGGGTCACAAACTCTGCTGGAATGGATCTGAAACGGGAGATGGTGAATTCTCTATCTTGAGCTACTAAAAAGTGTAAAGGAATAAATGAAACTGATAAGTTCCTCAATATGAACTTTTAATGTCTATCATTTGGGGTAAGTTGCTGAAAGGGAGACTGCTATAAACAGCCCATTAATAAAAATACAAGTAACCCAGTAAGGGAGGGTAAGCAGAGTTTATTTCATCAGCCAAACTTTCAACTACTGGGCTGAATTGCTTTGCCTTCTAATTACAGACAAGGAAAACCAAATGTGTTCAGCAGTTACAGGACTTCATGAAGGCGTGACATGGAAAATGTTCTTAACTGCTAACTGACCCCATAAACAGGGAGCAGACAAGGCTTTGACAAGATCGTCAGCAGGGGTTCGGTAGTTTCCGAAAACTGGAGAGGATTTTGCAAGAGTCTGGAGAAAAGTTCATTAGTGAGTCAAGGGACAGAATGGTAAATTATCCTCAAGCAAAAGAACAAGGCCTCCTTGACTTTGGAGAAGAGAAGGCTGAGGGGGAATGGAAGAATTCAAAGTATTTTCAAGTATATGAAAGCTTATTAAAATAGCATCTAGAGTCTAGAGCCCATATATTAAATAAGTGTAGAGTTGGAAGACACTTCAGAGGTTACTGAGCCCAATACCTGATTTTATTGATGAGAAAAATAAGCCCAAGACATTGTCAATCAATAAATATTTATTAAACATTCATTATATGCCAGGCATTGTGCAAAGTACTAGGGATACCCAAGGTAGTAAGGGAAAACAGAGATTCAAACTTAGGTTCTGGACTCTGAATTTTGGGCTCTTTCCTCTGCACCTGATCACCTTCTACATATGGACACATGGTGAGAGTAGGAAGGAATCTTAGAAATCATCTCACCCACCCCCTCTTTTTAGAGATTAGAAAAACTGAGGCACAGAGAGATAAACAACTATTCCATAGTCACACTGGGGTCAAGAAGCAGAGCCGCAATTCAAACACTGGGATCCTCTCCTGTTTCGTTTTGTTTTGTTTTTTTAACTATCCATTCTCCAAATGCACTGAAATCAGAGACAGAGGGGGAAAGTTGAGATCGTACTAATTTACTGAATTTAAAGTTGTAAGGTCCTGGAAAAGCCATTTAAAAAGAATTTTCTTTCTTAAAGACCTTAGAAAATAAGGAGTTTCTCCATCAATTCTCTAAATTCCCATACACACACATACACACACACACACACACACACACACACACACACACACACACACCCCTTCCAACCATGGTATGCATAAATACACACACATACATGTTTACTGTATGTGTATCTGTATGTATAGATGTGTGTGTATGTAATCTTGACTACAATTAATGAAAGTAAACTTTCTCCTAGGCCAGAAATTCATATTTTTTCATCATAATGTGATGTAATAATACTACACAATTTTATCTATTCAGCCAAATTCTTTACCTACCTAGTGGGGTAAAATCGCATTGGGAAGTCCTGTCAATTTTGATACAAAAGTAGGAGAATTCAATATGAAATGATGTTGACTTTTCCTCTTAATGTTGAGTTATCTTTTCATCCTTGGTATAAATTTAACTTGGTTATAATAAATGACTTTTTGGATCAATCTCTACAGTCAGTTCTATTGGATTATATTTTTAAAAATTTGAACTGATATTCATTAGTGCTATTGGCCTACAGTTCTCCTATCTTTTTGTGCTTCCCTAGTATGGATATTAGGACTACATTTGAAACCCAAGCTAATAATATCCATGAAAAAATGCTACAAATCAATTATATTAAAAAACATAAATAAAACTAACTTTGAGGTCCTACTTTACAACCCTCAGATGGGCCAAAAATGACTAAAAGAGGAAAATGGCATATTATATGAGGTTGTGGGAAAACAGGAACACTAATGCATAACTGGTAGAGCTGTACATTGATATGGCAATTCTGGAAAGCAGTTTGGAACTATGTCCTGTCCACTCTATTCTACTAAACTGTGCTTATACTCTGACATTCAGATACGTTGTTCTATACCTCAAAGAGATCAAAGAGTAAAGAACAGTACTTACATGTACAAAAATATTTGTAGTAGCTGTTTTTTCACAGTGGTTAAGAAATGGAAGCTAAGGGGGTTACCCTTCAATTATGGAATGACTGAACAAATTATATGAATATTACTTCATAAGAAATGAAGATGTTTTAGAGAATCCTTGGAAGACTGGTATGACCTGATGCTGAGAGAAGTGAGTAGCACCAGTAGAACAATTTATACAATAATAATGGTATTAAGAGGAGAAAAAAACAAACTTTGAAAGATTTAAGAATTCTCATCAGTGCAATTACTAGCAAGGATTCCGTAAGACTGATGATGAAGAACGCTATTGATGTCCTAGCAGAGAGGGGATGAAATCAGAACGCAGAACAAAACACTATTCTGCATGGTCAATGTGGGAATTTATTTTGCTTGATGATGAATATTGTTTACAAAGATTTTGTTTCCATTTTTTCCCCCAGGGGAGGGAGGCAAGAAGAGAAAATAAATACTGAACTGAAAAATTAAAATAAGTAAATAAAAATCTAGAGGTTAGAATAAAAACTGTAAGTTCACCATGAGTGATCAGTATAGCTTGGCAAACAAATCCAGTCAACATGATCTTAGGTTTCTTTAAAAGAATACAACTGTACCACACTGGAATTGAATTGTGCTCTTGTCAGACCTCATCTGGAATGTTAAGTTACGTTCTGGACACGACGTTCTAAGGACATTGATAAACTAGAGTATGTTGAAAGAAAATGATCAAATGTTGAAGAGTCTTGAAATCATGGAAGACTGGTAGAAAGAACAGGGACTGTCAGCTTTGAGAAGAGAACATTTCGTGGGGATACATCTGTCTTCAAGTATTTGAAGAGCCATCATGCAGAAAAGGGATTAGACCTATTCTCTTCGACATGAAGGGCAGAACATTTTGACTTAATTTTAGGAGGGGAGAAAAACACAAACACTGTAACCATTAGAACTGTTCCTAGATCAAATGTACTATAAAGAATAGTGATTTCTTCATGAATGGGGGAATCAAAGCAAAAGATTGGTGGCCACTTGCAGGAAGCTCAAAGGGATTTGCTGATAATTGGGCTCAGACACTGTATACGAGTACAAAGTCAAGAAGCATGATGAAACAGCAAGTTGTAGCACACATATCTGCAGCTTATATTATTGCAAGTCCTTCCCTCAAAGGAGATTTTATATGTGTGTATATATGCAAATATACATACACATGCATGCGTATAAATGTGAATAGACATACATGCATGTATATATAACAATATACATGCATATAAACCCACATTCAAATCTGAAAACATTATTAAAATGATGACGTTGTTGTATCAAAGACTGATCTTGAAGGAAACTGAGCCATATTTGATCAGACATATTGGTGCATGTGGCCATTGTGCAGCAACTCTACTCTAAGAACACTTTAGTATCTTCAGGTCCTAGATGGACTGCCCCTGCCCCTACAGGTCTGCAAGTTGAATTCCTTGGGACAGAATTATCAAATATCCTGCCTCGAGTGTCTGGAATCAGATTAAAATGTAATTGGGAAATATTTACAAAATAAGTAAAAATATAATAGAACATACATAGTTAATATGTGGTTTTCTAAGTCAATATGCAGCAGCAGGATAAGCATCCTTATCTATGATTTAGTAGCCCTGCTTCTATTCAAGTTTGCCACTGCTGCCCCAGGGGGTGACTGCTCCAGGTTCAAGATACTCACAATTCTAAAACTACAACTGACGTGTTTTCATGCTGGGATGATCTTGCCTCTAGCCAGCAGGAGGACACAACTAGCTCACAGCAAAGGCATACAAGCAACGTTAGCCACAAAACATGTCCCCCATAAACATGAAGCTCATTCTCAAATAAATGCACACAGTGTTGTCAGTAGGAGGAAGAGACACACAAAGAGAGAACAAGGACACCCCAAGGCATGTGTGAGAAGGGACAATTTACACCTCCCATACTACAGGGCTGCAGGGTCCCGGATGTCCTCACGCTATTCCCACTGAACTTTATCTCACAGTTTCCATAGCACTAGATTCAGCTCTGAGCTCTATCATCACCGCCAGCTTCTGTTTCAGCTACATCATGGCCAAGAGTACTGTTATGTACTTGTGGAATGAAGAGGGCAAAAGAATAAGCATTTATGGATCACCTACTGTGTTTCAGGAATTGAATCAAGCACTTCACAAACATTAGCCCTCAAGAACCCTGGGAGGGAGGTGCTCTTATTATCTTAATTTGCAGTTGAAGAAACTGAGACTTAATGACTTGGCCAGGGTCACACAGTAAGTATCTGAGGTCACAGTGATGATCCACGGTGCCATCTAGCTGCCTCAGTGTCTCTGACAATGACTTGCAAATTAGCAGATGAAGTCTTGGCTCTGGGACCTGCCAACTTCTAAAAAGGATACTGGTTCCAGACTCTGCCCTCTCTGCTATTGATAATGGACAGTGGGGAAGCGAGTAAAATTCCTTCCCACTTCCTTGTTGTGTCCTTTTGGCTGTTCAGTTACTTCAGTTATATTTAACTCTCCATGACCCCATTTGGCGTACTCTTGGCAAAGACACAGGAGTGGTTTCCCATTTCCTTCTCTAACTCATTTTACAGATGAGGAAACTGAGGCAAACAGGGTTAAGTGATTTGCCCAGGGCCCAGGGTCACACAGTCAGTGTCTGAGGTTAGATTTGAGCCCAGGAAAAGGACTACAGGTCAGGAGTTACCTAGCTGCCCTATGCTGTTAGGGATAGAAATAAAGGGGAGGAGTAGGGAGGAGGAGGGAATGCCTCTTTGCCCTAGAAGTTTACACAATCCTTAGATGTGGGTGGGCTCCTTCCTCTGATTGGCTGATTCCTCCCAGGATCTCCATTTTATGGAAAGTGCACTGGCCAGTTATGTCTTCCTCTCCAGGCTCTGCTTGTGACTTTTTCTACCTTGCCTCTCCTCTCCTCCCCCTTCCCCTTTCCACCCTCACAAAATGGTAACTTTCGTGGAAGCACAGCTGTCTCTGTTTGCCTTTAGATTCTTTGGACTGAGCACAGTTCTTAACACATAGTAAGTGCTTAAAAAATGCTTACTGATGAAAAAAACAGTTCTTCCTCTCCAATAGCTGCAAGTCCTTTATACTTTCTTACCTGGTTACTTAGGGAATTTCTTAATTTGGTCCAAGATTGTTATACATTTTTGGGGGATCATACATTTAATCAGATGAACCTTTTATATCTAGAGTGACATCCTGCCACATTTGCAGCTGGGCTATCTCTCTACTCAGGCTGGGTAAGTTCCCTCACCTCTGTGGACTCCCATTTCCTCAAGTCAAATGGATGAGCTGAACTAGATGACCTTCAAATGCCTCTCATCTTCTTCCAATGATCCATCTATAATTATAGCCTTTATCTTGTCTGCTGCTAAAGACCTGCTATTATGAATGGCTCTTTAATGCATAGAATTGATTGTTGTTGTTCCTGTTTGTATCTAACAGTTGTGTCCACCTCTCCATAACCCCATTTGGGTTTTTCTTGACCAAGATACTGACTGACTTGCAATTTCATTCTCAAGCTCATTTATTTATTTATTTTACAGAGGAAGAACTGAGGAGAACAGAGTTAAGTGACTTGCCCAGGGTCACACAGCCAGTAAGTGTCTGAGGTCAGATTCAAACTCAGAAAGATGAGTCTTCTTGACTTCAGACCTGGCATTTCATCTGCTGTACCACCTAGCCTAGAATCATAGTATAATAGAAATCATACAAGACAAAGCAATGATGACAATGATGATGAGATGAATCTTGTGAAGTAGGTGGTATAAATAATTTCTATTTCACAGATAAAGAAACTCAGGCTTTGAGAAGTTAAGTGACTCAGGCACAATCAAACAACCAGTGAATTCATAGAAATCTGGGTTCAAACTATGTTTCTGATATTGATTGGCTCTTCAAGTCTGTATAAATCATTTCTCACCTAAGTCCTACTGTCAGCAATAACAAAAAATATGATTAAACCACAATCAACCATTATTCATTATATACTAACTACGTGCCAATCACAGTGAAAGGGGATTCAAAGACAAAGATGAAGCAGGATCTGCCCTCATAGAGTTTAGATACAAACAGGAAGAAACAACACACACAAGATATATGTAGGTGTATGTACGTATGCATGTATATATATGCATTACACACATATGCATATATGTATGTTGTGTGCATGTGTGTATGTATGAATGCACATGTATATAGTCATACATGCACACATGTATATGCATGCAGGTGCAATGCAGGTGCTGTGCACACATGTGCATAAGTATGTGTGTATATGCACACACTTAAATGTGTATGTGCATTACATGTATACCATTTATAGTATAGCTATATAACGCCATGTTATTTATATATATTATACATGTTTGTATTATAAAATGTTATATATTACATACGTGTGTCCTACGTTATAGGGTGGTGTATGCTATGCTGCATATTAAAGGTGTGTTATATATCATATATGTCACACAAGTGTTATGGGTTATATGTTATGCACTTGCCATGTGTTATGTACATCATGTGATTGTACAACCACAAATTATGTCATATATGTTTCAAATATATATCATGTATGTGTTTGTAGACATGCTAGGTTATGTATCAGCTACACATGTGTATCATGATTTTACATGTGGTAGATATCACGTGATAAATATGCTATACCTTCACATTTCATATATGTCACACATTCTCTATATGTGTTCTGCATTGTATATTAATTGTGCAACCACACATAAGATATAACATACAGGTGGTATGTGACATAAAGAACAATATGATACATGACACACAGAACATATGTGAAATATACAACACAAATGTCTCACTGTCATATGTAACGTAACATGTTCTACAACATATGCGCAGTTGTGTAATTAATATATTGCAAATAAAACACGTGGAAAAATGTGTGAAATATGACGTACAGCACATGACAATACAACACATGATATATATACAACACACAAATGGTTCACACAACACGTGTAACTTCCAACCTGCTCATGGAATATTTGTGGTTGTGCAATTAATATAAGAACATATAACACAAGCAACCTTGTGGTATATATAACACACATGACATATACGATGCGCACTGTGAGACATGTATGTTGTATGTGTCATGTGTGTCGTGTAGGTTATGTTTGCTATGTGTTCTGTATGTCATATATTAATTGCGCAACCACGTGCCAAAGAGAATGTTGTAGGTTTCATTGTTTTGTGAAACCATGTGTGTTGTATATATCATGTGCTGTACATCATATATGTCACACAGTTTCATGCATTGTTTGTCATATTAGTTACACAACTACACATATGACCTAGAATGTGTTGTGTGTTACATGCAACACATTTATGTTAAATTTGCAGGTTAAATTTATGTCAGATCTTATGTGTGGTTGTGCAATTTATACATGACATGTATAACATATAGCATGTAATGCACATATACACATATGTACATGCACATACACATATGTATAGTACACACATGCATGCATTGAATACACATGTGTGCCCATGCGTATATACACATGTATGTGGTGTGTGCACATGCATGCATGTGTATGCACACACATGTCTATATGTATGCACACATAAAGACATGCATATATACGTGTGTATATACTTATACCGTTTTATATATAATTTACATATAGTTATATTAAAAAACATTCAAAACAGATGCAAAGTAATCTTGGAGGAAGGAGGCAATGGAAAAGGGGAGTAGAGTCAGGAAAACACCTCTTATAGAAGAAGGTAGTTCTTGAACTGGTTCTTGGAGAAAACTAAGTATTCCAAGATGTGGAGGCAGGAATAAGAGCTCATGCAAAAGCCCAGAGATGGGAGGTACAGGGTCACATATGAAGAAGACCAAGAAGGACAAATTGTCTAGACCACAGAGTGTAAGGAAGCTGAATAATGTGTTATAAAGCTAGAAAGGTAACACAAAGCCAAGTTGTGATAAGTTTAAGTTTATAGTTGATACAAGAGGTAATAGGGGAAAACTAAAGTTAATATATTAGGGGATGGCCGTTGGGCAGGTGGATGAAAGTTGGATTTCAGTGGAAGTGGTTGGAAGCAGGGGGACCACACCTGTGAGAGGGGATGAAGGTCTTAACAATGGGTCATTGGTTATTTCTACACACTTTCACTAAAAAGAAGTCTTGTCATGTCGGGGGGATGGTGGCTGCCCTAGTGGAAGTACAATTTAATATTTAAGTAAGATCTTACCTTAGTTATGGCATCGGACTCTGAGACTATTTACTGGATAGGGTGACCAAGACATAAATGAAAAAAAAATCAGACACATAGCCTGACAACTCCTTTGGCAAAAGACTCAGGGAAAATGAGCTTTATTGACCTTTAATCTGTGACATATCACTATATGACTTCCTTATAGATAAGCCCACTTACAGTGCTTTTTGGTACCACTATCACTAACGCCACTTGGATGGGGTCCCAGAAGAGTCCACTTTGAACTACTTCAAATTCTTCCCTTTAGCAAACAATTTACAGTACTATGTTTCAGAAGACACGCTTTGTGACTACACAATAGAAAAATTTCCTGGAGGACAACATCATCCTATGTAAAGTAAATAAGGTGCTGTAACCGTTCCATATCTACCCCCAGTTCTTCATATGATCTGGTGCAAGACACTTCTCTCTTGGCCTTCATTGATAAAATGGTCGTGGATTGAATTAGATCAGGCCTGCATGACATATGGCCTATGCACTTCTTGCAGATGACCAAAAGATTTTGGGTGGCTGCAGAAAATGGAACAGTCCTGAACATCATTTAAGATTAGGGTTAGAGTTGGAGGAAGGTCTGAATTAGATGAACTCTAATATTCTTTTTCCAATTCTAACATTAAAGAAAGTGCGGGCAAAAGCCAAAATAATCTTATCAGTGCTAAGGACTATAATGCTTAGTATTTAAGTATGTCCAGGGATCCTGGATCTCTGTTCCTTAGCCAAAGATGAGTGACCTTGCTTATTTCTTAATAAGTTCTTTGGGAAAAAGGCCTACTAGCGGAGATTCCCTTGTGGCTTCCCACTCCAGGTTTCCCAGACTAATTCCTTCCTTTCATGTTTCCTTCTGTCTGGTGACCCCAGTTCTCCATCCCACTGCAAATGCCCCTTGCATGATCCATTGAAGCCTTACCTCTCCCTAATCTTCCCTTTGGTCCTAGTTTAGGATTATAACCTGCCCTTTTCTCCTTTCCTTTTCAGTCAGACATCCCTCCATCCCCTGCCCCTGGTACTTGTGTTCCAGATCAATTTAGAAAAACGTATATATAATACTCCCCTCCTTGCCTAGCCTCATGCCTTTTGGGGCCATTTAGGCTGACAGGTTCAGAGCTGAGCAGCTCAGCATGCTTCCTGTCCACATGGGTGGTCCAGATTGCTCAGCAAGGAAGTTGACAGCTGAGTAGGGGAACACTGTAGGATCACAGTGTTAGGCAGAGGGAGCAGACAGCTTCAGTTTCACTGGGCTTGTCTTTGTTTGTAACTTGGCTAGAGGTTGGGAGGTCTGTCCTGATCAGAGGGGGAGAGGAACAATACTGTCCCCCATTCTCCCTGCTCCATATTGTTCCTGTGGACATCTTTACCATGGAAACCCGAATTCTTGTCTCAACTCTATCTGTGGCTTCCTGGGGGTCCTTCAGGAAAGAGGCTTTACCTTTCTGGCTACCCATCAGTTGACTTCAATAATATAGAGATCTTTGATTCCTACCACCTTCATTTTACCAATGAGACCATGGAGGTTCAGAGAAAGGACTTTCCTAAGGTCACACAGTAATTTAGTGGTCGATCTTGGACTAGTCCCAAAAACTTCTGACTCCTTATCCAACATCTTTTCCACAGTACATCTAACTGAGATCACAAAGAGATCAGGATAGATGGTAGAATGTAACTAGCAAACTTCTGATTTCTAGACTAGGATTTTTTTTCCTTCAAATAGTCACCTCTCAACTCAAAGGATGCTTGGTGAGCAGGCAGATGTTTGAAGGAAGCAAAGGAAGAAGAGAATGGGTAATTATCCACAATGCATCCCTCTTCAGGCAAGCACAGAGAAGTAAGCATTTACTTAGAAAGTGTGACCCCAGCCTTGATGAACTCCTCTTGAGCTAGAGGGTGGACCCTGTAATTGGAATTTAGGTTAAATCCATGCCTCAGCAGGCAAACTATTTCTATGATTCACTACCACCACAGGCATGATTCCAGAGAGGGACAGAGGAAGTTATAGCTAGGAAAAGTTTGCTTTGAGTACCTCCCATTCCCTGAGTGTAAAGAAATATCTTATTCATTTTGTATCCTCCTCAGAACTGTACATATAGTAGGCACTCCATAAGTGCTTGTTGAATCTAATGGATTAATAAATGAATATATCTCTGACATCGAAGGAAGCCCTAGTTATACAGGGTAAAGGGAAGTTGTACTTATATTTCTTCATTTATAAAATAGGAAATGTCAAAAACAATTCCACAATTACCAGGGGATGTGAGTAAGACAGAATCATAATTCAAAGAATGCTAAAGTTGATGGGACCTTAAAGAGAATCTGTTCAAATTCTCTCATTTTACATATAGATAATTCAAATCCTGTTTTGGAAACATAGTGCCCATGTGACCTTAGCTAAGTCACCTAATGTCACTGGAGTTCAGCTTTCTCATTTGTAAAATGAAGTGACATCGATGTAGTCTGAGGACCCATCCTGCACTATCGTCTATTATGATCCAGACTTTAAATCAATAAGTCAGACAGGTAGAGGGCAGTGGTATTAGAGAAAAAGATAAAAAGCTAAGTCTAAAATGAGATGAGAAAGAGGTGCTCATTTACCATTGAGCAACGAATCAGCAGTAATCCGCTTAGCTCCAGAAGTTGGATAAATGAGCCAGAGACTTGGAGCTTGGTTATAGAATAGGACAGAGGAGAGTATCTCACGTCATTGACCCTCTTCCTGAAAATGAGTTCAACCTTTCTGCTGAATGAGTTCTGCTAATCTAAGAACATGAGACATATAAGGGAGACATAAGTCTATTTGACCACTTTAAGATATGTCCCCAAATCAGGTTAGATAGAAGAAGGTTTCTGATTCCCAACCCTAGCCATGATCTTGCTATGCAAGAAAAGGGAGTACATGAAATTTCATCTCACCGGGGCACCACAACAAGCTCTATGAACAAGAATTTGATTTCCTTTCACTGTGTATATGCCAGGGAGGAAACCCTTTTAATTATCCCTGCTGATTCTATCTAGTGTTTGGGGTTGTGTTTTATAAAACTCAGTAGGAAAGCTAGAAAGGGAATACAGGGCAGGAAGAGTGATCTATTTGCCAGTCTCCTGGCCTGGTCTGCCTTCAGAGATAGGAGAGAAATACTATGGCATCAGCTGTCCCCACTGGTTCCCTTGCCTGATCCGCCTAATCCTGAGAACATATAACCTTGAAGTTGACCCCGAGTGAAGTGAATAACCCTCCTGAATTCATTCAGCAATGATTAACTGCCTCCCCTACCATAAAACCATCCTCAACCCAGTGGTCCTGGAATTCCTGCTATCATATAAGTCTCTTTGTTTATCCTCTACTACCCATTCCCTCATTCCTATCCCTCAGCTCACTACCACCTTTCAACATCACACTTCAAAACTAGCCTCTTCTTCCACCGTGCTCCCTGGAAATTGTGCTCCATAGATAATAAACTTCCTTTCATCTTAAATATTTTCCCTTTCTTCTTTCAACTTCTGGGTTTGAGAAATGGTTCCCTCCTAATGACACAGTCTGCCTAGCCACACCTTCCATTAATGGTTGCTGCACTTTTACTCATTACAAACTCACTAGTCAAGTTGAGATAGTACTGGCTTCCCATTACTATTTCCAGACTCTTCCTCTGCTGCTTGCATATTATATCCCCTCCAGTAGTAGACTCTGGGGTAGGAGATAGAGTGACAGCCCTGGAGTAAAGAAGACTCATATTTCTAAGTTCAAATCTGAGCTCAGACATTTACTAGCTGTGTGACCCTGGGCAAGTCACTTCACTCTGTTTGCCTCAGTTTCCTCATTTGCAAAAGGAGCTGGAGAAAGAAATGTCAAACTATTCCAGTATCTTTGTGAAGAAAACCCTTCAAAAGGTATCACACAAAGAGTCAGGACTGAAAAACAACTGAACAACAAATATCCCTCCAAATATCCCTTCAATCCTTCTCCACCACAAGCCCAATGAGGAAACAAAATTATGATAGAAATAGTATTGAAGTGAAGACTAGATTTGAAGACATGTATGTCACAACCTGCCATACATGTTACATGTACAGCATACTGAGTATGTAACTATCCCTCACATCATGCATGTCTCATGCATGACATTGACATATGATGCCCACACTATGCACATGTTATAGGCTAAAGGTGTGTCATATATGTGTTGTGTCATCTATCAATCACACAGTTACACACGACACACATCACACCAGTGTATGTCATGACACATGCTACATGTATATGACATGCATGCTGAGTGTGCCACATGCTATATATGAGTTACACCACATGTGTTCCATGTGTTGGTACATGTCATAGCATGAGCAGCATGTGTCAACATCATATATGAAACACATGCCATTCATTTGTGTGATTGTACCATCAGTATGTGTCACATGTGGCATGTATGGCAGGTATGTTACATGTGTGACAAATACACGATATATTTGATAGCACAATTTAATCGACAACATAGCATGTATATCATATGACATGTATATAGCATATAAAAAGACATAACACATATATAAACATGCATAACACATACAGAACATGTATAACATTAACACATATGTGACATATGGCATAGATGTGATATATGTGGCATGTAATACATGCCACATGCAACATACTTATATACAACATATTTACAATATATCAGTCATTATGGCTGACTCTTCATGATCCCATGAACCATAGCATGCCAATAACAGATACTGGAGTGGTCTGCCATTTCCTTGTCTGGTAGATTAAGACAAATAGTGGTTAAATGACTTGGCTAGGGTCACACAGCTAGCTTCTGAGGCCAGATTTGAATGCAGGTCTTTGTGACTGCAGACCCAATGCTTTATCCATTGAGCCATTAACTGCCTCTACTACTCAATGCAACCCTTCATTCATCACATGCTCTCTTGGCCAGTTATCCACAGAAAGCTGAAGCAAAGAAAGTTGATTCAATGGAGTGAGATTCATAAATGCTACTAATATATACTCTGATGGACATCCCAGGCTTTCAGCTGTACTGTCATCTACTTGCTGCCCAGTTGCTTGGGAGTTGTATATAGTATTCACTCGTTCTTTAGGCATTTACCTCAGCTTTGGTGCCTTGTGGTCTTCTGAACAGGGCATCTGCATCCTAAACATTAGTATTTCCTGAATGGTAGTGAATGTTTCATAAATAACTGATACTGCCATTAATCCATCATCCAGATTGGGACTTAGCAAAATATGTAAGGGGATTGTTGTCAACCCACATTTATAATTTTGCTCCATACACAGTCTCAGTGGCTGCTTACTTCAAAGATGAATGGAATATACTGCATGTTGCTCAAACTTATGCTAGCAAATGCAACTGGTTTCATGTGGCCATCACTGTTTTGGTACAGGACTGTTCCCAAGCCCTCCAAGCTGGTGTCTTCATGCATGACAAATGTCTCATATGGGTCGTTATAGGCTAACAGTCACACACATGTGAGGCAGCAGACCACGACTTTAAAAACTTGTTCACATCTGTCTGTCCAATTGTCCTAAAAATGTTCTGTTAGTTTTGGTGGGGGAAAAATATCTTTCAGTTTTTTGTCTTTCTGCTTCTTTGTCTCTTCAATCATATATTCCTGAATGAGGTCATTCAGCAATCTAGCATAGCAAAATAGATTTAAACAACATTTTGGTAGTATCTACTAAATCTAAGAAGTCCTCAAATTTTAAAGATTTTTTTTAACCATAGCCAAGTGAATGGTTTTGTCTTCTCTGGGTCCATGTTGTGCTACAATGTGATCCACATACTTACTAGAAGTTGAAACTTGTCAATAAAGATCCAGGCCATTTTCTTTTAGCCATTCCAACACTTGTATAACACCTTTTTATGCTCTTCTAGGGTCTTCCCAAAAATGATGATGTTATTAAGGTACACCAACTCTTGAAGGTAATTCATGTCTCCATTTACTTTCTCTATTGGAGAGAATATTTGGAAGATGGCTTGTGTTCCTGAGATGCCTTTGGGACATACATTTGAACTGGTGAAACTCACCTGGAGGGATGAAAGCATCTTTTCTTAACTTCCTTTGTGATAGGAATCTAGCAATAGCTGCTGTACAAATCCAACCCAGAAACAACATTGGCTGTGTAACATAACTGAGGGCATCTTGAACCCCTGGCATGGTGTCCTGGTCCATTTTGTCCTCTTTTACTTCTTTCCCAACTTTAAATAGATTTTATTCCAGGAGAAGAATTGCATTTCCACTTGTTCACAATACTCATAAAGTGCAATGCTGTTCACTTCTCTCCCTCTGTATTCAGAATGCCCAGATTTACACAGTTGCTTAAATGTTACCTTTAAACCACTCCTGTCTTGGTTATAAATTTGAGTCGTTCAATTTTTGAAAAGCTATGTGGAAAGCTCTTTCTTCTGGTATGGACCCACCATCTCTTCAATGGTGGATCCAAAAGAAGTACCTTCAGTTGGGGCTGCTCCATTCTCTGGGAACGCACCAGGTATGTATCCTGACATGCTCCTTCCACTCTGGTACAGCTTAGACCTTCTCCAGTCCTTGCCCCTGCTGCTCTAATTCTTCCTTCTCAGTAGTCTGGTTCTTATCCAGCCAGTTGATTATTTCATTACATTTGTCAAGGATCTTCTGTTTATCTTCATCACCAGTTTTACCTTGCAGTTTTTCATCCTCTATGGTAACCTTCATATTGAAAGGATAAGACTCAAGAGAATTCTTGGAAGACACCTTGTATCTCTGCTTCTCATCCTCAGCCGTGTATTTCTCAACCTCCTGGACTATATACTCAATGTGTTCTTTGTTAAGACATCCTTTATCATTGGTGATGGTGATCTTGTTCCCCTTGCCTGTGATCTTATCTACCACAGAAACATTGAGGCTGCCATTTGCATCAATGTCAAATGATACTTCAATCTGAAGAACACTCCTGGGTGCTGGGGAATTCCTATAATCTCAAATGTGCCCAGCAGGTTGTTATCCTTTATCATTATTCTCTTACCTTCATAACTGAAAAAGCACACCAGGCTGGTTGTCTGAATAGGTGGTAAAGGTTTTTATGTCTGCTTGGTGGGGATGGTGGTATTATGTTTGATCAGAACTGCCATAACTCCACCAGCAGGTTCATTCTCATAGTTATCTCCAGACAAAATGGCAGCCTGGATAGCTGCACCATAAGCAACAGCCTCATCAAAACTGGTACTCTTGTTGAGCTCCTTTCCATTGAGGAAGTCTTGATTTCTTTGATTTATCCCACCAGGACAATGTAATGAATCTGTGATTTATTTAGCTTGACATTTCTTAAGTCCTTTTCTACAGGGTTCAATGTGCCATGGAAGAGATCAGCATTCAGTTCATCAAAATGGGCTCAGTGATGGATGTATAGAAGTCAATACCTTCACAGAGGGAGTCAGTCTCAATACTGGCCCAGGTACTGGAAGACATGGTATGCTTTAAACATTCACAAGTGGTGTGAATATGGTGAACAGCCCCCTTGTTCTCACTGACATCCTTCTTGTGATTTTGCTTGAACCATTTGGTTGTCAAAGTGGGTGTCCCCAGCTGCAAAGATGCCATCTTTGTCTTCCTGAAATCTAATGGGCCTGTCATTGGGTTGTGTGTCTGATGTGCCAGTGACATCAGTCTCAAGGGAGATGCCATGGCAAAGATGCCACCTTCAATGGTAAGAATGGGATGTCAAAAGGGGCACTTCCAAAGTCAAAGATCAACTCACTTTTCTCAGTACCAACAATTTTGTCCAAGTTGCAAGTAATAGCAACTCTAGTTGGCTTGTTGATGATTCAGAGCACATTGACACCAGTCATGGCTCCAGCATCTCTGTTGACCTGATGTTGGGAATCATTGAAATAGGCAGGTACTGTGACCTCAACCTTTGTGAGAGTCTCCCAAGGTAAGCTTCCAAGGTCCCATTCTATTCACAAGTGATTTTAGCCTGTTTGCCGTCATTTTCTCTACAGCTGTAACAGAGGTCATTCTCTTCCCTGATATTCTCCGGATGATGGTGTATGTGTGAAAATTTCTCATGTATTCTGTTTCCTTGGTCCAGTACTTTTCTCAGGAGATTAGTGTTGTCACTGAATCTCCATCAAAGCCATTTTTAAGTTTCCATTTCAATTTTTTCTTCCCCTGTTCCATTTTATATCTTTGGTCTATATTTTCACATGAATTTCTGAACTATGTACATGTGAGATGTCAAGATCCTCAGGATGAGACTACCCCTCTTTTTTCACTCCCTTTTTTATTAGGAGATACCCTGTCTTCAAGAGCTAAAGCCCAGCAAGCAAGCTGTGCCCTGAGCTTGGCATAACAACACTCCTTTAGGTGCTCTTCCTCCTGATGAACTCTGCTACAGCAAAATCACAGAATTGTTTCACACTAGCCCTAGGTGCTCACTGAGATCAGAGAAGCACCTGTAGGAACCACACTTTCTGGTTATGAAGCCTGGTATGAATAAAATTTGCCTCATTGCTGCTCTTAGCTCCCACTACCACAGCTACAGTTCACTGCCTGTGTCTTTGCCTAGTCACTAGAATATGTATCAAGACAGCATTGTTGTAGTAGGTGATCTCCTAGGTATCAGAGCAGACCCTAGTACATGTGTCTAGTTTTCTTCATCCAACAGAATAAAGAAGGCTTTTTGCCCATAATTTCTATAAGTACTTTAGTCATTTATTTTCAGGGTTTGACAGGGTTTTCTTTTGTGACACCCCAGGTCTATTTTCCATACTGCTTAGAGTATCATAGCTCTTCAAAACTGAATGGGTTCTCCGTGAAGTCTTGGTTGCCCAACTGTAGTCAAGCAACTAGGCAGAACAGAGTAATGGGCCTGAAGTCAGAAGGACCTGAGCTAAAAATCTGTCCTCATATACTTACTAGCTACACGACCCTGGCCAAGGCACTTAACTCTATTTGCCTCAGTTTCTTCTGTAAAATGAACTGGAAAAGGAAATGACAAGCCACTCTAGTGTCTTTGCCAAGCAAACTCCAAATGGTATCACAGAGTTAGATACAACTGAAACAACTGAGCAACAGAATCAATTTTTTTTTTTCTATTTGAGCCCTGTGTGCACTCACTCCATCTTGACCTAGTCCTTCGTGTCAGGCATTTCTGCTCCCAGTTCTATTCATTTCTATAATTTAGCATTCACACAAAGCACAGTCACATGGCTTTGTGCCTCTGTGCTGATATATAGATGTAACCAATGTGAAATATGCATGACTTGGTATTTGACCATCCCCAAATAATTTTTTAAGGTTTTTGTAAGCACTTTTGCCATATCATGGCTGGGATCTTGGAATCAGACTTCCCAAAAGTATAAAAGCATTTCCTTTGAGACTCCCCATAAGCCGGTCCCTCTTCATTATGTTAGAGGCCCTCCAACTAGAAAGTCTCACTGACTCCCGTGTAATTTAGGTTTCCATGTTTATTCCCTGAGGACGTATTGCACCTCTTCTGAGAAAGTTCATAAGTTGGGCTAGAGGTGTTTCTCTGCCAAGATTTACTTTGTCCTCTGCCTGCCACCAACCAGAGCTTTTCTGCCTGATCCAGTTGGCCTTTACTCCTTTTCAATTCCAGAAGAGGGAATTGGTTTTGTTCCAACAGCATCTTCTATGAGGTTCCATTGATTTGTCTTCCTGAAACCTAATGGGCCTGTCATTGAGTTGTGTGTCTGATGTGACACTGACATCAGTCTCAAGGGAGATATCCTGCCTTGGACATCTAGACGAAAGTAGAGGCACTCTTTGCCTGATGGAATATAGCCTCACCATCAATAGCATATTTGTTGTCTGCTGCAGCCAGCCAAGAATTTTCCTTAACCTCTTGAACAGATGAGAACCCAAATGTCTTTTCAAGCTTGGATCCTCAACTGCTTTATTTTACTGTCCCCTTTGCTCACTAAAGTCATCATTTTATTAAAAGCCTCCTCTGCATCACATGAGTGGGGGAAGGGAGTCCCAAAACAATATCCAGTAACTGTTCATTGTTCGAATGTTTTTTTGGAAACTTGTTACATTCATTATAACTCATTTGTAAGTGACTAATTTATGGTTTTCTTGTTGAATAAAGCCTCATGAGAATGATCTCTTTTCAGCCCTTCATGTCATTACCAGGAGAGATATTAGAAAAAAGGCTTTTTGACTCTTTAGAATGAGGGCATTGTTGGCAAGTAGAGAGAGCATAATACAGTGGGAAAAGTGCTACATGTGAAATCAAAGGAACTACATTCCCTCTCACTCTCTACTATTCCTGGCCCCAAAATAGGCCCTCCTTTTTAACAAATGATTATAGTGAAGCAAAACAAATTTCTATATTGGTCATGTCTGAAAATGAATGCTTCATATACACCTCTAGTATCTCCCCTCCCTGCCAAGAGGTAGGAGGAATAAATGTCTCATCAAGAATTTTCTGGAGTCACTATTGGCTAATGCATTGATCAGAGATCCAAAGTCTTCAGAAATTACTTTCCTTTACATTATTGTGGTTATTATAAAAATTGTTCATATTCTGTCCATTTCACTCTGCATCAATTCACACAAGTCTGCTATTTCTCATAACAGAACACTATTCCATTACATTATCATAATTTACTTAGCCGTTTGCCAGTTAATAGTCACTCACTTTGTTTCTAGTTTTATTTTTTTGTGACAACCGAAAGTTCTGCTATAAATATTTTTATGATTATGTGGGTCCTTGTCCTCTTTCTTTGTGTCCTAGTAGTAATCTTACTTGGTGAAAAGGCTCATGAAGTTGAGTATCATTTTTGATATAGTTCCAAAATATTTTCCAGAATTATTAGATCAATCACAGTTCCACCCACAGTGAATTAGTGTGCCAGTCCTTCCATAGCTCTTTCAACAGTTTTCCTTTTCCTTTTATGTCATCTTTGCCAATCTGATGGGCATGAGGTGGAACCTCAGTTATTTTAATTAGTATTTCTCTTATTATTAGTGATATGAAAATCTATTTTGACATAGTTGCTGACAACTTGCTTTCTTCTTTTGAAAACTATATATATTCTTTGATTAACTTGTGGGGATTATACATTTATATGCACATTTATATATGTATACATGCATATGTGCACATTTATATATGTATATGCATGCATATACATATATGTGTATACTAGAATAAGACATTTATGGGAGAAATTTGCTCCAAAAATGTTCCCCCACCTAGTTGTCTCCCTTCAGATTCAGATCGGATATTATTTTGGCAAAACTTTTTCAGTTTTGTATAGTAAAAATTTTCCATTGCTTCTTTTGTAATAATGTTTGTATTTGCTTGGTCAAAGACTCTTTCCCTGCCCATAGTTATATAGGTATTCTCTTTCTCTTCTCCTCTAATTTGATTATGTATGACCTTTTTATACTTAGGTCATGTATTTATCCAACATAACCCATAATGTAGGGGCTACCCGCAGACCTCCAACATGAGAGATATCAACCCAGAGAGTTTACTGTACTTCTCAATATTTCTAATTATTAGTAAGCTTTTCTAGACAGCAAAGCAAAATTTGCTTTTTTTTTTTGCAACTTCTACTAGTTCTTCCTTTGGAGTCAACATAATAGATTTAATCTGTCTTCTATATGAGGGTCCCTCAAACTTTAAAAAGCATTATCATGTTCCCCAAAGGTCTTTACTTCTCCATACTAACCATTCCCAGATCCTCCCTCTGATCCCCATATTACATAGACTTAAATCCTTGCACTATCTTAGATTTCCTCTGTCCTGTCAGAGTCCTTCCTAAAATGTGGCTCCCAGAATTGAACACAATATTCTTAATGTGATGTGACCAGGGTGGAGTAAAGCACAACCATTTTTTTTTCATTCCTGAAAGTTAGATTTCTCAACATTGTATTAGTTTTTTTTTTTTGGTTTTTACACCATATTACTGATCTATAATGAGTTTGAATGACAATGATCATAGAAAACATAGAAAGCTACAAGAAACCACAGAGATAATTAGTACAATTCCCTCATTTTAAATAAGGAAACAGACCAAGACGTGAATGGACTTGTCCGTGGTCATACAGTTAGTTGATAGCAGACCTAGACCTTGATCCTAGGTCTTTTTACTTGAATTCCAGGGTTCTTTTTATGAAAACAATATATTATCCTGAATGAGACTAAATAGATCTGTAAACATAAGCCCAGTTCCCACCCAAGTTTTACTCATTAGATAAAAATGAGTTCTTACTCATTTCCATATATTCAGGAGTCAATCCAGTATATGGCTCCAACCTATAGTCCAGGTCCCACTGCTCAGGCTGCTTTAATTCGGAAGACTCAGTTTCTCCAGGCTCTGTCTCATCCTTCAGCTTTCGCAATAATTTCTTGAGTTTTCTGAGAACAGAAATGGGCCAGTTACCAAAGACTACATGTAAGAATAACAACTCATGTTTATATGGTGTTTCAAGGTCTGCAAGTTGGTTTCCTTATAAAACCCCATAAAAGGAAGGCAGTACAAGCATTCTTATCCCCATTTTGTATGAAAAGAAACCAAAACTCTGAGGGGCTAAGTGGTAATAAGTATTAGAGCCAAACTTTGAACCCTCTGATTCTGTTTTGACTATATCATTCTGGGGCAGGGACAGTCCTGCCAGAATTTCTATCTTTCCCATTTCACAGAAGAAAAGACAACATGAGGATTTAAGACCATTTTCATAGTTAGAAAGACAGAAATGATTCCAAAATTTGCCTTTCTTTAAAAAAGGAATAGAGTGGGTAGGGGTTGTCTTTAAAAAAATTTCCCCTTAGTAGTATTTTATTCTTTTTCTGACTACATGTAAAGATAGTTTTCAACAGTCATTTTTTTATGAGATTTTGAGTTCCAAATTTTTCTCTCTCCTTCCCTCCTGTCCCCCACAAGACAACATTCTGATATAGGTTATACTTGTACAATCATATTAAATATATTTCTACATTTGTCATGTTGTGAAAGAAGAATCAGAACAAAAGGGGAAAACCATGACAAAGAAAATACAAAAAAGCAAAAAGAGTGAAAATAGAATGTTTTGATCTTATTCAGACTTTATAGTTCTTTCTCTGGATATGGATAGCATTTTCCACCATAAGTCTTGGAATTGTCTTGAATTACTACATTGCTCAGAAGAGCTAATCTATCATAGTTGATTATTATACAATGTTGCTGAAACTGATACTATAACTGTCCTCACTTCACTCAGTATCAATTCATGTGTTTTCAGATTTTTCTGAAATCTACCTGCTCATCATTTCTTATATAGCACAATAATATTCCATTATCATCATATACCACAATTTGTTCAGCCATTCCCTGATAGATAAGCATCCTCTCAATTTCTAATTCTTTGACACCATAGAAAGTGGTGATATAAATACTTTTGTATGTGTATCTAGGTCCTTTCCCCATTTTTATGATCTCTTTGGGATACTGATCTAATAGTGGTATTGCTAGATCAAAGAGTATGCAGAGTTTGATAGCCCTTTGAGCATAGTTCCAAATTGCTCTCCAGAATGATTGGACCAGTTCACAACTCCACCAATTCATTAGTGTTTCAATATTTCCACATCTTCTCCAACATTCATCATTTTCCTTTTCTGTCATATTAGTCAATCTGATGTAGTATCTCAGAGTTGTTTTAATTTGCATTTCTCTAATCAATAGTGATTTAGAATATTTTTATATGACTACAGAGAGCTTTAATTTCTTCATCTTAAAACAGCCTGTTTATATCCTTGTACCATTTATCAATTGGGGAATGACGTGTGTACTTATAAATTTGACTCAGTTCTCTATATATTTGAGAAATGAGGCATTTATCAGAAACACTGTTTATAAAATTATTTCCCTGCTTTCTGTTTTCCTTCTGTTCTTGGATGTATTGGTTTTGTTTGTGTAAAACCTTTTTAACTTAATGCAATAAAAATGATCTGCTTTGTATTTCATAATGTTTCTTCCTCCATAGACTTGACAGGTAAACTATTCCTTGTTCTCCTAATTTGTTTATGGTATCACCCTGTATGTCTAAATTGTGTACCCATTTTGACTTTATCTTGCTAGAAGGTGTGAGATGTTCTATGCCTAGTTTCTGCCATAAATTTTGCCAGTTTTCCCAGCAGTTTTTGTCTATCCTAGAAACTAGAGTGTTTGAATTTAAGTGCTTCAATTTTAAATGGTGCCCTAATCCAGTTGATGCAATTTCTTTGCACAAAGCCCAGGGACAGAGTAGAGGGCATTCCTATCTAGATAGGAATTTAGCTGGAAGATTTCTGAAGTCTTTTCCAACTCTGAGATTCTGTGAAATCCTTATAAAAGCTGTTCTAGCAAAGGCTGGAGTTAACTTTAAGATAGATTTCAATCCCACTAGGATTCTCACCTATATGGTCCTGAACACGCTACATCTCTTAATGCAGGCTAAGATTTTAGTATTTTTTGTCTGTCATATCACAATGTTAACTCATATGGAGCTGCAGTACACAAAATTTTCCAGATATTCAGCCATACCTCTGCCATTGAATGCTTGAACAGTTGATTTTTTGAGCCTGAGTACAAGACTTTGCATTTGTTTCCATTAAATTTTATCTTACCAGATTTGGATCGATGTTCTAGTTTATCCTGGTTCTGTCTTTCATTGCATTTGCTAACCCAGCCATCTCTGTGTCACAAAAGACACATGAAGTAGAGGCGCAGTGAGTTTAAGGGACCTGCCTGAGGTCATAAAACTAGTAAATGACATAGCTGAGATCAGGGTCCAAGTCTTGTGATTTCAAACTGCCTTTATTTTTCACATTAATATCTACTTTGGGCTCTAATCTAGGAAAGGGACACATTTTAGTTATGACTTAACACCTTTCTATCTTCTGTCATGAGGAATTGCCTAGCACTTAAAAAAGCAACTTTTAAAAGTTGCATTCAACTTTTCATTGAAAAAAAAATAATCATGGCTCTTCAGAGAAAGAGCTATCCAAAAGTGGTACATGCTATCCTGTGAGATAGTGTGTTTGAATCTGTAAACAGAGGCCTGTTGACCATTACCAAGGCAGAATGTAGAGGGGAACTCAAGTCTATGTATGAATTGTTCTTCATGACCTCTGAAGTCTCTTCCACTCTGAGATTCCATGACTCTATGGAAGTGCTCCTTTTCAGATGCGTTTCAGCAAAGGCTGGACTTGAATTTGTCAAGACTTCAAATGTGGGGTTTTTTTTTCAGGTGTAGCGCATATTGAGGCTGCCTACAAGAGGTTTTTTAGGCTGGTCTGGCCACAAAGAGGGAAGTTCTAAGGGTAACACTACAATCTGCATTCAAAACCCATTGTGCTTCAACCATATGTCAGAACTACAGTAATCAGCTGTAGAAACACATGAAAAAGGGGCAAAAACAGTCATCCCAAGTTATAAATAGCACAAGATTCGGTTCTTTCATTCTGCTTACCATACCCAAAGACTTCTTTAAAATATCTGCCAATATATATCAGGCTCTGCCCCTGAGCCTAATGGTCTATAGCCCATCATGTTTATAGTTATCTGACTGTCTGGACAGCATCTGCTACAGTTGTTTAAGGACATGAAACCAGATTGATGCGTGAGTGGGAATAGTCTGTAAGGACAGGACATACTACCAAGTTTTATCAATTAGTAGCTGAAGAGCTGCACTAAGAGCACTTAATGACCCTAAGTTTATTGCCTCCCTTGCAACAATTTATTTTTCTATTTTGAGTTGAAAGTGGCAGCCACCATCTTCACAAGCATCCCAAGAACCAGACCCAGGACATGCATGAAGGCAGCATGGACTAGTGAAGAACTTCCTCAGATGGAGCCTGGGATGTCATGAGGAGGCAAGGGGAGAAATGGAGGAGGGGAAGGAAGATCACTTCTCAAGGCTACAAAACCCTTCAGTTTTCAATGGTGGCCATGCAGCTTTTCAATGCTATCCTAGGAGGGCTCTAATGAAGTGCCACAAAACTCAATCCTTAGAGATCGAGAGAGAGAGAGAGAGAGAGAGAGAGAGAGAGAGAGAGAGAGAGAAAGAGAGAGAGAGAGAGAGAGAGAGAGAGAGAGAGAGACATAGATATAGATACATAGAAAGGTAGATACAGATATAGATATTTGTTTGTATGTATAGATATATACATGCATATATATATATATAGGGATGTGTAATATTTTTATTAATATCTTGGATCATGGTATTGATTGCATACTTATTAAATTTATGTATAATAGGAAGCTGACAGTGACACAAACGTTTTTTCAAGCATACTGACAGTTTGATGAATTCACTTCTTTCTCTTCTTGGAAAAAAATAATTGCTCATCTTTAGTTATGAAGTACCAGTCTCCTTGTTTTTTCTTTTTTTTTGAGGCCTTTGGGGTTAAGTGACTTGCCCAGGGTCACACAGTAAGTGTCTGAGGCTAAATCTGAACTCCAGGGCTTGTCATTGTGTCAATCACCTAGCTGTCCCATCCCTATTGTTTTTAAATGATCGCTGGAAACACCTCAGTAATTCCATTCATCAATTCCTTCTGTCTCCTCCATAAGACTTCTCTGAGGAAAGCAATCGGTAAGCTATAGAGTACTATGAAAATCTGAAATAACCTGATAATTTGTTCCATCTCTCAAGTCTAAGAACTTAATCCACTAATGTTATTGCTCAAAGTGTGTGTAATTCTCCACTGGAATATCTTAAGGACATGGACACAGACACATACACATACACATAGCCTTTAGACTTGCTTTTTTAATCAAAGGCAATATAATTCTACTTCTCTATTCATCTCATTTACCAGACTCGACCCCGTATAACGTTTGACTGATACAGAAAATCATATCTATCCTCAAAGAACAAAGATTTAACACCATAGAGGATATTCAAAAGAACATGATGCAGGTTCTGAATATAGTTCCAAATATATTTTGGGCAAAGTCAATATCTATGGAATAAATTGACAACTCCTCAAGGGCTGTTTGAGAGATACTATAGCACAAAACAAAAGGGCATCACATTTGAAGTCAAGGATCCTGGGCTTAAAAATGGCCGTAAAACTTGATTGTGGGTCTGACCATGTGATCTGACTTCTATATACCTAAGCTTTCTCATATATAAGTGGAGAAAATGATGCCCATTCTACCCTACCTTATGGGATTATTGTGAGGAAAACACTTAAAGAATCTTAAAATGCTATATAAATAGTTATTGTAGCTCACTACTCAGTTGGGTGCATAAGTCTAGGTATATTTCCTTAGAAGTCAGTCTCATATTGTTGTTATATATAATCTCCTTATGAAACTAGTTTCCATTCATGCCTCATGGATTAGATTCAGATTAGATTTAGGACCCAAAGGGACCCTAGAAACCATCAAATACAACTCCTCATTTTACATATGAAAAAACTAAGGAAGAAAGAAAAGTGAAGGGCCGTGCCCCAAATTATACAGCTAATACGTGTCAAGGCAAGCTGAAAATCCATGTGTTGACTCTAGGCCTTATTTTCTTTCTAGAACTCCATACACACAATAGGGAAACACTGGCACTTCCAAAGGAAAGAGAATAACAAAGAAATATCTTCTGCTTGGTTTCTGTGTTGTCTGGTTTCATGTCTTAGCACCTTTTCTGCTTGCCCTTTTTCATGAGGGATGAACTTTGTTTTTTTCAAACATCACATAGGAACAGGGACATAAGACATAAAGGGATGCAGCCAGTCTCTCCTAGCAGGCAATGCAAGGAACCCAATCTAACATCTTCAAAGAATGACCAAGCATGAAACCTAGGGAGCCACTTTTTTGCATGACTTTTGTATGCCTATAGGGTAGCCACAGAAGGTGAGGTGATGGGGAGGAAGTCTGTTAGTACATAAAAAAGCATGACCCCAAGCATCATTTTCAAATATGCTGCCCTGACTTTGTAACATAACAACCTGTTCCTGACAACTTAAGACCATTATTATGAACATCTACTATTATTTTACTCTATAATACAGAGAAACATTCAGGGCACACTGAAGTGGGCAGGGATACTTGCCCCTCCATTAAATGGCCTTAGGCTACTCATTATTTGAGATCTTGCATCCAGTATTCACAGTTTTTGTCTCTTCCTCTGTTCTAAAGGCTGTCAGCACTACGTCTCACTACTGCCTCAAACGGCCCATATCTCTCTTCCAATTTCTTTTATTTTCCATTCAATTCAATAAACACTTAATAAGCATCTACTCTGCTCAAGGCCATGTGCCTTCTAATTTGCTGTAGGCTTGGCAATCAGATAACATGCACATTAAAATTACATGTAAAATTAGAGTAAACAAGCTGTGAGTATGCCCTGAGGGGCTCTCTTATGAATAAAATTTATGAGTTTTTGTGAATAAACTTTGTGACATTAAATTTGTCTATGCAGAGACTTTTTTGTTTGTTTCCATCCTCGATCTTGAATGTGTACTAGATGGATAAATTTGTAAGTTAGCTGAGTATAGGACTCTCACTCCTCAGTGCTTGGTAATTTGACTTCTGAACTCATTACTCAAATGAGAATGCCCTCTTCTAAATGTTAGAAGTGCACCCATCTAACAAGTCCCCAACAGTGAAAAACATGCTCATCTTAAGCAAAGAGCAATACCTGTTGTGAGATCAGGAAAGCTTTCATTAACCTTTACGTCCATTTTCCCTGAATGGATGTGTAGCCTCCCCAGTAGGGTTACAAGAAGACTGCTACAACATGTTCAGAAAAATGGAGCTTCTTATACTGTTTTGTGAACTTTGGATCTCCCAAGACATTGTCCCCTGGCCATGTGACTTTATGTTCTCTCCGATAGGCTTTTCCTCATACAGCTCATTGAGCCTGAGCACTAGTTTCTAACCTCTAACCTGACCAAGCTAGGTCACAGGACTCTGTGGAAACAGAACTTTTTTGTTTCCCACATAAAATAAAAAAAGAAAACAAAACAAAACATTGGATTTCAAATTTGTTGCATTTTATTTATTCTTTTTCCTTTGTGATCTCTTTGTAACATCTGGTACCAATTGACCCCCCTCTTCTAGATATTCTCTCTTCTCTGGGTTTTTGTGATATTATTTTCTCTTGGTCATTCCTTTTCTGTCTCATTTTCTGGATCCTTGTCATTCATGCCCCACCCCTTCTGTTTGTAACCTCTAAGCTCTATCCTGATTCTCACTCTAGTCTATCTCTTGATGACCTTAGCAGCCCATCATCTCAATGATGATGACTTCAAGATCTCTATATCTAGTACCTGGTCTCTAATCTGATCTGCAGGACCACATCACCAAATGGCTATTTCTAACTCAATGTCCCATGAACATCTCAGGTTCAATATATCCAAAATAGAGCTGCTCATCATTTTTCTTATCAAACCCCCTACCTCTTCTAAATTTCCATTTTTCTTTCAGGGCTACTATTATCCTTGCCATCACCCAGCTTGAAAATCTGTGATATCCTCAAATACTTAGTCTCCCGATCCAAACATCTCTAATCAGTTTCTAAATCTTGCTCCTTTCTCTATAACTTTTCATCATTCCTTTCTCTCCACTCACAAAATCATCAGCCCATTTAAGACTTCTCACCTTTTTAATTGACTCTTACAATAGTCTCCTAATTGATGCAAGAGGTCAGAACCAGGAACAATGGGTGGAAATGTAAAGAGGCAAGTTATCATGAAGAAAACTGTCCAAAAGTCTAACGGGCTGCCTTGAGTCATGGTAATTTTCCCGTGTTAGAATTTTCCAAGCAGAGACTGGATAACCACTTGTTGGCTATATAATAGAATGGCTTATTTTTATTTATGGGTTGGATTGAATAGCCACTCAGAAATTATGTGATTCTGGGGTCTCCCTGACTCAATTCTCTCCCTACTCTGATACATTTTCCTCACAGCTTTCAAAGTGATTTTTCTAAGGCACATATAATTTGTTCTATCATTCTCTTACTCAGTTGACTTCAGTAGCTCCTTACTTCTTCAAGCATCAAATCTAGACTTCTCTGTCATTTTAAGCCCTTTTCAACATGACCTCAATCTACCTTTCCAGTGTTATTACATATTTATGTACAATACAGTTTAACTAAACTGGCCTACTTTGTATTTCTCAAACAGAATATAGTATCTCTCATCAACATGTGTTTGTTTTGGCTGTTTCCCACATCTGGAATTTATCCCCTCCTCACTGGGGCCCATAGGATATTGAGTCTAGGATTCCTACTTGCTTCCAAGGCTCATCTCCAGTATCACCTTCTACACAAAGACATCCTGATCAGCATCAGCTACAGTTTCCATCCCCAAATTCTCTTGTATCTATTTTTATCTCTCTGTGTGTGTGTATGCACATGCCTACATGCATATACTATCTACCCCTCACTACATTATAAACTCCTTAAGAGCAGAGATTATTTCATGTTTGTTTCTGTATCACTAGAACCTAGTACTTAGTAGATACTTCATAAATATTTTTGATTGATTTTTATGTAACTTAATCTACTTTGGTGGTGGTTCTAGATCTGCAGCAGGAAATGAAAGAGATAGTGAACTTAGCTTTAATGATCTAATATGACTCACCAACTTCCAAATCTAACTTTTGCAATTGCCATTACCATTGAAGATATTAATCTAAATAGAAGCCTAGAGTATGGCAGATTGATCTTTACTCCAAACTCAATAACTATTTTCTTCATCTTATGTTTTGAATCTTTATTTGTGTTTTCCTGCTCAGATAGCAACTAGAATTGGGGTAAGAGTGGTACCTTGTAGTCACAGGTAACAGTAACTAGTTTAGATTTATGGAATAGAAAAAACTAGGCTAGAATGTCCAGACTAGAAGGGACTTTAGCAATAATTTAGTCCAACCTCTTCATTACATAGTTATGGAAATTAAAAATATTCAGTGACTTGTCAAGTATTAAATAGCAATATAATTCTACTTCTTTTTCAACATTCTACAAAATCACAATTGCTAAGATCTACAATCATCCAACCTGTTAATCAATATTAGCCAATTACAGTAGGATCACAGACTTTCAGATGTGGAAGAGACCTCAAGAGACATTTAATTTAATCCATATCTTCATAAGAATCCTCTCTATGTAACATCCCCTATGGTAATCCAGGGAACACACAAACAATGGTTACCTCAAAAAAATAACCCATTTCAGTTCAGAGGATTTCTAGTTGCTAAGTACTTTTTCCTTGAATTCATCAAAGATTTGACTTTCCATAGCTTCAATCCATTGCTCCTACTCCTATATTTTAGAGTCAAACAGAAAAAGATAATCCCTCTTTCCCATGGCAGTGCTTCAAATACCTGAAGATAACTACTATCCCTCTCACAAGGTTTCCCTAATTCAGGACAAATCTCCTCACTTCCTTTAACCAATACTAGATGGCACAGTCTCCATTTTCCTCACCGATTCTAGTCACTCTCTATTACTTATCAATGTCCTTCCAAAAAATGTGGTGCCCCAAACTAAACATAATACTCCAGATATAGCCTGACCACAGAGTTTCACCTCCCTAAGCTGGACCTTACACTTCAAAGAGTCCCAAATCACATCACCTTATTTGGTTATACCCCATGCCCAGAACTTTCTCCCTCGTCCTCACCATCACCTAGATTTCTGCAAATCTCATCTCAAGTCCCACCTTCTACAAGAAGCCTTTCCCAGTCCTCCTTAATCTTAGTGACTTAACTCGGAGACTACTGTGAGATTACTATACCCCGAGGTGCAATGGGCTATTTTTTTGAGGTTAACCATTATGTGTATACTTCCTGTGTGACCACTAAGGGTGTTATATAGAGGAGATTCTTATGAAGATATAGATTAGAGTAAATGGTTTCTGGGGTCTCTTCCAGATCTGAGAGTCTTTGCTTCTACTGTAACTGGCCAATATTAGTTAACAGTTTGCATGTTTATAGATTTTAGAATCTGTAATTTTGTAGAATGTTAAAAAAGAAGTAGAAGTATATTACTATCTAATACTTGAGAAGTCATTTCATGTTTTTAATTCTTAATTTCCACACACATAACAAAGTGGTTATACTTAATTATTATTTTACATATCTTGTTTGTATTTAGTTGCTTGTGTGTTGTCTCTCCATTGGACTATTAACTCCTCAAGAGCAAGAACTGGTTTTTTGTTTTATTTTGCTTTGGGTTTTTGGTTTTTGCCTTTCTTTGTATCCCCAGCACTTAAAACAGCAATCTGGCACATTAGAGATGTTTAATAAACACAAATTGACTGACTGGCCGCTAATATATTAAGCTTGTGGTCTATTAAAAATCCCAGTTCTTTTTCTAAACAAACTATTAACTAGCTATGACTCCTTCCCTGCTGTACCCATCTTATACTTAACAAATTCAGCTTTTTAATATGTCTTTTTAAATTAAATAAACCTTTTCAGCTTGTTGAAATACTTCTGAGTCCTGCCTCCTAGTATAGTGCTTTACACTTAGTAAACATAAAATGAATTCTTATTGGCTGTCATCCAATAAGTTAATAATCCCTGCAATGTTAGTTTCAAAGTTAATAGAACCCTTGATCATCCAGTCTAATTAATAACTTAGTGGGAATCTCTTCTAAAAACATGTTTAACAAAGGATCACCCAGATTCTACCTGAAAATCTCCAATAATGCCCACATTGTTGACTGATCATGCCTACACTTTTTGATTGTTTACATCAGAATTGTCTGTCTTAGATTTCAGATTCTAGAGGATAAAGACCATCTGTTAGATTTGCTTTGTTTAATCATGGTTAGACAATTTCTGCCTATCAGGCAAGGAGAATTTCTGTGACACTGGGGAAATTAGGCAGATATTTTCTGGCATTGGTCACTTTCTGAATGAGATCATTTAGATCCAGAAGATGTGAAGGGATGATGAGGAAACTGTAGTCTCTATCACATGAAGATCAGAGGATCAAAGATATAAGGCTAGAAGGGATTTTGGGAGCCTTATAGTCTAATCACTTCTTACAAATGAAGACATTAAGACCTAAAGAGATTAACTGACTTTTCAAGATAACAAATATAACAAGTTATCAGGTCTGGTATTTAAATCTAGGTCTTCTGACTCCAAATCTGATGCTTTCCTTCCCCCACCTCCATACAATGAAGGAAATGAGGATATTTAGGCTAGAAAAGAGAAGAGGACTTAAGGAGGATATTAATGTTTTTCTCAAGAAAGACAGATTAGATTTTTTTCTGCTTTTAGTAAGAGTGTTTAAATATTTAAGAAATGAGAAAAAGGCAGATTTTTGGTTTGATATAAAGAAAAACTTTCTAACTGATTGGTGCTGTCCAAAAGTGAAACTGACTATTTCAAGAGCAAATCTCATCATGAGAGATGAAAGGCTGGTTGAACACTTGTGGACGGAGATAGAATGGTTCATTGGGAAAAAAGCATGACTTTGGAACCAGAAGACCCAGGTTCAAATATTGTCACTAATATACACAACATATATGACCTGGGACAGGTCACAACCTCCCTGGATTTCAGTTTCATTATCCATTAAATTGTGGGGTTGGAATAGTTGGACCCCAAGGTCTCTTCTGACTCCAAATTTACAGCATGATCCTAGTAAAGATTCCTTTTCAGACATGGGATGGACTTGAGAGAACAGAGGTGTCCAAGTCACATTCTATAGGCTGCAAAGGTCCTATCTGACTCTTTGTGACCCCATTTGGGGTTTTCTTGGCAAAGATATTGGAAGTTTTCCATGTCCTTTTCCAGTTCATTTTACAGAGGAGGAAACTAAGGGAAACAGGGTTAAGTGACTTGCCTATGGTCACACAGCTAGTGAGTATCTGAGGTCAGATTTGAACTCAGGAAGATGAGTCTTCCTGCCTTCAGGCTCTGCACTTTATGCACTCTGGTGCCATCTAGCAGCCCTACAATGGAACATTGATAATGTTAATTTACCAATATGCAGTTCACAAGGATCCATTTCTATCTGAATTTGATACCACTGGAATAGAGGACCTCCAAGGTCCCTTCCAGCTTCTTGGAGTCTGTAACTCCATGGGAAAAGCCAATGATCAGGTAGAGGTAAGGATCAGTACTCAACCAGTAACTCTCCTCTGTTCTAGGAGGAGCAGGAGATCTGCCTAAGTCACCAAGAAAAGCCACAACGTGCTTGCTAAAATACGTGTTTCTTCACTATAGAGTAGTTAACCACTGCTTTCAGTTGTTGTTTGTGATGGTGGTGATGATGATGAGAATGATGACAGTCATGACAAGAATGACATGACTTCCCTTTGGGTACTAAGAAGAAGGTTCTCTTTCTCTCTTTTCTGAGCCTGGGAGAGAGACTAATTTCTTGAAAGGGTTAGAGAGGTGTGTTCCATCGCAATCATGCACTGCAACTTGTTCAGCCTTTTCCTAATTACTGGGCCTTCCTGCAATCTCCACTTCTTTGTCACCACAAAGAGAGCTGCTATAAACATTTTAGAACATATTATCTTTGGAAATAGATCTAGTAGTGGTATTGCTGGGTCAAAGGGTATAGGCTTGTGATGGAATTCTACTGGGCTATTAAGAAAGGACGAGCTCAATGACTTTAGAAAACATGGAAAGACTTGTATGAAATGAAGAGGAAAATGAGCAGAAACAAGAGAAAATTGTATGCAGTAACAGCAATATTGTTTTAAGAATTGTTCAAATATGAAGAAAGATACTATCTGCTTCCAGGGAAAGAACTGATAAAACAGAAGTATTTATAATTTTACACATATATGTGTGTATATATATATGTGCATTTGTGTATATATATGTATGTATGTATATTTGTGTCTAAAGGTAGCCATCTTTAGAGCTGGGGGAAGGAAGAAAAAAAAGAAATGATAACTTTTTTATATATTTAAAAGGAATAGCATGTTGTATAATAGTTTTGCAGTTTCATGTGCAGTCGTCTTTTTATTATACTATGTTATGGAGATGCTTGTTTTATTCCATAAATTTTTAAAAAAGCAAATTTTAAAAATTAAAAAGAATTTTAAAATTGGAATTTAATTTTAAAAATTATGAGAGGGAGAGGATTGTTGATTAGGTAAAGCTTCCTCATCTAAATTGTGCTTCAGAGCTGTCGTTGGTTTCTGAGGGAGATTGCATAAGTTCTTCTCCTCTATCACACCTTTCGGAATGCTACAGTCTAGGGTAGTCAAGTGTCACCCAAGGTGGAGACAAGAGGGTAAAGTGGGAATTCATCTGATCCCCTTTGCATCTTTAGGAGCATCTTCATTATACACAGATCTGGTCATGTCAATACTATCCCCCAAGCCCTTCACTGACTCTTACGGCATACATATAATATTATTACCTGTCTAGAAGGCAGAGTATTCAATAGGAGATTGGATTTGTTTTGCCCATATTTTGTCTTATGGCCTTGGTTAATATTTTAAATACTCTCCTCCTCCTCCTGCTCTGCCCTCTCCATGTAACTGGTGAGCCTAACTAAGCTAATTTCAGAAAATGACCTTAATCAGACTATACCTCTGGGGCCACATTTGGATCTGTCATGTATGACCTGTGGCTCCTATAGACCTCTCATTTCTGTATCAGAATATTCTATTACACTAAACTCTATGAGGCTGTCAACAGTCAGGTCACTTGTTGGTTAACGGTGGTTGTCAATGTGGCACTGGAATCACATCACATTGTACCATTAGAATAATAGTGAATGAAAGAAAATGTTTTCTTCTGGCTGATTTCAATATAGTTGTAGCTTTAGCTTACTTTCACTTAAAATGAATTGCAATTATTCTTTATCCTGTTGGTTGTAACCCTTGGACACTGTGACTAATTTCAATCTTCCCTTTCCTCTAAAACACTTCATCCTTATCAGGTGCCAAGAATCTAACTTCCATAGAAAACTGATATTTCTGGAAAAAAATCCCTTGCTTCCTTAATTCAAAACAATTGCTGAAATGCACTAGACTTGGGCATGAAATATTCCAGAAATGCTACACTATTTAAATGGCCCCATTTCTTCCCTTCATTTAAATGTTAACAAGTTCAATAAGACATGAAAAGATGGTGGCATGATATAAACCAGGCCCAAAGGAAATTAATCCCTGTCATCTGTGTTTAGTCACACTCTGTGGGTCAGGCTGTTAGGCCATATCCCCTTTAATACCTGGGAGATCTAAGATAATTTGTATCAATGGCTCCAAATCAGTAAACCCATGTAAGAGAGAACATTTCTATGTTGTGTTCATTTAGCTCTTGATGACATTGGAAAAGTTCATCACGGAGACCCTGCCCACTGGCTTTGTGGAGAGCAGATCAAATTGCTCAAATTATATCCAAGGTGGGCTGCTTTTCAACACTCAGGACTCAAACTGTATTCCATCAATAGTTTCTCACTCATACAAGAAGAGTGTCACTTTGATAACTCTTGGGACAATGTGCAACAAGACCTGTAATATTCACTGAATGGTACCCTCATCTTTTACTACCAAGCCTTTGCTACTAAGAGGCCCTTTTTGGCTTTTTGGATTTCTTAACAGAGTTTTTATGATATTCTTGTCTTTAACAGCATAGTGAAAAGAATTCTGAATTTGGTGTCAGATGTTTAGGGTGGAGATCTCACCTTGGATGCTGGCTATGTGACCACTAGCACCTACACTCTCAGAATTTTAGTATTCTTACCAGTCAAATGGGAATAATATTTGTATTATTGTTGTGATGGAAGTACTTCATAAACTTAAAGGATTAAAAAAAATTAAGCTATAATTATCATTATAAGTGGTTCCCAGGAGCTAGATTTTCTCTGCAAAAGTGAATTGTATTAGATAAGTTCTAGACCTCAAGAGAATAGGGTTTGGGGGGAACATGGGGGACTAGGAGCCGGGTTCAAGGTTCAGCTCTTACTTTCTCTGTGATTTGAAGCAGCTCATGTCACCTTTGTGGGCCTGAGTTTTGTTGTTTTTGCTCAGTTGTTTTCGGTCATGTCCAACTCTGATGCCATTTTGGGGTTTCCTTGGCAAAGATACTGGAGTATCTAGACTGTCAACCACTTCTTTAGCTCATTTTAAAGATGAGGATACTGAGGCATGCAGTCACGGTTTGAGGCCAGATTTGAATTCAGGTCTCCTATCTCCAGGCCTACCACTCTATTCACTGCACCACCAAGCATCCCAGGCCTCAATTTACTCATTTGTATAATGAGAAAATTCTATATCATCTCTAAAATGCTTTCCAGCTCTGAATTCTACAGCTCTATGAACCTGATCTGGAGCTTCTCAGGTCTACTACCATAATGTGTTCTCTAGCCTCATCCAATTCAGTAGGCTGTAAGTGGACACTGACTAGAAATGTGTATTACACATATTCTGTTAGAAGTGATTAAGACAAACTTTGTGCAAAATCTAGAAAGATACGCTTATGGAAAGAACACTAGACTGAAAATAAGGAAATTTGGGTGGTAGTTCTGACTGCCATGATAGCTGTGTGACCTTGGGCAACTCAAAACCAACCTGGGGCTTAGTTTTCTCATTTATAAAGTAAAGGAATTAGACTAGATGACCTCTAAGGTGACTTCTAGTTGCAGCATTCTATGATTTTACTCCACCCCATCCCTGGAGTTGGCCGGCCATGATTCTATTGCCATATCTCACTAGTAGGTAGCAGAAAGTTCAATAACTGGCCACAGCTACTGGGTCTGGAGAAAGAACTGACATTGGCCACTGTAGCTCTGACACAGAATACCAGTATAGGAGGAGGATATCTTGTAATCATCATTCATGTTATTAATAACAATGATGCAATAGCAAATTTTATGTAGCACTGACTGTGTGCCAGGTCCTTTACAAATACTATCTCATTTAATCCTCGCAGCAACATTTCTATTCCCATTTTACAGGTGAGGAAACTGAGGGGTAAAAGAGGTAAAGTGATTTGCCAGGGTTGCACAGCTAGTGAGTATCTGATTTGAATTCAGGTCTTCCTAACTCCAGGCCTATCACCACCTGACTGCCTCTATTGCAAAAGAACAAATGCTTCCCTACCTAGTCTTGGGTCATCTATGTCTCCTACCACCACTGCCACCAAGGTTCCATTGATGTGGTATGCATCTCCTTGGAGTCGTCTTTCTCCCTCTCTACTGCTGTTCCGTCCTTGCCTACTGCTTCCTTTAACCTCTGCCTCCTTCAAGGGATCATGGTAGTCTGAGATCAGTTGTGAACTCTAGCATACAGATCTGGTCAGACTCTCCCTAAGGGGAAAGTTTGTCTTCCCTATTGGTATGACTGTATCTGATTTAGCAAACTATCCTAGTATCATAAGATTATAGCTATAGAGTTGGAATGAGCCTTAGAATTTATCTCATTTTAGAGTTGAAGAATACATATATAGAGAAGAATACATATATATATATATATATATATATATACACACACACACCACATACATACACACATATAGTATGTATATATATATATATATATATATATATATATATATATCTATACACACATATGTATGTATATATACACAAATATACATTTTATACATACACACACACGTGTGTGTGTGTGTGTGTGTATGTAGAATATCAATATACAAAGAAGTTAAAGGATTAACTAAAGGTAACAAAGTATTGTTTGGTGACATAGAGATTGGAACCCTCTGAGAGCTCAATCTATTATACCATGCTATTCACATCTTTTATAGAACTCATCGCAGAAAATGCCCAGAATCTCTTCCAGCACGGGGCTTTGTGTCCCTAAACTTGTCTCCCCTCCAAATAACGTTGTCCCACTTTCTGAAATTACTAGATATAGCTATTCCTAGGGAAATTGGACAGTTGGAAGGAAAAGAAAGAAACTGGAAGGAGAGATGAAACTGAAGTCACAGGACCAAACTCAGGTAAAGTCAAGACAGAAGAACATTGCGAGGAAGATGTCAGAATGTCCATGTATGATGGCAAAAGATGAGAGAGGGCAATCAGAAAAGACACTGAGAGGAGACAAAGAGGCAAAAACAAAATCAAAAGCCAACAGAGAAGTCGAGGTCTGAGCGTTCTGAATACTCACAGTATGAAGTATGCAGACAAAAGAGTACAACTCAAAAGGTAATAGATTTTCACAGAATCAGAGTTGGAAGAAAATTGACAGGAAAAGGACACCCAAACCACAATTAGAAGGAAATCCCTCCATAGGTCACTTAACAAAGAATAATCCTTTTGCTTGAGGATCTCCAAGGACAAAGGAGCCCAGTACAATAGTAAGTCGGGGGGGCAGGGATCTTTTTGTGTTTGTTTCCTCAGTGCCTAACATCATGCCTTACACTCAATAGGCACTTAAAATGCTTATTGGATTGAATAAAACTTGTTGCTATATTATTTCTTGGATCTTCCACCTAGCTCCAATTTAGAAACATCCCAAGTCTATTAAGAATACTGTTGACCTGGAGATCCAGGGCACAAGAAGATGCAGGGAGGGAGGTAGAAGACAGGAAAGCTCCCTCAGGGAATTAAGGACACTTGCTCTGTGACTTTGCCAATTAACTTTCACATTTTGTACTTTTAAAAGTAGGGAAGGAGCAGCAACAGCCTGGAGAGGTCCTGGAAATGCCCTAGTGTTCTAGTATCTTAGTAAATAATCTTCCTTATGCACAAATCTGGTCCTATCAGTGCTATGTCCTTAAACTTTAAATCCTTCCTGGTCAAAATGAGTTAGCCAGCATTCAAGGACTTTTGAAATCTAACTACATGACTCTGCTTGTGTAGCTTTATATCACACCACACCATATACCCCAGACTTTATAGAGCAATAATGCTTACTGGATTACTCAATGCCCCAGTAAACACATCCTGTACTTTCCCACTTCTATATCTTTGCCCCTGAGTCTGAAATGCCCTCCTTCTTACCTTATCACTGCCTGCTGAAATTCAAACTAAAATAATAACAAATCACATTTATTTAGTAATTTATGAATAGTCTATATATTAATCCCATTTTACAAAAGAGGAAACAAAGTCAGAGAATTAAACAACTTGCCTAAAATCATTTTACAACCAATGAGTGTCCAACCAGTGACTGAATCCCAGGTTTACTGACTCAAATTCCAGTGGTCATTATGCAATATATACTAATTTTTACCCACCCATTAAGACCTAGAACAAATGCCATTTCTTCCATTAATATTCCCTGACCTTTGCTCCAGCCTGGTTAGAAACAATTACTTTTTTTCTGATTTAACAGAGCTCTTCATATACTTCTTAATCCTTCACCAGGATCTACATTATTTGCAAATTATTTGTATGTTTTATCCTGCCTCTCCTGTCTAAAACAATTCTCTTGGTTCATCACTATTTTAAGTTTTTTGAAGACAGGAACCATGTTTCTTTTCATCTTTGAATCTCCCCTGTTATACAATGTATAATATACACACTCTGCATATAGTGTGGGGAATATGCTCAGCCTATTCTGAGGATGGTCATCTCACCTAGTAAAGATGTTGGAAAGAGATGGGCTGAAAGGTTTGGTACTTACGGGATACCAATCTCGAAGATGTTGTTCTGGATGAGTTGCTTCCCCAACATGATGATACTGAGCTGAAGGCAGAGTTCCATGAGGCAGCCCCCTGGAGCACACTGTGAGGGGATACAAAGAAAGTATGTTGGACTGGAGATATAGAAACGTAACTCCAGGGAGATGAGGATGTCTTGAAATTTTCTGGATGTCTCCAGCCATTCTTTGTGCATTTCACTGGGGTCATGATCTCCACTCCCTGCCCAAATGAGTTAGGACTCCACTCTTGGAACCACCCTGAATTTTGATAGGATTAGTTCCAGGCTTTACTAGCCTAGTAAGGTTACCATAGTTAATATGGTACTTCCTAGTAAGAGTACCATACTTAATCCACACTTTCCCCTTCCTTGCTTCTCTATGTTTTATATTACCCTAATAGAAGATAAACTCTTTGAAGACAGGAACTCTTAGTTTTTATTTATATCCACGGTGCTGAGCATGACACCTGGCACATATTAAGTACTTAATAAAATTTCCTTCCTTCCATCCTTCCTTCCTTCCTTCCTCTCTCTTTCTTTCTTTCTTTTTCTTCCTATTTAGATGAAGGTCATAGTAGTGACACTTGCCTCTTCCATTCGGTAATTGTCAAACACATAGACATAACTCCCAGGCCTGCCGACAAACCTGAAATTAAAAAGGCAACAGTTAGGGAAGGGAAAGAATAACTATACTGTTAGAGGATATGATTCATCTGTGAAATGACATCCCTCCAGTGTCTTTCTTTGAAATGTCAGTATAAATATCCATGGGGAGGGGGTAAGTAGAGATCAATCTTAAAAATAGGTAGATTCATCTGGGGGTTAGGCAGATTTGGTGTTGTGCAGAGACCACAAGACTTGGGCTTGAGTACCAGCTCTACTACTTACAAGATGCATGAACTTACAGTGAAGTATGATATGGCAGGAAAAATACTGGCTCTGGAGTCAGAGGTCATGAGTCCAAACCTTGCCACCTTAGGCAAGTTACCTCTTGGTCCTCAGGTTCCTCAGCTATAAAGTGAAGGGGTACATTTGATGATCTATAATGTCCCTTCCAATTCGATATCCTATGAACTCTTTAAGACCAGCAGCAGATCAGATTAGATGCAATATATGTGGGGGTGATATGTAGCATATCTGGAAATGACAGGGAGTCATTGTAATTTCTTGAACAAGAAAGAGGCATGGGCAGATCTAAACTTTAGAAGGTCTATTCTGGTTGTTGTATGGAAAATGGATAGGAAAGAAGGGAAGCTGGAATCAGGCAAATCAGAAGAAGGCTATCCCTTCTTTTATCCAAGCGAGAGGTAAGTACCTGAAGTAGGGTGGTGCTTATGAGCAAAACTGAAACCAACAATTTAGTTGTAAGAGCTTTAGTGGAGACAGACTTGATAAAGCTGGCCTCCCAATTGTAAATGGAGGAAATAAGGCAAAACCACAGCTCATGATAAAAAAGGCTTGGTTTTTTTTTAATGGACTGAAAGGGTGATATGAGTCAAGAATGTTATGTGACATCCAAAAAATATAAATATAATTTCAGGTTGAATTAATAGAATCACAGTGTCCAGAACAAATGAGGTGATTATCTATTTGTATTTAACCTTGGTCAAACTGTTGGGAATATTTTGTCCAGTTCTTGGAGCCATATTTTATTTTTTTTTAATTGGGGGGATATTTCTGAAATCCACCTGCTCGTTATTCTTTATAGCACAATTAGTAATATTCCATTATATTCCTATACCACAACTTGTTCAGCCATTTCCTGATGGGTACTCCCTCAGTTTCTGATTCTTTCCCACCACAAAAAGAGCTGCTATAAATATTTTGTGCAGGTAGGTCTTTTCCTCCTTTTTTATGATCTCTTTGGAATACAGACCTGGCAGTGGTATTGCTGGTATACACACTTTTATTGCTCTTTGGGCATAGTTCCAAATTGCTCTTGGGGCTACATTTTAAGGAAGTCATTAATTATTATTGAATAACCATAGGAGAGTGAACAGGAAAGCAAAGGAACTGGAAACTGTACTGTGTAACGATCAGTTGAAAAAACTGGGTAAATCTAACTTAGCTTAGAGAAGATTTGAGAAGATATCATAGTTGTGTACTCAAGTATCTGAAGAGCCACATGAGGAAAAAAAGCTAGATTTATTTCTACTTGGTCATAAAGGGCAAAACTAGGGGAAATCATTGGGAGGTGCAAAGAGGCAGATTTAGGCCTCATGTTGAAAGGAAACTTCCTAACAGTTATGGCTATCCATCAGTAGACAGGATTTCCTTGGAGTCTAGTGAGTGCCCCATCATTAGAAGCCTTCAAGTAAAGAAGATAACATTGTTCATCATCTCCATGGCATCATTTTGAGGACATGGAGTGTTATAGATTATGATTCTTATTTAGTTATCAGTTAAACTAAAAGAACTAATTCCCTAAAGGAAATGCTATTCTTTCATTCATTCCAGTTCATAACCCAGGAGTGATCCTTGATATTCTACTTTCCCTCTTCCATCCTTCAATCTCACCTCCACCAATATCTAGCTGCCAATTCCACCTTCTCAAAATTCCTCATATCTGTTTCCTTCTCTCTACTCACACCATAACTAGCCTAGCCTGGACTCTTATCATTCTTCACTAAGATGACTATAACAACCAAAATGTTCTCCTTGTATCTAACTTGTCCCCTCTTCAATTCATTTTCCACAGAATTGCCAAAATTATATTGTTGAAAGGAAAATTCTTTGGGCTTTCACCTTGATTAATGAGGCAACACTCAGGATGAAGAGAATTAGAAGGAATTTATTCCAAGTAAGTTAAAGGAGCAACACATTGACAGGTTGATCACTAGAGATCAGCAAGGACTTCAAGGTTGGAACAGCTTTTATTGATAACTTTCTTAGGATAAAGACAATTCATATAGGTTAATGCCAGTAAAAGAGGTTGGACCCTTGCATCTCAGTTTTTCCCCAAAGTAGCAAGTATTTGACAATTTACAGGTATGATTACAAATATCACAGGTATAGGATAAAATTGCAGACTCATTGTCTTTCCCAACACTGGTTGGTAAGCAGGGCTGAGAACAATATGAATCAATATAATTTTCATTAATATTCCTAAAACATAACTATGTTCATATCACTCCCTTACTTAATAAATGTCAATAGTTCCCAATTGCCCTTAGTATATTCAAAATTCTCTATTTCACATTAAAGACTTTTACAATTTGGTTCCAGCATATCATTCCAGGGTGATAAAACATTACTCTCCCTCATGCATGCTATAGGGCAGTATAATGGTAATTTACATGGCAAGACCTTTCCCATTCATTAATAGGTCCATGTGACCTGCATGGGTCACATGGAAGTCTGAGTCACACGGAGCCTGTGGTGGGAGGAGCTTGCTGAATTGGTGGAACAGGAAGAGGCAGAACTAGAGCACAACTGAGAGGGAATTTGGTTATGAAGCTAGTCAGAGCTAGGAAGGATATAGGCAAGCAGGCAGCTGGCTAGTGGGAGTGAAAGGGCTTATTTGTGATTTGTTTAATGGAGCTGGTTTGTGGGAAGCCTAGCAGGGAGAATGCTTGGGGATGGTCTTGTTCTCTGCATTGTTACTATGTATAAATTTTTGTTACTATGATGGATTTGGCTTTCTGGTGTCTGAATAAATGTTTTGATTCTGTCTTCCATGTGGAAAGTCTGTTGTATTTTGTGATTGCATCAGGGATATTCATAGCCATTGTAGGCACTGTGAATATAGGGTTGGCACTATCAGCAGTTGGGTGGTTCAGTGCATGCAGTGCTTGGCCTGGAGTGAGAAAGTGTCTGGTCTCACTAGCTGTGTGATCTTGGGTAATTCACTTAAACTCTGTTTGCCTTAATCCCTTGGAGGAGGAAATAGCAAACCACTCTAGTATCTTTGCCAAGAAAATTCCATGGACAGTACTGGGAGGGCTATGGACCTTGGTGTCATAAAGAGTTATACAACACACGCCTGAAAAATACATGCTATACCAAAGTGAAATCAACCTTCTACCTCTCATCTCCTGTCTCCATGTCTTTGCACAAGCTGTGCCGTATGCCTGGGAGGCTCTCCTTTGTTATTATGACTTCTTATAAACTCATTTCCCTTAAGGGCTTAATTGCTCTCTCCTTAAAGAAACTTTTCCTGATTCCCATGGTGGTTAGTCCCTCCACCTCAAGTTACCTCAAATCAAATTATTTAAGCAATAAACATGTAATATTACTAGAATATTACTACTAGAATGAGAGCTCCTTAAGAGTAGGTATTCTCTCACTTATACCCAGTGCCTTACAGAGTTGTAGGTATACTGGAGGTGTTTAATAACAATAACAGCTAACATTTGCGTGGTTATCTTTAAGATTTGCAAAGAATGTTACATTTCATCTCATTTGATCCCACAACAATTATATGAAGTAGTTGCTGTTACTATTCTCATTTTGTCATTTAGTCACTTGGTTGTATCTGACTCTTCATGACCTCATTTGGGGTTTTCTTGGCAAAGATAGTAGAATGGTTTTGCCATTTCCTTCTCCAGTTCATTTCACAAATGAGAAAACTGAGGTAGAGTTAAGTGACTTGCCCAGGGTCGCACAGCTAATAAGTCTCAGGTCAGATTTGAACTCATGTCTTCCTGACTCCAGGGATGGCACTCTCTCCTCTGTGTCACCAAGCTGACTATTCTCATTTTACAAATGAGGGAACCAAGACCTAGAAAGATTAAATGGCTTACTGGGGATCAAACAGCTAGTAAGTGTCTAAGGGAAGATTTGAACTTAGGTCTTTTTGACTCCAAATCCAATATTCTCACCAAGTATGACACCTCCTTGCCACATAAATGCTTGTCAACTGATTGATCTGAAGTATTTTTCAACTCTGAGTTCATGTGATCCCTTCATTTCTCCAGGATTACTCCACTTCTTTGACACATAAAACTGGTATTTGCCTCCTGAGTACAGCACCCATTTCTTCTGCTTCCTCAGGATTCTGACTCTGGTTTGAATCACTCAAGACATGTAACAAATATTTAGTGCCCATTTTGTACCAGGTCACATGCTTGGGACTAGAGATGCAAAACTAAAGTAAAATAGTACACATTAAAAGAATCCTTGCTCTTAAATAGCTTATACCATATTCTACTGGGCTGGGAATAGAATATGTATGCAAGTAAGTAAATTCAAAGTAATTTCAAGAAGAAAGTTAATAATCTTCAGGCTCAATTTTCATAAAAAGCAGTATCTATTCCCCACCCCTTTGACTGTATTACCTAGTACTCTTTGTGGATTGTCTGTACTCCAGCTCTTCCCCTAACCTTGGCACTCAGGCTGTCTGCATGGGACAACCACTAACCTGAAGCTGATATTCCTGGTCAACACAGCAAGTTGTTTGGATTCTCCAGTGGTTTGTACTGCTTGTGCGTTTTCTCCCCTAGTTAGTAAAGCTGACAGTTGACTATGCAAATAATATCACTCTTTGCAGGAACATTAATTTCCCAGGGGGGAAAAGGTATGGAAGTATATGAAATTCAAAGTAGAGATTACTAGAAACAGAAGCAGAAATTGCATGCTTTGCAATTTCTTCCTACTACAAAATACAAAAACTAGATGAGGAAGGTTTTATTCACTTTTCTGAGCAGGATCTCAAAGTTTCTGTAACAGAAACTGGGCAGTAGAACCGAGCGAGGACATAAAATGACTGTATTGGTGTTTTCCTTGCTCTATAGCACCCTCTTACTGACTTTGGATATTTTGGTCTCACATTCCATTTACATTGATTTGCCTGGCCTAACTTAGATGCCTTTGTAAATTCCTATCTTTGATCTGAGTCTGATTTTTGGTTTTTCACATGAATCTTGATTTAGACTAAGGACACAGAACCTGAAGCCTTGAGACCACATGTGGCCTTGAGGCCACAGGTTCCCCACTTCTGATTTAGACCATGTCCTCTCTCTCATAGCTCCCAGTCTCCTCATAGAAACTGAGGCCCATCAGAAGCAGGAGGTACACAGGCCAGACCGCTTGGGATCAATTGCAGACCAAGAGAAACCTCATCTATTAATTTAGCAGAATCCCAACGCAGTTGTTAAATAAATGTTTGCGGAATAGATAAATGTTCCTCCTCCAGGTAACCTTCATTCAGCTGACATCTGGGGGCAGCAGAGGATAGAGGCCCTAAGAAGGGGAATTTGATTTTAGACTGTCAGTGAAACTTAAAGGCAAGTAAACATATCTCTGGACATTAGCATAAGCAAATGTACAGATCCTAAGAGGGCAGTTTGAAAATATGAGGTGGAGAGTAGTTCAGTCTGGCTGGGACTTAGGCTCAATGAAGAGGGGCAGTATGAGATAACGGTGCAAAAGTATGTTTCAGCCAAATTGTAGAGGGCCTTGAATGCCACATTATCGGCTCTTTATACTTGATTCACTAGACAATGCACAGCGAAAGTTTTCAAGTGTGCAGATGAAGTGATCAGAAAAGTGTGTCAAGAAGACAACCCAGATATTTTGTGAAGATAAACTGAAGAAGGCCTATGTAGAAGGCAGAAAATACATTAAGAGACCAGAATAATCGCTTAAACAAGAAAATAGGTAGGGCTACACTACAGTGGTTACATTAAGACTGAAAAGGAGAATTATTGTTGAAGTCAAATAATAAAAGCAGCTGACATTTTTATAGCTCTTTCATGTTTATAATAATCAAAGAAGTTTCTATACATTATCTAATTTGATTCATTTTGAGGATCAAGTTACCATACCTACCATAAAGTAGATATTGGTAACTTTTTTTTTCTTTAACAAATAAAGAAATTTATTGGAGGAGGAGTAGAAAAATAAGTGCCTTCATGCCATATTGATGGGTTTTGAACTGATCCAGACATTTTGATAAGTAACTTGGAACTATGCCCAGAAAGGTACCAACTTGTGTATATCCTGCGATATTACCCAACTATCCCACTAGTTGGTCTATACCCAAGGGAATCAAAGAAAGAGAAAAGGGATCTATATGGACAAAAATTTTTAGAACAGTTCCTTTGGTGGTGGTCCCAAATAGGAAACTTAAGGGACTTTCCTCCTATTGAGAAGTAGCTAAACAAAGTGTGCTTTTTGGATCTAATAGAATATTAATTTTCTATAAGAAATGAGAAAATGGACAGTATTTACAATGATAGCGAGAGAAAACAACCTTGAAATCAAGACTTGAAAAACTCTGATCAATACATTGATAAATCATGAATCCAAAAGGATGAAGATGAAATACACCACTCACCTTACTGACAGAGAGGTGATAAAATGCAGAAATAAATATATTTTTGGACCTAAAGCGAGGTGTTGCAGTAGAAAGAACACCAGGCCTGGAGTTAGGAAGACCCGAGTTCAAATACAGCCTTAGACACTTAGTAGTTGTGTGACTTTGGGCAAGTCACCTGTTTGCCTCAGTATCCTCATTTGTAAAATGAGCTGGAGAAGGAAATGACTAACTACTTCAGTCTCTTTACCAAGAAAACCCCAATGGGGTCATGAATAGCTGGACTCAATTAAAACAACTGAATAACAACCAAAAAGGTGGGAATTTACTTTGCTGGACTATGTAGCTATGTATTGAAAATTTTGGTTTTGGATTTTAAAAATTGTTTAATTGTGAGGGTAATGATAGGAACAGACTAGTAAAACGATTATTACTTTAAAAAGGAAAAAATTACAGAGAAAACTGAAACTCAAGAGAGATTAAGTGACTTATTCATGGTTGCACAGCTAGTACAAATCACAAGCAGGAGTTAACTTCAGATCTTTCTTGACTTAAAATCTATACTTTCCACTATGTACCACATAGCTAATACTTTTTATGTTATCTGTACTTTGTGTATTTGCACCCCCCCTCCACTTTCTTATTCTAAGTAGAATTGACAGTATTTGTCAACTGATTGGGTGTAGGAGATGAGAGAAAGGAAAAAAGTCAAGAATGATACTTCAGTTTCAAGCCTGGGTGATGGGGAGAATGTTGGTGCCCTCTACAGAAACAAAGAGGACATTATCTTACTTGACTCTGGGTAGTTCAAATATTACTCTTCCCACTAGGAAGGTTAGGAAATGTAAGTGGTCAAGGTCCCTGACTTAATAGTCATTTCACCACCCCATACTGTTCCTGACCCAGAGAAATTGAGTAGCCACTTGGACCTAACTACATAGAATGAGCAGCCCAGGAGGCTACGAAAGATGGGCTGCCTCCACTGCCCAAAGGGATGTCCAGCCTACTGGAAAAGTAAGGTGGAATACATTGGATAATACTGGATAAACAACCCTCTGAACCCAATGAGGCTTACCTCCCTTTGAAAAAGGCCACGTAGAAAATGGAGGAATAGGCATTGACAAACTTCAGCAGGAAAGCTTTGAGGATCAGCCGTTGCTCAAAACTCTCTTCTGTTCTCGGCACCTCTGTAAGAGAAAAACAAGCCTGAGCAGAGCAATGAGACCAAGGGGATATCTAGGCCTCTCTCTCAAACCCACAGCTCCAGTAAGATTGGGGAGTTGGGTTTGAATCTTACCCTTTTTTTCTTTTTTTTGCAGCTTTTGTGATTGCAATAAAAGGTAGTTTACATAGTTAAGGCTCAGTTTCCTCATCTTCAAAATAGGGACATATACACTTGTATCATATATCTCAAGAGGTTCTTTTGAGGGAAAATATGCATGTGTACATATATATATATGTATATATATTTCATTTATATACAAATTTTAAAAATACTAAGAATTACATCAACGAGTAGTATGCTCCAACCTGACTGAAATAAGCTGTTCATGCTGCAAATCAGGGAATGGATAAAAGAAGAGAAATCAAGAAAAGACAAGTACTAGTTCCCAATACATAATAAGTGCTTAATAAATGCTTGTTGACTGGCTGAGGAAGGTTAATTGATATAAATCAATTACAGCAACAAAGAGATTAAGAGTCCAGAAACTGATGTTCTTGCCGAGTGGAGACATACATCAGCTAACGGCAATGCTGATTTACAGTATAAACTTGTTTGTAATAGCTTACTGAAGAGCATGATAGAAGGTGACAAAAAATAAACCCTCATAAAAGAACACAAAAGAAAGTGGAAGGGGAAAAATGCACAAAGTTTGAATAACATAACATAGGGTAGCTAGACAGTGTAGCAGACAGAGTGATAGGCATTAGGAAAACTCATTTCATCAAATCTGGTCTCAGATATGTGACCCTGGACAAGTCACTTATCCATTCTGCTTGCCTTATTTTTCTCATCTGTCAAATGCTGAAGAAGGAAATAGCAAATCATTCCAATATCTCAGCCAAGAAAACCCCCAATGAGATAACAGAGTTGGATACAACTGAAAATGACTCAACAACAACAATGACTAACAAAGATAACATAAAGAGCTTAAGCCAAAGGGATGAATTTTTGATCTCACAGATATTGTTAAGACTTGGTATGATGAGGCCTATTACCAGAATACTGCTCAAAAGAGTATAATGGAATAGGATAGGCAAAAGAAGGCATAGCTTAGCAATCTATGTTAAAAATGTATATACACTCAAGACAACTCAGGAAATCAATGGAGAAGCATTTAGCTGAAGTCCAATGGAGGAAGAAGCTGAAGTGTATGATTAGATGTTCTACAGCAAATGACAAGCCTTCCACTGAGACATGATGGAGAAGTGATGGAGAACTTCAATTAATCCAGACATCTGCTAGAGTTATCTCTGCCAAAAGCAGAGCAATGAATAATTTCTTCACATACTTTAATGATAATTTCCTCTTTTAAAAGGTAGAGGAAGCAACAAAATGCAATGCTGTTCTGGATCTAATTTACACTGGTCGCAAGGAATTGGTTACTATTTACTGTGGTAGAAATGATGGAACCCTAGGAGAACGTGATTATTCCATCTTAAAGTTTGTGATAGAGGAGGAAAAAAAAGCTGTGCATAGTCTGATAGGTTTCCTAGATTTGAGAGAATACATTTCAAAGGTTAAGAGAAGGTATAGATAGGATCTCATCACCTAAAATTCTATGGGAGAATTCAACTTAGGAAAAATGGGAAGCTCTTAAGGCATCCTTTTATTTCAGGAAGAAAGAAAACAGAGACAGATAAATATCCTTTTCCATAAATTAGAACATTGGGGTTCCATTGAGCTCCCGACAGGCCCAAGCCTTCCTGTATCCCTTCCCTCAAAGTCATAAGATTTTAAAAATTAACTATATTTTTCCCTATGGTTCATACCCACCCTGAGAGGGGGAAAGGAGTGAGAGATGTAAGGAAAGAGAAACCTCTCCTTAATATACTAGAGATACCTAAGAAAGGACAAAGGTCTGACTGATTGGAATAGGGAAGGGGAGGAAATGGAGGTATGCAATTTTTCTTTGGGTAGGTGGAGGGCTGAAAACAATTTCTTTTTAACCTGACATATTTATATATTTACAGTTTATGTGAGAACAAAGCAAGGTTTGGGAGAAGTCATTTCTCAGGATGGGGAAAGAGAGAAAAACATACACTAATACGCCTCTCTTTTTGGTCATAGTCTTTCTCTACCCATTCAATTATTTAAACATCAACTGAAAAAAGTGAAGGAACAGGAAGTAATGGGAGTCAGAGAAAGAAGGGATGTGTGAAGGATTCCAGTCCACAGCTCTTTCCAAGAGAAACTGAGAGAACAGGGGAAGGGTCTTCCACAGGGAAAAGGGATCTGAATGTGTGTGGACTTGGAAGTAACCAGCCATGTCTGTCAAGGCAAGGCGACCCTGCAATATCTTTTCCATTGGGGTGGGAAGCTAGGCCAAACCCATTTTCTCCAGGATACTTTAAGGTGACTTATCTTCTTCCTGTAGTAGATCTGCTTGTTCTATGGCCTTTAACACACTTTTCTTAGAGGTATGATCACCCATCAGAGATTCATCCATGATGAAGTAGGCCTTCTCAAAGTTGAAGATAATGTTGAGTTCACATACGCTGCCAAGATATTTGTCCAGGAGCTTCACCTATCAGTGGATCAGTTCCACTGTGATGAGCTCATTATCTTGGCCCTCAAATGGCGCAGCAGAAGTAGAGACAGGCATATCTCTTATAGACAACTTTGAGGTCTCTCCACTCCAGGAAGCTACATATCTTGGGCTTTCTGGCCAGGACCATCTTTTTTTCTCTTCTGACATAGCCAGGTACCATTTCTGCAGCCACAGATTCCCCTGCCAGCTGAACAGTATCATGAGCCATCTAGAGGAGGCATGTGCTACCCCTTCGGGCTTTGGTCCCCAAGATGTTCCAGTGGGTGTAGCCCCCGCCCCTCATTTCCAGAGGTTCTTAATCTTTTGGGGTCACGATACTCTGTGTCTTTGGCAGTCTGGTGAAACCTAGGGACCCTTTCTCAGACGAATGTTTTTAAATGCAGAAAATAAAATACATAGGCATACAAAGGAAATCAATTATATTGAAATAATTATCAACAATTTTTTTTTAAACTTCATGGACCCTATGTTAAGAACCTCTGTTCTAAGGATACAAAGAAAAATAATTTCTCTCAGAAGAATCAAAGGGAATATTCTAAAAATAAACACTAAAAATGTGCATAGAACTACCACTAGCTAATTTGAATTTTAAGACATGTAAAAATGATGAAAACAAGTACAAGTGATAGAGATAAGTTGAAAGAAGAATGACACATGTTGTGGAATGACCTTGTAAGAAAAGTGTCAAGGGTGCTAAAGGCTCTAGCAAGGAAACTAAGGATAACAAAACTTGCGGAATAGAATAGGATCAGAGAGGGTCAGCATGGTTGCTTGGGGGAAATGGAATAGTAATAATTAATGACACAGAGAAAGCAGTAAATACTCAATTCCTATTTTGCCTTTATTTTTTCTTCCAATGAGGATGATCTTTGAACATACATGGTTAATAGGGAGTTATTTCTGAAGAAAAGGAGATAATATGAAAACACACTGCCCTTGACAAATTCAAGTCACCTGAAACCAAGGAATTACATTTTCAAGTACTGAAAGAAATGGAAAGATCAATGGCATTGTCAATAAGACTGAAAAAAGGAGAGGTTTTTTTTGGTGGACAAAAGACAAATGTCTTGATTTTTTTATGGAAGCAAATGGCATTTTCTAATATAAGATAGTAAGTTTAAGCTTTATTCTGGACACATTTCAGAAGGTAGGTTAGTCAACATGTAGAAGCAGCAGTGATCATACAGATCATAGTAATTTGAGATGAATCCTTATTTCCTTTTCTTTTTCAAGATTGAAGGATCATTGATAGAAGCTCAGAAGGTACCTCCATGGCTGTCCCATCTACCAACCCTCTCATTTTATGGAAGAGGAAACTGAAGCCCAGTAATTCTAACTAACTGGCCCAAGGTCACACAAGAAGTATTATAGGTAGAATTTGAAGCCAGGCCTCAAACTCCAGAATCAGTATTCTTTCTACTGTATCACACTAGGAAATATTATGGATAAGGTTTTCTTAGATTTTTAGTTAATAAAGTCTTTCAGTGTAGTTTTGTGGGAAAGAGAGAGATGTAAACTAAGCAATAGTACAAATAGATGGATTTGGAACTGTTTGAATGGCTGGATCCAAACTTACAGCAGTCACTAAGCATTTAGATGGAGGCCTCCCTAGGTGACACAATTAGCATTGCCTGAGGAGTTAGAAAAAAAATCCCTAGAAATTACATGAAATTCCCTAGTCTGAACTGTGTAAGGGTCTCCAGGTTGCTTAGCCAAGGAAAGCCACATAGGTTAGAGGACTAGGTGAGTGAAGTTGGGAGGGTGAGTAGAATTGGGTCACAACTACATCATTGTAATTCTATAGGAAATAAAGCTGGGAAAGGCTCATAGTGGGTTTCTTTTTTTTTGTATTAACATTTTTACTCAAAGGTTTGAGTTCTAAATTCTGTCTCTCCCTCCCTCCATGCCCTCCCCCTTCCCTGAGGAGATAAGTCATCAGATATAGGTTATACATGTGAAATTATGTAAAATATTTTCCTATTAGTAATTTCATACAAAAAGAGTCAATTAAAAGAAAAAGAAACAAAAAAGAGTGAAAAATAGCAAGTTTTAGTCTGTATTCAAACAATGTCAGTTCTTTCTCAAGAAGCAGATTGTATGTTTCATCACTAGTCCCTTGGGGTTGCCTTGGATCGTTACATTGCTGGGAATAGCTAAGTGTTTCATAGTTGATCGTTACAAGATTGCTGTTCCTGTGTACAGTGTTCTCCTAGTTCTGCTCGCTTCACTTTGCATCAGTTTATAGAAGTCTCTACAGCTTTTTCTAAACTCTTCTTGTACCTCGTTTCTTATGGCACATTAATATTCCATTATAATCATATACCACGGCTTGTTTTACCATTCCCTAGTTGACGACTATCCTTCAGATTTCTTAACCATCACTAAAAAGCTGCTATGAATGTTTCTCCTTTTCTTAGACGTCTTCAGGATATAGACCTAGCAGTCGTATTTCTGGACCAGAGAGTATGCACAGTTTTACAGCGCTTTGGGGATAGTTCCAAATTGACCTCCAGAATGGTTGGATCAGTTCACAAACTGATCATTCAGTGATTGTTCACCAACAATGCATTAGTGTTCCAGTTTTCTCACATCCCCTCCAACATCCAACATTTCCCCTTTTTGTCATATTAATCAATCTGACAGGTGGGAGGTGTTGCCTTACAGTTAATTTGCTTTTCTCTAATCAATAGTGATTTAGAGCATTTTTTCATATGACTACATATTTGTTTGACTATATATTGATATATATATATATATATATTGAGATATATATATATACATATATATATATATGTATATATATATATATATATATATATATATATATATAGTCTATATATTGATTTCTTTGTCTGAAATCTGCCTGTTCATATCTTTTGAACATTTCACAGTGGAAGAATGAACTGTATTTTTATAAGTTTGGCTCTGTTCTCTAAATATTTGATAAATGAGACCATTATCAGAGATATTTGTTACAAAATTTTCCCAGGTTATCTGCTTTCTTTATAATTTGGTTCCATTGGTTTTGTTTCTACAAAATCTTTTTAATTTCATGGAATCAAAATGATCAATTTTATATTTTGTAATACTCTATCTTCTTTGGTCCTAAATTCTTCCTTTATCCATAAATCCAACATATAAACTATTCCACATTCTCTTAATTTGCTTATAGTATCACCCTTTATGTGTAAATCATGAACCTATTTTGACCTTATCTTGGTATATGGTGTGAGATGTTGGTCTATACCTAGTTTCCCAGTTTTTCCAGCAGATTTTGTCCAATGATGAGTTGGCTTGCTATGGTGATTTATTACATAATTTGTATCTAGTCTGTTCCACTGATCTACCACTGTATTTCTTAGGCAGTAACAGTTTCTTTTGATAATTGCTACTTTATAATAGAGTTTGATATCTGGTATGGCTAGACTACCTTCTTTTACACTTTTATTGATTCTCTGATGTCACTGAGCTTTTATTCTTCCAGATGAATTTTGTTTTTCCCTAGCTCTATAAAATAATTTTTGATAGTCTGATTGGTATGGCACTGAATAAATAGATTAATTTAGGTAGAACTGTCATTTTCATTGTACTGGCTAAGCTTCCCCATGAGCAATTAATATTTCTCCAGTTATTTAGATCTGATTTTATTTTATGAAAAGTATTTTATAGTTGTGTTTATATAGTTCCTGGGTTTCCCTTGGCCGGTAGGCTCTGAAGTATTTTATATTATCTACAGTTATTTTAAATGGAATTTCTGTTTCTCTCTTGCTGCTGGACTTCGTTGGCAATATATAGTAATGCCTATGATTTATGTGGGTTTATTTTGTATCCTGCAACTTTGCTAAAGTTATTAATACTTTCAAGTAATAATTTTCAAGTAGGCTGTAACTGATAGTTTGTTGGGTTGTTTTTTTTTTTTTTTTTTACCAGTTTTTACTCTCTGGTTCCTTCAAACTGAGTTATTTCAAGGAACTCTTAGGATCTTTCCTGCTGAGGTACTTCCCATCCTGGTGCCCAGTCTTATTTCTGTTTCAGCCCCTGGGGACTGGAATGCTTCTCTTAAACACCTTAAAAAAGAGGATTTTCATACACAAAGCAAAAGATAAAAAGATGATTCAATATGAAACCATGAATCTCCATTTCATACTTTTTCTTTCAAAAAAGTATATTCTATACATTACTTTCAAAACTATCCTGCTCATCTGTGCTTCCTTCTAAATTTTATTCTGTTCTATGCATTAAAACAAAAAGTTTCAATGACTCTATTTGGGGAGGAGAATCTCTTTTATGAATCCCCTCCTCCCCTGAACTCTTCCTCTTTCCCTTTTCCCCTCTCTCTAACTAACCTAGAAAAAGAAAGTGGGTATGGGTGGTGGATGGTGGGTGGGAAATCCTTATAAGAAATAAACATAATTAAGAAAAATGAATCCTTATAATGGCTTTATCCAAAAATATTTATCTCTGCACTTTATATATTCTTCTCATGTACCATATCAGACTCTACGAGATTCTTATGTATAATAGCAACAGCAGTAAATAGCTAGCATTTATATAGCACTTTAAAGTTAGCAAATACTTTAAATATTTTATCTCACTTGATCCTCACAATATCCCCTTGAGATAGTTGCTGTTATCTCCATTTTACAAATGAGGAGACTGAGGCTGAGAAAGATCAGGTGACTTGAACAGAATCACATGGCTACCCCCTTTAACTCAATTACTTGCTTCTAGAATTCTCTAAGTATATTATCATAGCATCTATAAAGAGTGAGAGTTTTGTTTCCTCATTATTCTAATTCCTTTAATTCTTGTTTTTCTTCTTTCTTAATAATAGCAAACAATAGAAGTGAAAATGGGTAAGCTTGTTTCACCCTTAATTGTATTGGAAAAGCCTCTAGCTTATCCCTATTACAGATTATAATGTTACTGATGAATTTACATAAACATAACCTGTCACTTTAAGGTAAGCTCCATTATTCCTATGCTCTCTAGTATTTTTAATAGGAAAGGATGCTATATTTTGACAAAAGCTTTTTCTGCATCTATTGATGATCATATGATTTATGTCGGTTTAGTTATTGATATGGTCATTTATGCTGATAGTTTTTTCTAATATTGAACCAGCACTGAACTCCTGGTATAAATCTACCCTGGTCATAGAGTATTATCTTTATTATTTATCACTGTAATCTTTTTGTTAATATTTTAAATGTTCAGATCAACATTCAAATAGGGAAATTGGTTTATAATTTTATTTCTCTGCTTTGGCTCTTTCTGATTTAGGTATAAGCACCATATTTGTGTCATAAAAGGAATTTAGTAGGACTCCATTTATTTTATCAAAATAATTTATATAGTATTGGGATTAATTGTTCTTCATGTTTTTCTTTTTAAAATTTATTTATTCTTAGTTTTCAACACTCATTTCTATAAGATTTGAGTTCCAAATTTTCTCCCCATCTCTCCCCTCTGCACATCCCAAGAGAGCATGTATTCTGATTACCCCTTCCCCAATCTGCCCTCCCTTCTCTCACACCCCTTCTTTCCCTTATTCCCATCTCCTCTATTTGCTTATAGGGCAAGATAGATTTCTATACCCTATTACCTATATATCTTATTCCTCAGTTGCATGTAAAAACAATTTTAACATTCGTTTTAAAAACTTTAGTTCTAACTTCTCTCCCTTCCTCCTTCCTACCTATCCCCACTGCAAAGGCAAGAAATTCAATATAGATTATACATATGTAGTTATGCAAAATACTTCCATAACAGTCATATTGTGAAAGACTAACTATATTTCCCTCCATCCTGTCCTGCCCCACCAATTATTCTATTCTCTTTTGACCCTATCCCCCCTCCAATGTGTTTATTTCCAATTAGCTCCACTTTCCATTTACCCTTCCTTCTATCATTCCCCCACACCTAGCTTATCTCCTTTTCCACTACTTTCCTGTAGTGTAAGATAGATTTTCATAACAAATTGAGTGTGCATGTTATTCCATCCTTAAGCTAAATATGATGAGAGTAAGGTTCACTTTTACCCTCTCACATTCCCCCTCTTCCCCTCCAATGAAAAAGTTTTCTCTTGCCTCTTTTATGTGAGAGATAATTTGTCCTATTCTATTTCCATTTCTCCTCCCAATATATTCCTCTCTCACCTCTTAATTTTTTTTTTAGATATCATCTCTTCCTATTCTACTTACCCTGTGCCCTAAGTCTATATATATATATATATATATATATATATATATATATATATATATATATATATATGTATTCTTATACTGAGAAAAGTCTCAGGAGTCACAAATATTATCTTTCCATGTAGGAATATAAACAGTTCAACTTTAGTAAGTCTGTTATGATTTCTCTTTCTTGTTTACCTTTCCATGCTCCTCTTGATTCCTGTGTTTGAAAAGCAAATTTTCTATTCAGCTCTCTTCTTTTCGTCAAGAATGCTTGAAAATCCTCTATTTCATTGAATAAACATTTTCTCTCCTGAAGTATTATATTCATTTTTGCTGGGTAGATGTTCCTTGGTTTTAATCCTAGCTCCTTTGACCTCTGGAATATCATATTCCAAGCCCTCTGATCCTGTAATGTAGAAACTGTTAGATCTTGTGTTTTTTTTAATTGTAATTCCACAATACTTGAATTGTTTCCTTCTGGCTGCTTGCAATAATTTCTCCTTGACTTGGGAGCTTTGGAATTTGGTTACAATATTTCTAGAAGTTTTTCTTTTGGGATTTCTTTCAGAAGGCAATTGGTAGATTCTTTCAATATTTATTTTACCCTCTGGTTCTAGAATATCAGGGCAATTTTCCTTGATAATTTCTTGAAAGATGATGTCTAGACTGTTTTTTGATCATGGCTTTCAGGTACTTCCATAATTTTTAAATTGTCTCTCCTGGATCTATTTTCCAAGTCAGTTGTTTTTCCAATGAGATGTTTTTACTGTATGCTATTTTTTCATTTCTTTGGTTTTATGTTATTATTTCTTAATTTTTCATAAAGGCATTGGCTTCCATCTGCTCCATTATAATCTTTAAGGAATTATTTTCTTCAGGGAGCTTTTTGACCTCCTTTTTCATCTGAACAATTCCAGTTTTTAGGGCATTCTTCTCATTGGCTTTTTGGATTTCTTTTGTCATTTTGGTTAGTCTATTTTTTAAAGTATCATTTTCTTCAGCAATTTTTCGGGTCTCCTTTAGCCCACAGTTGACTTGTTTTTCATGATTTTCTTGCATCACTCACATTTCTCTTCCCAATTTTTGCTCTACTTCTTTTACTTGATTTTCAAAATCCTTTCTGAGCTCGTCCATGACCTGAGACCAATTCATGATTTTCCTGGAGGCTTTGGATAGAGGAGTTTTGACTTTGTTGTCTTCTTTTGCAAGTTTTTGTCTACTTGTTACCAAAGCAAGATTCTGTAGTCTGATTGGTTTTCCAGTTTTTGCTCATTTCCCCAGATAGTTACTTGACTTTTGAGCTCTTTGACAAGGTAGCTCTTTGCTTCCAATGGGAGTGGGGGTTGTATGGTCAGCCATTCTATCCCCCCACAATCTATGGGCCTTGAGTTCCAAAAACAGTGGCTGCAACTGGTCCTGCTGATGCTGTGGCTGCCAAGGGTTCCTCAACCCCCTTCCTCCTCTGCCACCTTGGGGCTGAGGCCTGAACCCTCTACTCTCTCACACATGTGTCACAGGTTTTTTCCAATGACCTTCCAATTTGTCCTCAGCGTTTTGGAGTTGTGAAGTCTGGAAACCACAATAGGTGTGAGAGATTCAATCCCCTGCAAGGCCTGCTTGGGTCCCTTCTGGGCTGGCATGGCCCACACTAGACTGCACTCTGCTCCCAGCATGGCATAATAGACACTTCCCAGGGACCTTCAAGGATATCTTGTGATGGAGATTTGCTTCATTCCATCATTCCGTTGGTTCCACAGCTCCAGAATTTATTTAGAGTCATTTTTTACAGGTATTTGACTGGGCTTAGGGGGAAAGCTCTAGAAAGTTTGTGCTGTTACTCTGCTATCTTGGCTCTGCCCTCTGGATTCTATAAATGTTTGGTAGAATTCTCTTGTGAATCCATTTGGTCCTGAGGATTGTTTCTTAGAACATTCATTGATCATGTGTTCAATTTCTTTTTCTAAGATTAGGTTACTTAAGTATTTAGTTTCTTCTATTAATCTGGGTAATTTATATTTTTTTGTAGATACTCATCTATTTCATTTAGGTTGTCAAATTTATTGGCACATAATTGGACAAAATAGCTCCTAATTGCCTTAATTTCCTCTTCATCAGTGGTAAATTCACACCTTCCATTTTTTATACTACTAATTTGGCTTTCTTCTTTTTTAAGTCAAATACCAATGGCTTATCTATTTTTATCCACATGCCCCATAAAACCATCTTCTAATTTTATTTATTGGCACAATGGTTTCCTTACTTACAGTGTTATTAGTCTCTTCTTTGATTTTCAAGATTTCTAATTTGTTTTTTAACCAGAGATTTTAATTTATTCTTTTTCTAATTTTTTTTAAAGTTGCATGCCCAATTCAATGATGTGCTTTCTTCTATTTTATTGATGTAAGCAATCAGAGATATGAATTTCTCTGTAAGTATTGCTTTGGCTGGATCTCATAAATTTTGGTAGGTCATTTTCTTTAATGAAGTTATAAACTTTCTATGATTTCTTCTTTGACCCAGTTATTTTCTAAGATTAGTTTATTTAGTTTCCAATTAATTTTTAATCTTCCTTTTCATTGTCCATTATTGTAATTTTTAAAGCATTAGGATCTTTAAAAAGATGCATTTAGTATCTCTGCTTTTCTGCACTTGAGTGTGAAAATTTTATGTCCTGATATATGGTCAATTTGTGTGTGTGTGTGTGTGTGTGTGTGTGTGTGTGTGTGTGTGTGTGTAGGTGCCAAGAACTGCTGGAAAAATAGTTTATTCCTTTCTATTTCCATTAAAATTTCTCCAGAGAGCTATCACAGTTAACTTTTTCAGAATTTTACTTACCTCCTTAACTTCTTTCTTGTTTAATTTTTTTTTTTGCTTAGATTTATCTAGTTCTGAGAGGGGAAAATTGAGGTTCCCCACTAGCATAGTTTTATGTAATTCCTCCAATAACTCATGCAATCTCTTTAAAAAATTAGATACTGGTGGGGTAGAGCCAAGATGGCAGAGTAGAAGGATGGACCTGCTCTAGCCAATAAAATACCTGTAAAAATGACTCTAAACAAATGCTAGAGGCAGCAGAAGCCACAAAACAATGGAGTGAAAGAGATTTCCAGCCCAAGACAGCCTGGAAAGCCAACAGGAAAGGTCTACCACACCGGGTTCAGAGCAGAGCATGACCCAGCTTTGATCACATGGCACAGTACAGACAGGACTGGAGCAGGCATTAGGACACAGAATCACAGGTAGCAGCTATGGTTCCCAGATTTCTCAACCAACAAAAGCCAAAGGCAGCTTCAATTGTCAGTAAGAAAGCTCTTTCACCTGGGTGAGAGGGGAGTATAGTCTGAGCCTGGGCCCAGGGTGGCAACAGTGTCTACATTTGGAGCCCTCAGCCTAAAGACTCTGGGGGAACTGAGAGGCTCATCTGGGTCTCAGCTTTGAGTGGCAGTCCTGGGGTGAGGAGGAGTACTGGCATGGTGGAGCTGGTTGTGGCTGGGCAGAGGGTATCCTACTCAGAGATCGTGGGCAGAAAATAGTACTTGTGGTTGTTCACAGGCAGCAGTGCAGGGCAGCAAAGGAGTAAACTCCTCTCTCTTGATTGTGACACCTTGGAGGAACTTAGAACTTACAGGTCCCTAGAGTATAATCTCCACTTGACAAAGGCTCAAAGGTTAAGCAACTGACTGGGGAAATGTCCAAAAAAGGGAAAATAAAGCTACCGAAACTTACTTTTTTGGTGAAAAGGTATTTTCTTCCATCCTTTCAGATAAGGAAGAACAAAGCAGAGGAAGACATCAAAGTCAAGGCTTCTACATCCAAAACCTCCAAAATAATGCAATGGTCTCAGGTTACAGAAGCACTCAAAAAGGATTTTGAAAATAAAGTAGAAGAGGTGGAGGAAAAATTGGGGAGAAAAGTGAGAGTGATGCAAGAAAATTATGAAAATCAAGTCAACAGCTTGCTAAGGGAGACCCAAAAAATGCTGAAGAAAATAACACTTTTAAAAAATAGACTCACCCAAATAGCAAAAGAGGTCCAAAATCCCATGAGGAGAAGAATGCTTTAAAAGTCAGAATTGGCCAAATGGAAAAGGAAGTTCAAAAACTCACTGAAGAAAATAGTTCTTTAAAAATTAGAATGGAGCAGAGGGAAGCTAATGACTTTATGAGAAACTAATAAATTATAAAACAAAACCAAGAGAATGACAATGTGAAATATCTCATTGGTAAAAACAACTGACCTGGAAAAATCATCCAAGAGAGATAATTTAAAAGTTATTGGTCTATTTGAAAACCATGATCAAATGAAGAGCCTAGACATCATCTTCCAAGAAATTATTAATTATCAAGGAAAACTTCCCTGATATTATAGAACCAGAGGGTAAAATAGAAATGGAAAGAATTCACTAATCATTTCCTGAAAGATATCCCAAAAGGAAAACTCCTAGGAATATTGGAGCCAAATTCCAGAGTTCCCAGGTCAAGGACAAAATATTATAAGCAGTCAGAAAGAAACAATTCAAATATTGTGGAAATACAATCAGGATAACACAGGATTTAGCAACTTCTACACTAAGGAATCAGAGGGCATAGAATAGGATATTCCAGAGGTCAAAGGAGATAGGATTAAAACCGAGTCACCTCCCCAGTAAAACTGAGTATAATACTTCAGGGAAAAAATGGAATTTCAATGCAACTGAGGACTTTCAGGCATTCTTGTTGAAAAGACCAGAGCTGAATAGAAAATTTGACTTTCAAATACAAGAATCAAGAGAAACATGAAAAGGTAAACAGGAAAGAGAAGCCTTAAGGAACCCATTAAAGTTGAAATGTTCACATTCCTACATAGAAAGATGTTATTTGTACCTCATGAGACCTTTTTCAGTATTAGGGTCGTTTGAAGGAATAAAAGTGTATGTATATATTATATATACATATATATATATATATATATATATCTGTAGGTGTGTATGAGTATGTATGTATATATTTTTTATGTGTAGGTGTATGTACATGGGTGTATATGGATATGTGTGTATATGCATGCATGCATATACACACATATACACTCACATACACATAGACAGAGGGCACAGTGTGAGCTGAATATGAAGAGTACCTAAAAAATTAAATTTATTGTTGAATGGATTGTACTAGAAGTAAGCAAAAGAGAGAGGTAGAATGAAGCAAATCATCTCACAAAAAAGAAGGAAGAGTTTTTATAATGGAGGGGAAAAGGATGGGGAGATGAAAGGAAATAATTGAGCCTTACTCTCATGGGATTTGGTTTAAGGTGAGAATAACACGTACTCAATTGGATATGGAAATCTATTTTACCCTGCAGGAAAGCAAGGGGGAAAGGAATAGGAGAGGGAAGATAATAGAAGGGACAGTAAATTGGGGAAAGGGATAATCAGATACAAACACTATTTTGGGAGGACAGGTCAAGGTAGAGAATGGAATAAATGAAGGGCAGGATAGGACAGAGGGAAATGTGGTTAGTCTTTTGCAACATAGCTATTACAGAAGTGCTTTGCATTGTTACATATGTATGACCTATATCGAACTGCTTGTTTTCTGAATGAGGGTAGATAGAGAGGTGGGGAGAGAATATGGAACTCAAAGCTTTAAGAATGAATGTTCAAAATTGTTTTAGCATGTAATTGTTAATTAATCTATACAGGCAATGGAGTATAGAAATCTCTTTTGCCCTACAGGAAAATAGAGAGGAAAGGGGATGGAAGAAGGGTGGGTAGTAGAAGGGAGGACAGACTGGAGAAAAGGGTGGCTGGGGTGCATGTTGTCCTGTGGTGGGTAGGTAGGGAGAGATGGGGAGAAAATTTTGAATTCAAATTTTTGTGGAAGTGAATGTTAAGTGAATGTTTTTCAGTTTTCCTCCTCACAAATGTTTTACTTCTGATCACCACCTTCCCCAATCTACCTTTCCTTCAATCATTCCTCTCTCCCCCTTATATTATTCCAATTCCTTTTTACTTCCTTATATTTTAAGATAGATTTCTATATCCAACTGAATGTATATGTTATTCCCTCTTTGAGCCAATTTTCATAAGAGTAAGGTTTAAGCTTTGCCATTCATACCCCCCTATCTTATCTTCCCTTCCATTATAATAGCTTTTTCATGCCTTTGTCATAAAGGATAATTTACCCCATTCAATTTCCCCTCTCCTTCTTACAGTACAGTTTTCTTTCTCACCTCTTTATTTCATTTTTTGGGATATCATCCCATCAAAGTCACCTTATATCCACACCCTCTGCCTATATATACCCCTTCTAACTGCTCTCATAGTAATAAAGTTGTTAAGAGTTACAGATATTATCTTGCCATGTAGAAACATAAACAGTTTAATCTTATTGAATTTATGATTTCTTTTATTTTGTTTCTTTTTTACCTTTTTTATGTTTCCCTTGAGTCTGTTATTTGGAGGTCAAATTTCTTATTCAGTTCTAGTCTTTTAATTAGGAATGCTTGAAAGTCCTCTATTTCATTAAATATTTCCCCATCCCCCATTCCTGAAAGATTACATTCAATTTTGCTGGGAGGTGATTTTTTGCTGTATTTGTAATTTCTTTGCTTTCCAGTATATCATATTCCAAGCCCTCAAGTTATTTAATGTGGAAGCTGCCAAATTCTGCATAATCCTGATTGCAGGTCCACAATATTAAATTGTTTCTTTTTGGCTGCTTGAAGTACGTTTTCCTTGATCTGTGAGCTCTGGAATTTAGTAATGATGTTCGTGGAAATTTTCATTTTGGGATCTCTTTCAGGCAGTGATTAGTGAATTCTCTTAATTTTTATTTTGCCCTCTGGTTCTAATATGTCAGGGCAATTTTCTTTGACAGTTCTTGAAAACTGTTGTCCAGGATTTTTTTTTTATCATGGTTTTCATTTGGTCTGCTGATTCTTATATTATCTCTTCTGGATTCTTTTTCTAGGTCAGTTATTTCTCCAGTGAGAAATCTTATATTTTGTTCTATTTTTCCTTTTTTAAATTTTATTTTATTGTATCTTCAAGTCTCATAGAGTCATTAGCTTCCACTTGCTCAATTCTAATTTTTAATGAAATTTTTTCTTCAGCAAGCTTTTGTACTTCCATTTGCATTTGGCCAATTCTATTTTTTAGGGAATTATTTTCCTCATTAAATGTTTGTATATCTTTTCTTATGCTCTTGACTCTTTTTTCATGATGCTCTTTCATTACTCTCATTTCTTTTCTCAATTTTTCTTCTTCCATAATTTGCTTTTTAAATTCTTTTTAAGGTCTTCCAGGAATTCTTTTTGGTCCTGAGACTAAATTACATTTTGCTTTGAGGCTTCTCATGTACCCATTTTGACACTATTGTCCTCCTCTAACTTTACGTCTTGATTCTCTCTGTCACTACTGTAATTTTTGATAGCCAAGTGTTTTTTTTTCCTTTTTTGCTCATTTTTTCTGCCTTTTTTTGACTTGGTGTTTTCATGCAGGTTGTGCTCTGGTCCTGCATAATCCCAAGCTTTTTTGTGCTGGGGCTTAGGGTCTTACTGCTGACTTTCACTGAGCTTCAGGGATTAGCTGCTTGATTTCACTGGAGGGTAGGTTTCCCTTCTGGCTTGTACTTGGGGGTGGGGCCTCCTCTGGGTGTGGAGCTTAGCCTCTGGCCTGCTCCAGGGTGGGGCCTTGCCACTGGGTTGTTATGGTAACAGAGCCTTTCTGGTAACTGGCCCTAGTATGCCCCAGGGGTGGGGCCCTGCTGCTAGGTTGCTATGGGAACAGGGCCCCTCTATAATCAGGACCTGGACAGTGAATTTCTTAATATCCCTCAGCTTTTTGGTTTTCTCCATTTTGACACACCCACAGTCACAAACAGGCTCATGAGATAGGAGAGAAAAGACATTTGATACCTCAGGATACTACAGATCTTGGCATCAAACAGCTAAATTCAAACTAATGCTTATAACCACAATCCTTTTTAAAATAATCATTTGTGCTGATTATTTTATCTTAATAATTAAGTTTGCCCCACTCCAGTTAACTGCTGCTCTGTTTACTTAGGTTACTAAAAGATCTAAGCATTTTCCCCTCCCTATCTTCAAGTTCTGACCCGACAGCTTCCCATCTGACTGATTTGCACTTAACTCAGACTTTCACCAGGCTGAGAACCCAGAATCCTCTACATGAACTTAGTTACCCATTCATCTAGAGAAAAGAAACCTGAGTCCCAAGGGTCTAATGGTCAAAGGCTTGAAAAATCTAGCTATTGATCCTAAAGACTCGTTCCATTCTTGTGATTCTAAGCTCAATAACTTTCCCTTCCGTTCAAAATGGGTGAAAAAAATCATTCTTTAAATGAATAAGGCAGGGAAGATGGCATCTTCTGGGTGGCCTTCAGCTACTACCAGATGTGTTCAGAATTGCCAGATGTGCTCTGCTATGTATGGTCACTGAATGAATGAATCTGCAAGATTTCTGGTATGGCTTCTATCATTTAGATCCAAATGCTTAGCAACATCTGTCTACTGGTTTTACATGACTAATGTGGGAGGCATTATAATATTTAATCAAATTTATGTTGGTGACTAGGAATCTGCCCTGAAGGCCTGAGTTATAAATGGCCAAGCCCTGTGGACAGTCCTAGATTTGAAGGGTTGAGGTCCAAATGTAATGTAGGCAAATCCAGAGACTGGATACATTTTATTTCCTCCCATAATCCTATTCAGACCAGCCAGACCTAGATTTCCCAATTATTGCAGGGCAACAGGGCAAGAATTTCCTAACAGCTCTTTGTGAAGAGAATCTGGTTCTTTCAGAATGATTGTTCCAACTGGAAATCATGCCCTCCCCTCTGTGATGATAAATCAAAGGGCTAGTTATTATTTATTGGTTTCATTTCTAAAAATCAAACTCGAGCTTTAAGTGCCATGAACAACATAAATAATGGGAATTGCCAATAAATAATCCAAATCCCCATGACATACCACTAAATCAGAGTCATGCCCCACCTTATATAGAGGAACCCCCTGTGCTCTGTTGGGAGTTCAATGACCGTGGCCTTTGTTGGGCTCTCTGGGGAAGGAGAAAGATTTAATTTTCTTAATATGGAGTGGGAAAGGGAACAGCAAGCCTGAGTTTCCTGTATTGTGGAAGAGATCGAGGCATGGGATTTTAAAAGGAACATGGACCAAATGCAGCACTGAACTCTCTAGACACCCTCCAGTATAATCCTACTCCAAAAGAACAGAAATCAGAAGGGAAAGAATGAGCAGAACATGATTGTATTGGCTGTCAGCACCTACTCAATATAAGATGAATTTTGCCAAATACTTTGGACAACCTTTGATCCAGGCTATTAGACAGTATTTCTGAGAGTGCCCAGCTCTGCTTCTAAAAAAAAATGTGATTTTGAAGACCGCTAAATAAAAGTGCTGTCCTATATCTTTCTAGGGAGACCCTAAAACTAGGCCCACTTGAGGAAATAGCCTACATCTTTCTTCAATGTAATTATAATTTCGGTTGTTGTTGCTTTAGTCATTTCAGTTGTGTCTGATTCATCCGATCCCATTTGGGGTTTTCTTGGCAAAGATACTGGAGTGGTTTGCCATTTCCTTCTCCAGGTCATTTTCCAGAAGAGGAAAGTAAAGCAAGCAGAGTTAAACAATTTGTCCAGGGTCACACAGCTAGAAAGTGTTCAAGGCCAGATTTGAACTCAGGCAGATGAATCTTCCTGATTTCAGGTCCAGCAATGGCTCTCCTTATGGTGCTCCACTACTAGGACTATGACTAGAAGAGACGACCAGAGCCAAGAAGGAAAGGGTAGGATAACTAGGTAGTATAGTGGATAGGGCACTGGACCTGGAATTAAGAAGACCTAAGTTCACATCCAGCCTCAGATACTTACTAGCTCTGTGAACCTGGGTAAATCATTTAACCTCTATTTGCCCAGTTTCCTCATTTATAAAATGAGGATAGCAACACCTACTTCCCAAGGTTATTGCAAGTATCAAATGAGATAATAACTGTATAGCACTTAGAAAAATAGTTAAGCACTATGATGATGATGAAATGACCAGGAGTTAGGAGGACAGGACAGGAGAGCTAGGTAGCTCAGTAGACAGAACACTGGACCTAGAGTCAGGAAGACCTCAGACACTAGCTCTGTGACCCTGGAAAAGTCACCTAAACTCTGCCTCAGTTTCTTCCACTGTAAAATGGGGATAACAGCAGCAAAAGGACATAATATTGGCAAAGTGTTTGGCAGAGTGCCTGGCATACAGTAAGTGCTTAACCAATCCTTCCTTCCTCCCTCTCTCTCTCCTTTCCTTCCTTCCTTCCTTGTAATTCAAAGTTCCTGAAATGCTACCTACTCCAGCTTGATTAGAGGAGACCAAGGCAGTCTTTCTTGACCCTTTCTTGCCTGTAACTGTAATTACCGGCAGACCAGAAAGGTCAAGTGGAACTGAAATACAAATGACTACTTCCCTCCTAAAATTATGTATACTAAATGTGACCCATGCGAGCAGTTTTTGAAAACCTTCACATTTAAAACGACAGAAACTAAGCTAGTCCCAGGGTGATAAATACTTTAAGGCATCTCCTGCTTCCACAGAAACACCACTGCCATGAGGGTGGAAGAAGTATTACATGCAATTTATTCAGAACTTAGAAAGAGCATAGGATTAACAAATTCCATAGATCAATAGGACAGTCACAGTCCATTTCCAAGTCCATATTCTAACTAATGTCAGACCTGAGCTGTGCCTGGGGGAGCAAGTGAAGAAAACCCCTCTTGGCAATGGGATATTCTAGGCACGCCTGGGTGGCTTTGGGGGAACCTCAACTGGAACCAAGTGGGAAGTCTGAACCTGTGTGGGTGAGTCAGTCAAAGAGCATGAGGTGCTAGCTCCCTTCCCTGAGGGCAGATCAAGCTTTCACAAACAGCAATGTTTCCTGACAGCACTAAGGGCTGCCATCTGGTCTTATTTCTGTTTTTCTCTCTATGTATGCTTGGGGGGTGGGGCAGAGGAGGGAGAACCCACCACCTCTTTTCTCTCCCTGTAATGTTGTTGTCTTGTTTGTGCTGTGGGGAGGGAAACATCCAGGCAGGAGCCAGAGAGCCAGCTGTGTAACCAGACAGCCAGCTGTGGGAGTAGGGGACAGAGAGGAGGGTTTAAGGGTTCTCTTTCCACCCCCTCAGTTACTCTCTTCTTCCATGAAAAAGGAGAGAAGAGACTCAGAGGGGGTGGGAACTTAATACATTTGGGTGTTTCTATGACACACCTGCCAGGCCCAGCTGTTCTGAAGGGCTTCCTAACTGGAGGGAATTTGTGGTCCCAAGGGCTGAGAGATGGGAGACCTGAACCTACTAGCACCCTGGCTGAATGCCAGGATTCCCAAAGCCTTCTGCCTAAACCACCCTGAGGCATCTGGCTTGTGAAGAAATGGGCTTACATTGTAAAGGGATAGATTTAGGTTAAATCTAAAGAGGAATATATTTGCAGGCTAATGAACAGGAAAGAAGATGCCACCTCCTTTCCCCAAGGGCTTTAAAAATCTTTCAGAGACATCCAACCAGGAAGCCTAGGTCTGGTGAACCAGTCCAAAACTACTACAATAAGAAAGCAAAACCCTAACAATCTCCGGTAGAGATCCATCAAATCAAAGGTTCACATCCTACATGGACCAGCTCTTTGCCTCATTCAACAGCTACAGGGTACCATGACTCTGCGACATCCTACACAAGTTGCCACTGGATATGAGGAAGACAGGTGAGATTGGCAACTTTATCCTTACTCAAAAAGCAACCAAATCTCAGGAGCACACTCACAAGGATCACAGCACACAAAGCCTCCTTCCACAAAGTACCAAAGTATGTCTTCTTTCTGGTTTCTGGCAACACTATTGCATTAAGGAACAGAAGGGACTGAGATTGGTCTTCGTGTACTTGCCTTGAGCCCGAGCAAGTACCTAGTCCGGCAAACTCATTTAATGGCAAATTTAGAGCTCTTGGCTGATGCTGGCTTTCAGTTCCTGCCTATTTCAGTTCCTGAATTATCTTGACTCCTGCTTTTGCATGGAGATTATACTCTTTCTAAGTTTCTGCAATGAGTGTTAGCCTGGACTCCATTGAACATATCCTCACAACAACTCTGGGAGGTAGGCACTATTGTTGTTCCCATTTTACAGATGAGGAAACCAAGGCAGACAAAGGTCAAGTGATTTGCCCGCCTAGTAAGTGTCTGAGGTCAGGTTTGAACTCAGGAGTTCCTAATTCCAAGTTCAGGGCTTTTTCTTCTGTGCCACATAACTGGCTCCAGGAAATGTTAGATTACCAAATTGCATGTTGTAGATTTATGTCCAAGTTTGGATGCCCTCATAGCCATCCCTTCTGGTTCTGAGAGTCTACGAGGTAGAATGACTTGTTTGTAGTTGCAGGTAATCACTGAGATTTGCTGTTCCTCTGCTTTCTGGTTCTCATGCCCACCATCTTGCCCTCATTCTACCATCCTCTAGAACAGTGATATCAAACACACACGCACACACGCACACACACACACACACACAACCCAAAGATCTCGATGCTAGGTGATTTAGAAAACCACAAATTAACATTATCTATGTTTTGTTGTATTTTTATTTATTTTGTTTAACATTTCACAAGAATATTTTAATCTGGTTTGACCAGCACTTGGGGATATGACCCTTTGTTCGGCACCTGTGCCCTAGAATATGCCTTTCACTTCTTTCAAAAGTCCTGTTTGTCAAAACAACTTCAAGTTTCTCCAAATTTATTCTCCATTCTCCTGAGGAAAGTAGGATGGCCTCACACATGTGCCTGGCTCAGGATATATGTTCTTGATCAGACTGGGTCTATAATGAATATGACTCCTTTTGCCTCCAGTGCTCTGAGTCCAATAAAACCTGGGCCACATTCAGACAAACACTTTCACCCTTCATTCTAAAAACACATATTGTAAATATTTGGAGGAAAATTAGATCCATCCATTTACACCCAGAGCCCTGAAACATTATTCTTTAAAAAGCTATTTGATGTCCCAGAAGCCACTTTGGTCTTTGGTATTAATTTTGCCTCTAACCTCCTTTTTCTCTCCTAGTTAGTATTAACATATTTCCTTCTACAATGGGTAGAAAATTAATCATAACCATGCCAGAAGACTGATGTTGATGATATTTTAGAGCAATTCTGATACCCTTGTTATCCTAGTGACTTTCAGCTGGAAGAGAACCTAAGCATTGGGCTTGGAGTCTGAAACTAGAGTTCTACTTCAAAAGTTGTTCGAGTTTTGACCTTATTTGCTGTGTTATGGCCTCAATTTCCCATACATATAGCTTTCTAGTGCAGGTTTGTGATATCTAGAGCTCCCTCCCTTCTGACAAAACTGCTCAAAATTCACCTTCTACAAGAAGCCTTGTAGACATAAACCTCCCAGACACTAGGCGTGTTTATATACTTAGTCATTTTTACTTTTCTGTACTGTTCATTTTAAATATTCTTGAATTTCTTCTTGTGCTTTGTCTTTAATTGACTAAGTCATGAGTCCTTTGACAGTGGGGATCACCTTTCCCATTTCTTTAATGTTTCCTCAGAGACCATGGCATAGGGGCACTCAGTGGAAGTGTAATTACTGCTATTTGAGCAACGGTGTTGATTAACCTTTCTGAAGGAACCAGATATCCAGGGTTCTACTCCAAACTCTGCTACTCAAGTACCTGTGTGACCTTGGGGAAGATATTTAACTCTCACTGAGCCTCAGTTCCTTTGGCTTTTTTTTCATTATTTTTTCATTAACTCATTTATTTTTATTTTTTGGTGTTCTACAATCACATCCTTAAAATTAAGATTTTATCCCCCCTGCCCTCCCCACCTTTCCCCTTAGCTTTTCTTGATGGAACTCCTTTAACCTTTATCTTTCAAAGAGGATGAAGACTACTATTGTCTCTTTAAGAAATAGAGTTGATAGCCTCCATAGCCTCTGTAGGAGAGGTCTTTGAAACAGGAGTTAAAATGAGGAGACTGAGCTAGAGGAGAACTCTGCAGTTCATAGGATGATATATTCGAGATGGAAATGACCTTAGAAGTCACAGATTGCAATCTCTTTATTTCATAGATGAGGAAAATGAAGCCCAGAGAGGTTAACTTGCCCAGAGACACATATATAGTGTTTAAGCTAATATTTATATCCAGCTTCCTGATTCCGCTGCTGTAATCACTGTACAGCTTTAATGGTCTATGAGTCTACAAATTTGCATGTAATATTGATCTGAAGTATCTCAACTAATATCATTGATTGAGGCATTACTGTACCAGTTTTAGATCTACAGTTGATTAACTTAAGGTAATTAATAGCAGTTTGCATTTACACAGAGTTTTATAGTCACAAAGTACTTTTACATACATCAGCACCATAGGGATATTGATTCAGAGAGAGAAAGGACCTTTGAAGTCAACTAGTTCAACCTCCACCACTTTACAGATGAAGAACTGAAGCCAGGAGAGGATGATAGATCTTCCCATGTTCAAAACAGGCAGGGAGTATCCAAAGAAGAATTGGACCCCAGATTTCTGACTCTATAGCTAGCATGCTTTCCATTGTCTCATTGGGTCCCTTTTCTTAACTGTCATTGTTCTTGACCTCTCTCCAGCTTCTGATACTGTTGATCTTGCTCTTCTCCTTGATACTTTCTTCTCTCTAGGTTTTCATGATATTCTTCTTCCCTCCTATTGTCTGACTGCGCCTTCTCAGTTTCCTCTGCTAGATCTTCACACAGTTGTCTCCCAACACTTTGTTTGGGGGCCCCCTTTGTTTTCCCTTTATACATTTTGCTTGATGATCTCATGAGCTCCCATGTATTCCATCATCACCTCTATACTCAAACCTACTTAACCAGTCCTAACTTCTCTCCAGACCTCTAGACTTCATTTTCCATCATCTATTGAACATCTCTCAAACTGGATGTCTTGTAAACATTTTAAACTCAACATGTCCTAAACTGAACTCATTCTCTTTCTCTGCAAGCTAATCTGTTACTGTCCTTATTACTGTCAAGGGTACCACTATCTATTCCCTCAACTCTGAACTCAAGTATCACCCTAGATTCCTCACATTCTCACACTATTTATATCCAATCAATTGCAAAGTCCTGTTGATATTACATATTACATATCATAATATCTTTCATATAAACCGCCCCCCTTTACCCTCTGATGTTGACATCACTCTGGTGTAGGTCCTTATTATTTCATGTCTAGAACATTCAGGGGAAAGATTGGTTTAAAGTATAATGCAGGAGGTTTATGTTAAAGACTGTGACAGTGTATTTGTGGCCACTGGGTCAATGAGATATTGGGAATATTTTTTTAGTGAGACTGTAAAATATCCCATAGACCATGGAAAAATGTACTTGTCATATCTATGGATAAGAGAAGAGAAGATAAACAGAAGATAAAGATAATTGTGGATAATTTTGATTACATGAAATTAAAAGGGCTTTTACACAAATAAAATTAATGCAGCCAAAATTAGAAGAAAAACAACAAGCTGGGAGAAAAATTTTACAGCAAGTTTCTCTAATAAAGGCTTCATTTCTAAACTATATGGCAACTGAATCAAATTTGTTTTTAAAAAATGTGAGCCATTCCAGAATTGATAAATGATTGAAAGATACAAACAGGCAGGTTTCAGAAGAAGAAAACAAAGCTGTTAGTAATCACATATAATGCTGTAAATCACTACCGCTTAGAGAAATGCAAATTAAAACAACTCTGAGGTACCACCTCACATCTATCAGATTGGCTAATATGACAGAAAAGGAAAATGATAAATATTGAAGAAGATGTGGGAAAATTGGAACAATAAGGCATTACTGGTGGAGTTGTAAACTGATCCAATCATTCTGGAAAGTAGTTTGGAACTATGTACAAAGAGCTATAAAATTGTGAATAATAACCTTTAATCCAGCAATACTACTACTAGGTCTGTATCCCAAAGAAATCCTAACAAAGGGGAAAGGACCTAAATGTAGAAAAATATTTATAGCAATGTGGTAGCAAAGAATTAGAAATTGAGGAAATGCACATCAATCAGGGAATGGTTGAACAAGTTGTGGTATATGAATGTAATGGCCTGTTACTGTGCTATAAGAAATGAGGAGCAGAATGTTTTTGGAAAAACCTGTAAAGACTTACATGAACTGATGCAAAGTGAAGTGAGCAGAGCTAGGAGAACACTGTACACAGTAAGAGCAATATTGTAGTCATCAACTGTGAAAGACAGCAATTCTTGGCAATAGTCTGATTAAGACAATGATCCAAGACAATTCCAAAGGATCTATGATCAAAATGCTATCCATCTTTAGAGAACTGAAAAAGTCTGAGTACAGGTTGAAGTATACTATTTTTGTGTGTTTTGTTTAGCAACATGGCTTATATAGAAGTATGTTTCGCATGACTTCACATGTATAATTGAAACCATATTTCTTGCCTTCTCAGGAGTAGTTGAGAGGTAAAGGGGAGGAAAAGAATATAAAACTATTTTTTTAAATGAATGTTAAAAAATTTTACACGTAATTGGGAAATAACTGATGGAGTAAGTAAAAATACATTTTGAAAAATTAGTAAGAAAAGAAAGAGAAACAGAGGAGAGAGAGAAAAAGAGAAGGAGAGAGAGGAGAGAAAGAGAGAAGAAGGAGAGAGAGAGAGAGAGAGAGAGAGAGAGAGAGAGAGAGAGAGAGAGAGAGAGAGAGAGGGAGAGAAAATGAGAATGAGAATACAGAAAAAACTAAAACATTAAAAACAGAATTGGTCAAATTAGGGGGGAAAAGTTCCATAACATGGAAGAACAGTTCAGATAGCCATCTGAATTTTCCCTCAAATTCCTTAGTTCTTCTTAATTAATTCCTCTAAGTTCCTCTTTCTTCTCCCTTAGAAACTCTCTCCTGACCTCTCTAATTTCCAGCTTGCCCCCTTAGAGATTTCATGGAATTTCCCTCTTTAGTGAGACCAGGGTGTCTTTCTTTGAAATGAGATATTTCACTCCCAGAAGACTTCATTCACCTTTTGAATTTTTTCATATATTTGTGTAACGTCTATGATTTCTGTTTGTTACTTAGTCAGATAAATAGATTTTCTCTCAGTTCACCATTTGTGATAGTCTTTTCTGTAACTAGCATTTAGTAGAAAAGGATCAAACTGAAGAATGAAAGCCCCTATTTAAAGAGAAAGCAAGAGAGAATGTGGTAGCTTTTCTTAGTCAATTATTTCCCTAGACCAGAAATATTGGAGGGGTTGATAGATATAATTCTAGTTCACCTCTCAGAGGTTCAAATATAGAACTGAAGTTCTTCTCTTTCCTTTTCAAGGCAAGAACAGAAGGTGACCTTGGAGAGCAGTGGGCAGGATTCCTGGGATGTCTATCAGTGCCTTCCTATGAGTTACATGTACATATATTTAGATAAATCACATGGGTTTACACATTTTCCATTGGCATGTACACAATTTATACTTCATATAGGAAAACAAATCTCTCTAAACCTCTGGTTCCTCATATATACATCGGTGATAACAAATATCACTCGTACCTACCTCACACCATTTTTGATCAATTCAAAACAGGTAATTTGTGGGAAATATTTTGCAAGCCTTAAAGTCAGCTATTAGTATCTCTTCTGAATTCCTTCTTAGCATTTAAACCCCAACTTAAATGGAGGATTTAGAGCCAGAGTATACTCAAATCACTTAAGTTCTATAGGTCATAGTTCTCTTATCTATAAAATGAGAGAGTAGGATAGGATAATCTCTGTGATCATGTATTGTATTTTTTTCCCTCTGAATACTTGGAACATTCTGTATGCCTCTTGTATACCTGTCATATTCTAATTTGTGGTATATATATTTCTCCCTTATGGATTACAAATCACTGGGGACAAGTAATATGCACCCATACTACTACTACTACTAATGATGATAGCCAGCATTAACATACTACTTACTATATGTTAGACTTTGTGCAAAGTGCTTTGCAGATATTATCTCATTTTAATCTAGAACAGCTTTTTGTACATAATAAACACTTTATAATGGGTGTCAAACACCGTTGTAGAATGAATGAGGCTGGTCTTAGTTTCTTTCATACAAAAGCAGAGTGAGAAACCAGGTGATCATGACAATTCCTCTACCCCCCTATTTCTATGATAGAGTTTGAGCTCCTTAAGAAAAGAAATGTCTAATTTTTTTTTCTACTTTTATCCATAGGATTTAGTGTAGTACTTGGTACACCGTAAGCACTTAATAAATGCTTTTAAAAACCACTCAAGTGGTTTTCTTGACAAGCTCAAAGTTTCCTTTTAGTCCTAAAATTAGGGGTTATTTTTGGATTACTTGATAGGCAAAAATAGTTCCTAACAGAGGTTTAAGAACCTTCACTGCCATTAGCTATCAGTACTCAAAGTGGGCCAGAATAAGGTAGGACTACATCACATAGTGATAGTAAAATGTGTAATATTAAAAATAATAGTAATATAGTCTAATAGTAAAATTGGTAAATAGTAATAGTAAATATACACACACACACACACACATATATATGTATATATAAAATAGTGCAATAGTTAAAAAAAATACAATTTCTAATCACTGAGTCTAGTGGCATAGTACCAATTTTCGTGAGCCATTTGGCTACAGCACCGTAGATCTCATCCAGGATAAGGATGACCACCAGATTGAGTAGGACGGCCGTTGCTGTCACTGTCGCCCGGACATTGGAGCGGGTAGATTTGTTGAGAGACAGGGCAGCTGCAACTGTAATTCGGTATACAATCACCCCAAAGACAATGGAGAATGTCAGTGCGATCTGTTGAGGGGGAAAAACAGGGAGAGGAATCATTCAAACCTAGCTTTGCTATTTGCTAGCTTACTGTATAAGTTTCATATGGAAAATGAGGAGGGTGATAATATCTTGTCACTTCTAGTTTTAACATTTTGAAGGTCTATGAGTAGAGTCTTAGGCACAGATAGAGTGGAGTGTACAGAAATGGATGGAACAGCCACACCAATAAGATACAAGATCACTGAAGAAAGAGTAATGAACAACAAGAGAATGTGTAATCAATATGTGATTAATTATCACATTGTCTTTCAGACAAGATATGCGTTCCTGTATAAGTTCAGATTTGAGAGAAGTCAATAGGAACTGAGGTGATCGTGCACATCTTAATTGAAGTTTTAGGACTTGAACTAGGCTTTCAAAAATTGGCAAGATTTAGAGAAGAGGTAAATAGAGGCATTTTAAGTATTGGAGTAAAAATTGTGAATATAGGTTTAAAGGTAAGGAAAGCAGATTATATTCATGGGGGAGGGGGAACAGAAGTGAACATTATTGAAATAGGGGTATGTGTTGAAAAGTAGTAGCATGTGTTTGAGTAAATAGGGTGAGTTCATATCATTAGAACTGAAATTTATAAGATGGGAAATAGGGAGTCATGGAAGGTTTTTGAGCTAGGGAACAAAATAGAAGCTGGAAATTTGGAGGGACAGGATTAGTCAAGGGAGGAAAAAGAGGAGGAATAAGAATTTGTTTCTTCAAGCTTCACTTTAAACAAAGGAACACTTTGAGACTTCTCCTCCAACCAACTATTTGAAATGAAGAGCTCAGATTTCTCCATTTGGTGCAGAAATCTCTTGCCGTGACGCTGACTTGAAGCCGCTGTTTTCAGAAGGGAAATTTTACCAGCCACTTGACCTCTGGGTGCCCTGTACTTCCTCTCTCTGGAAATTAAAAATAATTAGGGGTTCTCCTGCCTGCTTCCCCTCCCCCCAAATCATATTCCCTCTCATACTAAGGAAAGGTCATTACTATGTGTCAAGCATAGAAAAATTAGGAAAAGAGAGATACCCCTGGACAGGATTAGTCTGAATCAGGATCCAATTTCTTAACAAGCAAAAAATTACCCTGTGTCTGAGTTGCCCTGAACTAGATTATATTTTCAATTTGCATCAGTCATGTAGTTTTCTTTCTGGTGATCCAGGAAAGGAAAGTCATATCTCTTTCCTTTAAGGGGATGATGAGGACAAGCTAAATGAAAGACATTTGGGCAAAGGAAGAGGGGAAGAGGCAACTGTAATTATCCTTCTAGTGTTGTGGACCAAACGGGGTACAAGAAGAAAAGAGATACGTTCCCTGGTGGGGAAGGCCATAGGGGTGAAGGGGGCACTTTACTGGGTGGTTAGAAACTATTCTGTCTAGAACCAAGGACAGCAAAAGAGTAGATGGGAAAAACAGGGTTTGGGGAAGCCATTTTATGTGGATAAACTACTTGGAATAGGGAAGAAAGTAAAGATGGTAAACAGCCTTGAGGGTTAAGAAATAACTGCTATGTAAGTAGAAAAACCAGGATATGACATCACCATTCTCCAACAATGTAGGCATTTTCACTCCCAATTCCTTTGGGGTTGTCACTGCCAGACAGTAAAGGCCTGGAAAATGTGGTATGATTATTTTCTCCCAAAATCACTTTTGCAGTGATGGTTCCTGGTAGTGACGATGAAGCAGAGGGAGACCTGAGGCTTATGATGGAGGAGGGTGATATGGTTCTGGGTCAAAAAACAATGGCGGAAATCTCTCTTTTGCCATGGGGATCTGGAGAGCCCTCACAGGGGCAGGGAGGGGTTAACCTACATTCTGCTGGCCTTTAGCTTTTCTCTTCTCTGAAAATATACATACAGAAAGAACTAAGCTCTGTTCAGGAAGTCAAGACATCACATTTTAGTTAGTCACACTAACTCTTTGCTCCCTGGATATGCTACCTACCTACCCCTTTCTACCACCCCCACTCCCACAAAAAAGTCCCAATTATTTGCTTTGAGATCTCCCAAAGCTCTCACTCCCTATACTTCTCATTTGGCATTTAATATGTGTTGCTTTGGAACCACAGAAACCTAGTGCTGTAGAAGCATCTAGGAATGTTCCCCTGACTTAGAAGACCTTATCTCAATTGTGGCTATGTCATTCGCTACACATATGAAGTCTTGTCAATCACATGTTCTAATTTAACTTCTCTGAGACTTAGTTTTTTCAAAATAATGTTAGTATAATGACACTTGTACTATCTTATCTATATCACAGGGGTTTGGGGCAAGATCAAATAGGCTTACATACATAAAATATAGAATCAATATAGAATGTATAGAATATAAAAGGGTCACTAAGTGAGACTAATCTTTCTGAGTCCAAATCTGTCCTCAGACAATTACTACCTCTCTGGGAAAGTCACTTAACCCTGTTTGCCTCAGTTTTTTCATCTGTAAAAATGAATTGGAGAAGAAAGGGGCAAAACACTCCAATGCCTTTGCCAAGAAAATCCCAAATGGGGTCACAGAGTTGGACATGACTGAAACAACTAAGAAACATAGAGAATATAAAGTGCTTTGCATTCATTAAGTGCTTTATAAGATGAACTATTATTTTTAAGGGATGTTAATACAACCCAATTTCCTCCCATCTTCTACACCACTTTCAGATGGAAAAAAAATGGTTTGGGTTCCCACAGACTCTCAGAGACAAACTGGGATTTGAACCCAATTCATTTGACTTCTAGTCCTGTGCTCTAATACTCCATGATATATTATTCATGATGAATTTTTGTACACATTCTGTCTTTCAGATTAGACTGGGAGCACATTGCAGGCCAAAATTATGACTTGTATGTCTTTATAGTGCCCATTGTGTTTGGTATGGTACACTGAAAAGGCAAACAGTATATGTTTATCTCCCTTCTATCATGTAGTGACATTCATCAACAACTACGAACAAAAGGTGGTAAGAAAGAAAGAATATAAGTACAAGACAAGAACATATGTCTAGAAAGCTGTTTGCATGCTCATAAATGGCATGGTATAGTGACTCAAAAAAAGCTAATATTACCTTAGGTTGCATAAAGACAAGCACAGTATTCAGGACTAAGGAGTTTGGTACACCCTGTGTACTCTAACCCTGTTCAGACCACATTTGAAATACTGTGTTAAGTTCTGGGTCCTATATTTTACGAAGGCTATTAATAAGCTGGTAAGAAACCAGAGAGGAGGCGGAGCCAAGATGGCGGAGTAGAAAGACTCACCTATGCTAGGTCCGAACCCACAGCCCATAGATTTCCTGTAAAAACAACTCCTGACAAATTCTGGAACACTGGAAGCCGCGCAGCAACACAGTGAAGGAGATTTCTGCTGCAGAGAGCCCTGAAAAACCGACCGCAAAGGTACCCCAGACGGGAGCGGAGTCCTGTCCTGTGGAGCACTCCCCTCCCCCGCCCCGGCCACCGGCACTGAGAGGAGCCAGCAGAGCTCAGCAGGCATCAGGGACCTGGATCTCCGGCAGTGGCTAAGGTCCCTCCACCCACAGACGCACAGGTCAGTGAGAGAGACAGGCTGAGAGGGGAGCGGGGGATCTCCGGGACTCGGACCCCCTGGGAAGCAGCCTCTGCGGCAGAGGCTGAGGCAGCTCAGCCAGAGACTCCCAGAGCAGGCTGGAGCTCCACCCCAGCTCCACTACAAAGGATCTCTGTAAAAACCCCCTGAGGGAACTGAGCCTGAGAGGCGGCCCTGCCCCCACCTGAGAACCAGCAGATAAGCCCCCATTGAAGAGCAGTAGAGCAGTCAAGCCTGCCGCCAAAAGCCCTGAGGCTGGGGAGCAGCATTTGAATCTCAGACCCCAAGCAC
>CM053770.1:152380408-152394922 GCA_028658325.1 Potorous gilbertii
ACAAATGGGGAGAAAATTTTGGAACCCAAAATCTTGTAAAAATGAATGTAAAAAGTTAAATAAATTTATTTAAATAAAAAAAAGTGAAAAAAAAAGAAACCAGAGAGGAATCATTAAAATAACAGACTATAAGATCCTCTGATATGCAGATTTGTTGAAGGAATGTTTAGCCTTGAGAAGACTTAAGAAAGACATTATGACTGCCTTTACTTGAGGGATTATCATGTGGAACATAAATTACATTTGGTATGAGAAAATAGAACTATAGCTATCCATAAAAAGAAGATTTATAATGAACACAAATTTAAAAATTCTAAGTATTAAAGTCATGCATCAGCGAATGGGGCTCCTTGGGAAGTAGTTGGTTCCCCTTTCCCTGGAGTCAATCAAAGAAAGAAAAGATGTCTACTTGTCTGGCATGTCATAGAAGGGGCTTTTGTTTCAGATGTGGTTTGTATTTCCTAACATCTGAGGACCATACTGACAAATTCTGTGACTTTATGTGGGATGGAGGTACTAATATTGGTACCACCCAACAGAGAGAGTTGTGGGAGAACTGCTGTGTAAATGTTTGTGTACTTTATAAATGTGAATTCTTATCAGCACTGCCAGAATTTGATAACATGATCTTATTCCCATAATAGGCAAATGATGAATGACTAAAAATGCATATTTCCATAGTACTTTAAGATCATCAAAGTGCTTTCCTCGCCATACATTTGTGAAAGCATTACTGTTCCCACAGTCCATATGAGAAACCTCAGGAGACATGAGATTTGCCCATTCTTATATATAGCTAATGTCTGAGGCTACACTTGAACCAACTCATTAACTCAACAAGTATTTTGTTGCCTATGTGTCAAGTATTGTATGCACTGGGGATACAGTAACAAACAAAAAAATAGTCCCTTAACTCAAAATACATCCTATTAGGAAGAAACAATTTGGACACAGACAAGTTAACACAAAGTATTATACTTGCAACTGAGAAGATGAGGAAAAGTTCCATGAAGGAGACAGTACTTGAGCTCAACCTTGTTAAGGATTTTAACAGGTTGAAGTGAGGCAGTAGTGCTTTCCTGACAAGGGGAAGAGTATTTGCAAAGGCATGGAATTAGGAGATGAAACACCATATACTGGAAATAGAAGTAGTATTGTTTTGCTGGAACATAAAGTAAGTGAAAGACAGTAATATATGATAAATCTAGAAAGGTAAGATGAGGTCAGTTTCTTAATGGCTGCAAATGTCGAACATAGGATATATAGCTAAGAACTTCCAGTTACGTTGGTGGCAAGAAAAGTTATGGAAGAACTTAGTTCTCTCCTATATAGTCCAACAATGAGCTAAAAATGGAATAGAAAAGATAATTATTAAGAAATCCAAAGATTAAGAAAAGTAAGCTCCTTCATCCAGCCTAGGATAACACTAAGATATAGCCAGAAGCCATGAGCACTTTAAAAGGCAACCAGTCAGGAATGCCAACTGTAGATCAGGGGAACAAGTAGAGCCTTAGAAGGGAAAAAAATTATTTAGTCACAAGGATTAAAAGAGTACTGGGGAAAAATGAAGGAGATACTTAAAAATATAATTAAAAATTAAATAATAGCTCTGGAAGAAAGAATTAGGAGAATATATATCTCAGAACAGAAAGCAGAAAACCTTATCAAAGAAATGGACTTCCTGAAAATTAGAATAGCGCAGATAGAACTTAATGGAACCATGAGACAAGAAATATTAGAACAAAATGTATGGAATGGCAAAAGTGGAAGAAAATGTAAGGTATCTGCTATAAAGAACAATTGACCTGGAAAATTAGTTAAGATCAGATAATTTAAGAATCATCAAACTCCCTTAATACCATTACTAGGGAAAAAAAGCCTAGATATTTTCAAGAAATCATAAGTGAAAACTGCCTAGATTTACTAGAACCAGAAAATAAAGTAAAAATAGGAAGAATCCACCAGGAAACTTCTGAAAGAAATCACAAAATGAAAACTCTCAAAATGCTAGAGTCCAAATGCAAAGGTTTCAGGTCAAAGAAAAAAATACTAAAAGCAGCCAAAAAGAAAAGAAATCAAAATATATGAACCACAGTCAAGATCACAGGAGACTTAATGACAACTACTATAAAGTGGGGGAAAATATCCGGGAATATTGCTATTCCAAAAAGCAAAAGATAAAGGCTTATTGTAACCAAGAATTACCACACAAAAATAAATACAATCCTTCATGGAGAAAAATAAATCTTTAATATAATAGAAGACTTTTATTCATTCCTGTAAAAAAAATTAGAGCTAAATAGGAATATTTGATGCCTTTTCAAGAGGGTCAGGGATGTCTATTATTACCAATATTATATGATAAAATTCTAGAGATGCTAGCCATACCAATAAGATAAGAAAAATATATTGAAGGAAAAAGCAAGTAGAAATAAAATTACTGAATTTTTTTCAGATGGCATTGTAGTCTAGCTTAAAGAATTGTAGAAAGAAAATTCAAATTAATTGAAAGAACAACTTCAGCAAATTATCAGATTATAAAATTCACCCACCTAAATTATCATTCTCTACGATTCCAATAAAGTCCAGGAGGAAGAAATAGAAAAATAAATTCTATTAAAAATAACTACAAACAGACTGCAATACCTGGAGTGATATTAATTGCTCATAGTTGAGCCATCCCAAAATAATAAAAATGATGATACTCTCTAAATTAACTTACTTATTCAGTGCCGTATCATCCATATTACCAAAAGAAAACTTTATAGAGCTAAAAATAATAAAATTCATCTGGAGGTACAAAATGTCAAGAATCTCAAGAGAAGTTATAAAAACAGTGGGAAATAAGAGGACCTAACTCTACCAGATATCAAACCATAATATAAAATAAGTATTCTTCAAAACTATATAATGCTAATTAAAAATAGAAAAATTGATCAGTGTGACATAATAAGAACACCCCTAGGGTGTAAAGATTACTATTTTGCAAAAACTACTCAGGAGAATAGAAAGTGATCTATCAGAAATTGGGTTTTGTTCAGCATTGTATACCACAATGAGTTTCAAATGAATCCATAACCTAGATATTAAAGGTCACATCATTTGAAGGACAAGTATGATGAATAGAGAAGGCTATCTCAATAAGTGAAGAGAAAGGCTATGGGGGGCTAAGCTAAAATGGTATCTATATGAGTGAAAAGAAGACAACAGAGATAAGAGATGTTGTGAGAGGTTGTATAGTAAATTCAATGTTGGATTTGGAGTCGGGAAGCCCAACATTCACGTCAAACACATTATCATCTATGTGACTATAGGCAAGTCAATTAACCTGGAAATCTTGCCTTCAGAATCTTGACCTTCTAAATAAACTTCTTCAACTTTACACTGCTCTCAGTCTTTGAATGCCTTAATCCATTGTTTTCTAGCTTCTCATTTTGTCCCAGATACCAAACTCCTAGAGCACTTTCAACACCGACCTTTTCTGCTCATGTTCAAATGCTGTTGAACCCCACTGGAGGAAGAAAATAAATATTCACTCACTCCCTACAATGACTTTTTTAGAACCTTTTTTTTCTTTCTCCAGCTGCCTACATTATTTTCTCTCCCTCTTACTTAGTAGATAATCTTGCCCGAAATTTGATTGCAGGGGTAGGTATGGGGTACAGTGGAAGGCCATCAATAATGAGCTCCCTCTTTTTTTAAATTCTATACTTCAAATCACCTTAGCCTACCCTCTATTTTTTCAATTTTCATCTTTATGCTGACGATGCCAAAATCTATAGAGAGAGTTTATATCATTTTCTCCAATCCTACTCTTGTATCTCAAGAAACTCAGTTTGGCATTTAAAATCATTCTCATTATATATACATCTTATCATTCTGTGTTGATTACATAAAACAGGAAAATGATACATGTTGGAGAAGATGTGGAAGAGTTGAAACACTACTTCATTGTTGGTGGAGCTGTAAGCTGATCCAACCATTCTGAAGAGCAACTTGGAACTATGCCCAAAGGGCTATAAAAATGTGCATACCCTTTGACCCAGCAATAGCACTTCTAGGGCTGTACCCCAAAAAGATCATAAAAATGGGAAAAGGATACAAATATAAAAAAATATTTATAGCTCTTTTTGTGGTGGCCAAGAACTGGAATGGAGGGGATGCCCATCAGTTGGAGAATGGTTGAACAAGTTATGATACATGAATGTAATAGAATACTATTGTGCCACAAGAAATGATGAATTGGAGGACTTCAGACAAACCTGAAAAGATTTATATGAACTGATACCGAGTGAAATGAGCAGAACCAGGAGAACATTATACACAGTAAGAGCCACTGTGTGAGAACTGTATTTGACAAACTTAGCCCTTCACAGCAATGCAAAAACCTAAAACATTTCCAAAGGACTCCTGATGCAAAATGCCATCCACATCCAGAGAAAAAACTATGGAGTCAGAATGCAGAATGAAGTAGAATATTTTCTCTTGTATTATGATTTCTTTTGTTTGGGTTTTTCTTATGGTTTCTTCCATTTGTTTTAATTCTTCTATGCAACATGACTAATGTGAAAATGTGTTTAATAAAAATGTATGTGTAGAATCCATATAAGACTGGATGCTATTGTGGAGAGGGAGGGGGAGAAAATTTAAAAATTTGGTAGAGAAAAGACCTCTGACCTCTTCTGGTAACAGCTAACCTATCATAAAGCAAGGCTGGAGGAATGAGCAGGCATCCCAGGAAAGAATCAGTGTCATCATTATCCTCTTCATTGCTTACCCATGCTCAACATTTGCATGCTTTAAACCTGAGCACCGAGTTCAGCTATTATTCTGCCATATCACATCCTGCTTCTATTTCCCTCCTCTTGTATGACTGAGGGTTTGAGTAGGGAAGAAGAGGTAAAAGAAGAATTAGACTTCCAGGGTCTTGCAGAGTACAAAGTTACAGCCACTTGGACAATGTTTTTGCCTTATATTGTGAATTGTGCCCTTTAATATTGAAGACTTATGTATTGACTCTGTTAATAATAAAAACACTACATCTAGTACTATCACACTGATACCTGCTTTGGGGGAAAATCAACTCTATTAAGCCAAATTTATATGACTAATGCTCCCTGAAACATAATATATTCAAAAGGTAAGGATAATAGTGGGTAGGAATGGAGAGCTCATTTCAATTGAGTAGAGCTACAAATATAAACACACCTGATTACAAGTGATATCCCACAGAAAGAGGAGAAATTAAAGAACAGAAATGTGCTGATTCCGGTAAATGTTGAAAATTTGGCATTTAATACTGCCTCAGTGGGACATGCTCCAATAGTGAGTATGGAACCATCAGCACCACCTGGTGGGTAAATGAGCATTTAGCTAAAGACTGGACAAATAGGGGGGAAATGGAAGAGAAGAAAACAGAATAGTAGGTTCCACACTGGTTGATGTAAACTTTACCACCATTTTTCCAGATCACCCTCTTACCCATGATCCCAACCCCAATAACGATTCCAGGAATGGAGTAGCCCTTGACCAAGTAGAATCTGGAATTGTTGAGGCTGAAATAGAACCTAGTCACTCAAAGGGTAGAGAAGGAGATGAGTTTCATCTTTCTGAATTATTCACAAATTTACTCCACGTCTTTATTTTCTTGTATTACTATTTTCATTTTTCTCTTCTAATTGAAAAACAAAAACTCTTTTAGATACTAAGTTCCTTGAAGGATAGTGCTATAAATTATCTTTAAAAATGTAACAAAGTGCACAAGTATTGAAAACCTTCCACTCTCCTAATATTCCCATCAGTCTGACCTTCTACAAGGAGATTCCTAGTAAACCAAATAAATCAATAATCTTAACCAATAATCTAGCCACTGACAGTGCCAAGTTAATTCAATTTAATTAGAATCAATTTAATGTACTGAGCTGGGTACCACAAAGGTTACAAAAAAGTATGTGACATCGTGCTTGTTCTAAAGTTCCATGATGGGGGAGGTTATGTTCAATCTGATCTCTGTAACTTATCCAGCACCTATGATCTATAGCCATACATAATTAAATGTTTGCTGGTAAATGGATGAATGGATGATGATGGGGATGACAATGATGAAAATTCTAGTTCATAGCTGATGATCATCTACAAGTAAGCTGCAAAATTTTCTTGGTGTCAAGATCTATTCTTGACTTGATAATAAGTGTATATTTTTAACTGAATTGCATTGAAATCAATTCTAACTACTTGAGAATTCAAACATTCAGAGACCTTACCATGAACAAGATTGAAGCAAAGTTCATCAAGTACCCAGGTAAACGGTCTTTCCAATCCAACCTGTCATCCTAAAAGGAAACAAAAATTAGGACAAATTTATCAGCAAAACAATTATATACATTTAATTCTTGTGTGTCTTGGTAGGTAAGCTCCCAGATATTCACATATTCTATAGTTATTTTGAACGAAATTTCTTTTCCTATCCTTTTTTTTTTGATAGAATAAAAAAGGCTACTGATCTTTGTCCATTTATCTTTACTGGCTATCAATTTTTTAATTACTTTCAGGAACCTCGAGTTCTCTAAGTAAAATGTCATCTCAATAGCAATAATTTTGTTTCACATACTCATATGCTTATTTCTATAATTCTATTTCTTGTCTTATTGCTATAGCTACCATTTCCAGAACTCTGTCAAATAAAAATGATTACAATGTACATCATTGCTTTATTCCAAATTTTACTGGAAAAGTCTCTTGCATTTTTCAGTTACAGATTATGGTATGCTAAGACTTGTTTTAGGTCATATTACATAAAGTTCCATTTTTTCCTATACTTCAGAATATATATATTTTAACAATAAGAGGATGTTATATTTTATTCAAAATTTTCCCTAATCTATTGATATCACCATGTGATTTATGTTGTTCTAACTAGTTATTAGGGTAACAGTTTTCTGAATTAATCCTAAACTATAGATATAAATTCAACCTGGTCATAACATAATCTTTTAAAATATGTCTGTTTTAAAATATGTCGCTATCTTCTTTGCTAATATTTTATTCAATATTTTAAAATAAATATTCATTAGTTGTTAACCTATAGTTCTCTTACTTTGCTTTGTCTCACTTTGTTTTATGTATCAGTATCATATTAGTAGTTTGACAGGGTGACCTTCCTCCTGGTTTCCCAACAATGTAATAATTTCTTTTGCATTTGGGTAGGATTTACTTGTAAATTCATCTACCCCTTTTGTTTTCTTTATGACTTCATTTGTAGCTTGCTTAATTTTTATTTCTGTGATTAAGTTATTTACTCAATTTCTTGTTCTGTTAATTTTTTAAATTTTATATTTTTTGTAAATGTGCCTCCATTTCATTTGTCAATTCTATTGGCATACAATCAGGCAAAATATTTTCTGATGATTTCCTTTATTTTCTTTTCAACTTTGTTCTGAAATCCCTTTTTTCATTTTTTTAAATATGGGAATTTGGTTCTATTTTCGTCATCACACTAGCTAATGCCTATTTTAATAGTTTTTCTTTCAAAAAGTGTTACTAATTTTGTTAGTTTATTTTTTGTTTTCAATTTTGTTAATTTCTTGAGTTCCAAGAATTTTATATTAAGTTTAATTTAATTAAACTATTTTGGTTTCCTGGGGGATTTTGTGTTTTATTTTATTTATATTTGTATTTATTTTATTTTATTCTTTCTCTCTTTTTTTTGATTAAAATGGTTAGAGATATACAGTTTCCCTTAATGACTGTTTTGGCTGCATGCTAAAAGTTTTGGCATGTTGTCAGATTGTTGTTTTTTCTTTAATGAAATTATATATTGTTTTTATAATTTATTTCCTTAGTCACATAATCTTTAGATTATGTTCTATTTTATCCATTTAAGTTTGAATACTTACTTCAAATAATATTTTAAAAATTTCAATTGTTATTTTTTGTTGTCAGTACATGATGTATTAAATATTTCTGCTTTACTACATTGGTTTACGAATTTTTAATGTCCAAGCACATGCTTTATTTTTGTTAAGGTACAATCCAAGTCTGAGATACAGATACACACACACACACTTTTAATTTTCATTCTATAATCACTAGAGATCTATCATGCCTAGTTTTTCTAAAATTCTACTCAAGGACTTTACTTTTTTTTTAGTCTTCATTAAGGTTTAAAATGTGCAGTTAAGTTCTCCAACTACTATAATTTTGGTATCTATTTTTCTTCATAAGTCATTTAGGTTTTCCTTTCAATACTTAGATATGATATCATTTGGTCCATAGAAGTATTGATAGTAATTCTGTACATATGGGGCCTTTAAGGATAATGTAGTTTCTCTGTTTATCTTTTTAACCATGTCTGTTTTTTGATGTTACTTCACATGGAATAAAGATTTTCACTTTTTTAAAAAAAACTTGCCTGAGACATAAAAAATTTCACTTCAATCCCTCATTTTGACTTTTAGTGAATCATATTTTATAAGTTATTCTTTTAAATAACAATATAAATACTGCTGGATTCTTCTTTCTAATCCATTCTGCTACCTTCCTCTATTTTCTAAGTGAGTTTATTCTATTTGCATTAATGGTTATGGTCATTAATTGTGTTTTCTTTCTTCCATCATTTTCTCTTTTCCATTCTTCCCTTCCTACAATGAAAAATAAGGTAGGGCAAGAAAAGTAATAAAATTGTCATAGCAATCTATACCTTAAAGTGACATATTTATATTTCTCCACCACATCTTGTTTCACAACATTCACACCTTGATTACTGTTCTTACACTGTCCTTGGTAGATGTACTATGTACCAAGCACTGTGTTAGGCCCTGGAGCTGTAAAGGTAAAAGCAAACAATTCCTTGCTCTTGAAGGATCTCACATTCTATCAGGGGAGACAACATATACACATGTAAAAAGAATAAATGCAAAATAAATGTAGTGGTAGTTTAGGGAGGGCATTAGCGGTAGGGGGACACTAATATTCAGATAGAAGATAGTTTTAAAGGGAGGGAGCTGTTAAAAATAGGAGTATTCCACTGCGTACAATGGAAGGATAAGATATAGTTGGACAGGGATGTTGAGGTATAGTACAGTGTTGATGGATGTGAGAGTAGGGATCACATGAAAGGAAGCTCTGAAAACACTATGTACCTTCCTGGTCTAATGCAGGTAACAGAGAGGAGGGAAGAATGTGAATTCTAAAAGGGGGAATTCTTGGAAGAAGTGGGACTTGAAAAGGGATAAATTGGAAAGTATAGTTGAGAAATCAGAGGGGAAAGAAAAGAAAATATTTGTTTCCTTTATGCACAGTCAAACTCCAAGACCATGAAAGCCCAAAGATCTATGTGAATTGGAGGTAGTATGATGTAGTAAAAAAGGACATTGGATATGGAGTCAGAAGAACAGGTATGAGATTCAGTTCTGACCTTGACCAATTCACTTTATCTCTATAACCTCCAGTTTCCTTATCTATAAAATGGGACAACACTACCTGCTGTAGGACTATTATTTCCCAGCATACTTAAACGAATCAAGAGATAATGAATTTAAAGGGCTCTTATAAAACTTAAAGCACTGTGTAAATGTCAATTGTTATTAGGGTAGGCAGACCAATGGGACAAATTGTTCCAGAAATCAGCACCAGGAGTAATGAACCTAATGCATTTTTGGGTCCAGATGCAGCCTATTGTGTGCATAAATTACTCTGGGTGTGGGGACTGTAATTTAAGGTGGAGATAAATAATTCAGGTTGCCAGCACTGTAAATTAACACACCTGCTGGGATGGGATGGTCTGAGATGGGATAGGATGGGATGAGACTGGATGGGAAGGGAAGGACTAAGGAGGGGTGGAGGCATAAGGAGAAGCTTCGTGGTGGTTTTAATGCATTTTTTAAAAAAAGAACTGATGCTTCTAAACAGAAGTCTGTTATGAAAATGTATCCTCTGACTCTGCAGAATCAGAGCATCCCCAAAATCTAAAGGTTGGAAAAGGACTCAGAAGCATCTGATCAAAAATTTCCTCTATAATATTCCCCACACAAGTATCCTTGTGGGTTTGTGCTGATTGAGACCTGTAATGGAAGAATCCACTTTCTCTCATGGTTGTCTTGTCCACTTTTGGGGAGCTTTAATTATTGGAAGTTTTATAAATTTGACTCCCTCCAGCTTCTATCTATTGTTCCTAGTTCTTAGTATCCAGTTTATTCTCTCTTCAAAAAAAAGGACATAGGGTCACAGAATTTGAGAATAAGTTGACAATTCAGTGGCTATCCAGTCCAACCAATACCTGAAAGAAACCTTCACCATGACCTGAAAAGTGACCATCCAATTTCTGCTTGAAGACCTCCAATGAGAGGAAACTCATTTCTCCCTAAAATAGCCTATTCCATTGTTGGACAAATGAATTTTTAGAAAGCTTTTTCTTACACGTTAAACCTAAATTTGCTTTATTTTTTTTGTCACCTGCAACTTGTTCCTGGTTCAAATCTAATCCTTTTTCCTCATGATAGCTGTTTAATGGCTCAAGGATAGCTATCATGTGTCATGTTACTTCATCTTCTCCTTTCTAGACTAAATGTCCCCAGTTCCTTCAACTTATCCTTCTACAACATGATTTAGAGGCCTTTTACCATCCTGAATGTCCATTCCCCAAGTACCAACATCCTGCTAAAATTGTGACAGCAACTAATGAACACAAATACTCCCAATTTGATCTGATGATGACTACCCGAGATATTCTCCACTCTATATATGAATCTTGAATCTATGTTCCTTTGAATACAAGTAATACATTAGCTTTGGGGGGCTTCCAGCTCACATTTCTGAGTTGTCTTGAGCTTGAAATCTATGAGAAAACCATCAAGTCATTTTGAGATAACTTCCATTGAACTTTGCCTTCCTTAACTTATATTTGGGAAGTTTATTGTTTGGACTCGCAAAAAGATTTTACTTTTACTTTTGATACATTTCATCTTATTAGGGTCAGCTAGCCTGTTGAGATTTTTTTGGATCCTGACTCTGGCATCAGTATATTAGCTATCCATCTGAGTTTTGTATCAACTATAAATACGCATCATCACTAGCAAATTACCTATACCTTTATCCAAATCATTGAAAAAAAATGTTAAACAGCACATGGCTATGTTTAACACAGACTTCTGGGGTACTCTATTGAATAGTTCCACCCACATAGACATGAAGAACTACCCATTGCATTACTGTTCTTTGCACTGTAGTAGAACAAACACTGGCTCTGGAGTCAAAGAACCAGGGTTCAAATCCAACTTCTTATTCTTACTAACCATATGACCTTGGACAAGTCACTTGATCCAAGTTTAAGTTTTCTCATCTGTAAAATAAATAGGTTGAACTAGATGGCCTCTAAAGTCCCTTATAGCCCTACATCTATGGTCATATATATTTAAGAAATATATCATGTGCCTTCTAAATCTTTTCTTCTTTTCATCTCAGTCCGATGCCACCAGTCTTCTAGTCCTTGCATAATTTCACCATCTCAAATTATTCTCTCAAAGAAAGATTTCAGCCTGGGCTGTGCTGTTCTTAAAGTGTGCTTAGAACTGACTATATAACTCCCAAAACAGCCTTACTAGACTAGAGCACAGGAGAACTATTATCTCTCTCACTATGGATACTACCAATCATCTTAAAGCAGATTGTGATCAAATTAGCTTTGTTTTCAATCATGTCACACCATGTACTTACAACATCCTTGCAGTCCACTAGGCAAAGTATAATCCTTTTCCCTAAAGGGTTTTTCATTTTCATAAGAACTATTGTCTATCTACATCTCCATGATTCTGTATTTATGAAGCTAACTTTTGAAATCTAAATGTAAAAATTTAAATTAAATTTCAACTGACTATTCAATTTTGTCTTATTTGATCCAGCCCACTGTCCAAATGGTCAAAATCAATTTAATTGCTGATGGTCATTCAACATGTTAGCTTTCTTTTTATCTTTATGCCATCTGCAAACATGAGAAACATGCCATATATACCATCATCTAAGGCATTAACAAAAATGTTGGCTAACACAGGGTTAAAGGCAGAACATGAGAACACAAACCAAACTGGCATTGACTCATTTGTGACTCTGCTGTTTATCCAACTAGTTACAACTCTGGCTAACTATAACAACACATAGACTATATCTTTTCATACTGCACACAAACATAATAAGAGACACTGCCAATTTTTTTTTGCTAAACTCTAGGAATGCTATGTTTAGATGACTCTTCAGATTTATCAGTTTACTCTGTCCAAAAAAAAGGAAATGAAGGTAGCTTCAAATTATCTATTTTTGATGAAGCCAGTACTTTTCATCTGGATTGGATATACTAGGTGATATAACTACAGACACCTAGTGTTAATTTCATTTTTGCGTTTATTTTTCCTTATATATGAACCAGCATATGAAAGGTCTTAAGTCTATTAACTATCAGGCAAAGGAGATGAAAGTGTCTAACTTGAGGAGAAAACTCATGAATATGATACCTATTTTAAACTAGGAAGGGCTGCTATATGATGTACCTTCTAAGAAGGTATGTAATATGTGACGAAAAGGAATTCGACCTATTCTGTTTTGCCCCCTTAGGACAAAACCAGACACAATGTATGGAAATTGTAGAGAGTTATGTTTTTAGACTCTCTGTCAAGAAAAAGCTTCTTAACAGTTAGAGCTATCCCAAAGCAAAGTGTGCTGCTTTGAAAAGCAATGAATTCTCCCTCACTGGAGATCTCAAGCCAAAGCAGATACTAGTTAAGTACACAACGGTAGTGATTCCCCTCAGGTGTGAGTTGGTCTAGAAGTGTGCTGAGACTCCTTCCAAATCTCATCCTTTGATTCTGAACAACCTTACTTAGTATGTTTCACGTAAGATGGGAGAACTAATTAGTCACCCATTCAAATGAATGTCATTGATGGCGTGTCTTTAACATGTGCTCTGGATATCATTTTAATATATGTTGCTGTAAATCACAAATTCTGATATATTATGTTTTATTTACATGAATGTAGTGTTCATATGCACATGCTAGCATCAGTGTTTTGTATATATCACTGATAATTACTTTTATGGTATGTATCCTAGTATTTCGTCTTGGGTATGCACATCCATTGCTATATGCTTATGGCATCTTTTTTATGAACTATATTTACATATATGCCATATGCCATTTTGTATGTCATTGTTATATGTACTATATTTCATCTAATTCCTGTGACATATTTTGACATGCAAAGTTGTCATATATGCTGTGATTATATGCCCTGATGAATTGAATGTCTTAATACCTAGTGTCATGTAATACCACTGTGTACGTCATGTATTAAGCACATGAGAGTTTGTACCAAAACTGTATTAACTCTGCTAGGTGCATTGCCTATATGATTTGTCCATTTCTGTATGTTCCTGTGTATACTCACTGACATTTTTATGTATTTTGTGTGATTTGTGGAGACTGGAAATTTTTCACCTATGGGAGGATGTGGTGATGAGCTCAAAATTCCTTTAGTCTTAGATGATCATTTCTTCATATGAAAATGTAAGAATGTGGCTAAACAGGTAGGAGAGATCTACTCCCTTGCCATCCCCTGTGGCATCTCCCCAGTCTCAGGGCTCTCCAGAAACCATCTTACTGCTTGACTGCTCAAATAGCATGGGTGAGATAGGAGTCAGCAACTTTCTCTCTCCCTTCCTCCAAACTTACTTTCCTTCCTTCCTTCCTTCCTTCCTTCCTTCTTCCCATCCTTCCTTCCTGCTTTCTATCTTCCCTCCTTCTTCCCTTCATCCCTCCCTCTTCTCCATTTCTTCCTCCCTGCCTCCCTCCCTTTCATGCTTCTTCCTTCCTCCCTTCCCTTTCCTCTGCCCATCCTTCTTCATGAGAGGTCAGGTGGGGTTTGGTATTGAAACAATTAAGCAGGCCTGAGCCCCACAGCTGTTTGCTGACAGTTCAGTGAATTACTCCTATATAGGTAATCACTCAGTATATAAAGATATATACCTAGTGGGAAATCAAATTCAGTAAGAATAGGGAAAGTACCATAAACTTTCCCTTCTGAGGGTTCTGCTAGAGAACTAAACTTATGGGTAAAAAATTAGTACAAAAGAAATCATCATGCCTAAGAAACTCTGAATTCTATTCTGTATCTTAATGAGTTTGGTACTTTGGGGGGAGGGAGGGAGGGAGGGAGGGAGAGAGAGGGAAAGAGAGAGAGAGAGAGGGAGAGAGAGGGAGAGAGAGAGGGAGAGAGAGGGAGAGAGAGAAGGAAGAGGAGAAGAGGAGGGAGGAAAGGAGGGAGGGAGGGAGGGAGAGAGAGGGAGAGAGAGAGGGAGAGAGAGAGAGAGAGAGAGAGAGAGAAGGAAGAGGAGAAGAGGAGGGAGGAAAGGAGGGAGGGAGGGAGAGAGAGAGAGGGAGGGAGAGAGAGGGAGAGAGAGAGAGAGAGAGAGAGAGAGAGAGGAAGGAAGGACGGAAGGAAGGAAGGAAGGAAGGACGGAAGGAAGGA
>CM053770.1:152403126-152418546 GCA_028658325.1 Potorous gilbertii
CTTTTTAAAGCATTCTTCTCCTCATTGATTTTTTGGACCTCTTTTGCCAATTGAGTTAGCCTATTTTTAAAGGTGTTATTTTCTTCAGCATTTTTTGGGTCTCCTTTATCAAGGTGTTGACCCACTTTTCATGCTTTTCTTGCATGTCCCTCATTTCTCTTCCCATTTTTTTCCTCCACCTCTCTTGCTTGATTTACAAAATCTTTTTTGAGCTCTTCCATGGCTGAATACCATTGAATATTTATTTTGGGTGTTTAGCATGGTAAGCATTGTTCTTCCTCATCTGAAATGATGGGAGAAGATATCTTTTCACCAAGAAAGTAACCTTCTATAGTCTTATTTTTTCCCAACCAGTTACTTGACTTTTGTGTCCTTTGTCAAGAGTAGGGTATACTCTGGGAATCTGTAAGATCTCAGTTCCTCCAAAGTGACACAATCAAGCGTGTACACTGGTCTGGGAGCAGACGGAGATTTTTGTGCCCAGAATCTTAGTAGTTTCCTCTCCACAGCCACCTAGCCTCCAATTCCACCAAGCCACCACTGGGGACTGAGATTCAGTCAAGCTGTGGGAGCAGGGCCAAGGCTGAGCTTGGCTCTGCTCCGTGTCTGGTGCAACAGATGTTTCCCATGGACGTTTCAGGTCACCCTGGCCTGGAAATCTCCTTCACTCTGTTGTTCTCCACTTCTGCTGCTCTAAAATTTGTTAAAAGTCCCTCTCTACAGGTATTTTATGGGCTGTGTGGGGAGAGCCTGCATTTGTGTGTCTTTCTATTCCGTCATCTTGACTCCACCCCCAATCCCATCACTTTAGAGACAGGAAACTGAGGTCTAAAAAAGTTAAGTGACTTACCTATCCAAGGTCTTACAGTTGAAAGCTGTACAGTAAGTGTGCCCTTCACTTTCCAAAAACAGATTTTCATGGGTTTGAGGGGCTGACAAAAATATTTATTTGTATTTGGAGAATATTGTAATAATGAATAACTAGGGAAAACTGTCCTAATTAATATATGAATATGAATGTTTTCAATTGTATTTGTGATGTTTATTTGTCGAATATTCCTTCCAGTGATGGTCTAATCAAAACCTAGTCATGCCTGCTTATCTTGTAAATTCCTTTTCATGGATTCCTATAACGTTACTACAATGTTGCCATGGGGACTCACCCAACATTCTGGTAGATGACTTGTTGCAGTTGTTTTCTTGTTTTGTTTTGTTTTTGTTAATATCACAAGGAGAATACTACTTGACTGTATCCTGGATATCAATATAGTACCACATGGCCAGTCCATTTTTTTTCAATCATACTTGTCATAGGTGACATTCTTTATTCTAACTCATCATAGTTCCTTATTTATCATATGCTGTTTCCTACTCAAACTCACTGGATACATTATGTTGCCTTCTGAGTGATCCTTATTTTAATTCATTGGAGACTGTAATATTCTGACTCTCAGTTAAGCAGTAATAGCAGCAGAATATTGGCATTAAAAAGATGTGATTTTATCTCTGAAAACCTGGGGTCATTAAAAGAACTTTGCAATTTCTTAAAGGCAATTTAGTCCATTTTCCTACCATTTAATTCTGGGCCCAATTCTGTAACCATTTCTACTACTTGTGCAAATTATGTACAATTTCATTAGATTGTTGATTTAACTGTATTTAATAAACTGGATAAAAGGTATTTCTCATCCACTTGATTTTCCATTGTTCCCTCCACATACCATGCTCATTTCTTCATAGTTCATTATCTCACTCCTAGGACTCATTCCTGACTCCCCTCCAGCCTTTCCAGATCCTACCCATTCTTCCAATATCAACTGCTAGCTCTTCCCAAAGCCCTACAAGCCCAAATACTCTTCTATGACAATATCTTCCTCCACTAACCTCTCTTATCAGGCAGATTTTAAACATGAAAAGTATGGCAAACTGGAAGGAGCACTGGGAGCTCAAGAGGAGGGGCTAAGATGATGGAAGGAAGTTGAAAATTTTGCAGAATTCTTTCAACAAACCCCCTCTAAAGAAATTTATAAAACAAACTACAAATTAAATTCTGAGGAAAAAGTCAACAAAAAGTCAGTGAGTGATTTTTGCCAGCCCAGGGAAGCTTAGGAAGAAAGAAAAAGAGGTACAGACACTGGGGTAGGGGCTAGTCAGAAGGGCAGTATGACAAAAGAAGCACTAGCTGGGTCCTGTGGATCTGGGAATTGACCACTGGGTCAGAAACAGAATATATGGAAGGCCTGTACCAGAACAGAGAGCAGGAATTGATGCCATTTTGTAGTATTGTCACTCATTATCCAATTCTGAGTTGCAGCTTTAGCGTAGAGAGGAATGGTTGAATTCATGAGAGAGCAGGGTATCTATCTGTGTAAAAACTGGAACCTAAACCTAAACTGAGGGCAGTCTCCAGACTTTCTGGAACATACCACTTTGAAATCACTGAAAACTTATAAGCCTACAGATTTAGCTGTGAAAGGAGCAGATGAACACAAAAGAAATAAGTTTAGGAAAGACATCCCTCCTACCCCCAAAGGTGAGCAGAGGCCAATTCTAACACAAGTTCCAAAGTAAAAAATAGACTGGAAAAATGAGCAAACAACAACAAAATTAACTGGACCATTATAAAAATTACTATGGTGACAGGGAAGCTCAAGACAAACTCAGAAAAAGACAATGAACTGAAAACATCTATGACAAAGTCTCAAAGCAGAAATGCATACTGGACACAAGTCCAACAAGAATTTCTAGAAGAACTAAAGAAAGAGGTTTTTAAAAAGAACAAAAAAAGAGTTTTAAATATCAAGTAAAAGGGATAGAGGAGAAATGGGGAAAATAAATTAAAGCAATACAAGACAATTATAAAAAGAGAATTAGTAGCTTGGCAAAAGAGATACAAAATACTGTAGAAAATAGCTCCTTAATAAAAACTGACTGAATAGTAAAAGAGATACAAACTTTACTGAAGAAAATAACTCCTTAAAAAGTAGAATTGTTCAAATAGATGCTAATAACTTCATGAAACACCAAGAAACAATAAAACAGTAAAAAAAAAAATCAAAAGAATGGAAAAATAGAAAAAATAGGAAATATCTAATAGGAAAACCAATTGACCTGGAAAATAAATCAAAGAAAAATAACTTAAGAATTATTGGAATACCTGAAAGCCATGATCATAAAAAAAGCCTCAATATCATATTTCAAAATTATCAAAAAATTCCCAAATAGATTAGAATCAGAGGGCAAAGTAGACATTGAAAGAATTACTTCCTAAAATCCCTAATTGAAAACTTCCAAGAATTGTAACCAAATTCCAGAACTCCCAGGTCAAGAAGAAAATACTATAAGCAGCCAGAAATAAATAATTCAAGTACTATAGAGTCACAATAGAGAATCATACCAGATTTAGCAGTTACCACTAAATAGTAATGGAGGATTTTGAAAATGATATTCTGGGAGGAAAAGGAACAAGAGATTACAATGAAGAAAAACATAACCAGAAAACATGGGTATAATCATACATGGATATGGATATTCAATGAATTGAGCACTTTTAAGCATTTCTGATGAAAAGACTACACCTGAATAGAAAATCTGACATTCAATATAAAACTCAAGAGAAATATAAAAAGGTAAACATGAGTGAAAAACCATAAGAGATTTAACAAGGTTAAATTACTTACCTTCCTATGTGAGTTAATGATACATGTAAATGTCAAAAGCTTTATTATCATTCGGGTAATTAGAAAGGCCTTAGAGGGCACGGTTGTGGGTCTGTTATGTGAGGGTGATCACAAAATGAGAGTGGAGGGCTGAGAAAGAGGCATACATGAAGAAGAGGAAAGGCAAGGAAGAAGGGAAAAATTTTGTTATGTAAAAATTATGATATTAAAAAGACACACAAAGAAGTCTTTTTTACAAAGAAAGGAAAAATGGGTGAGGGGGAGGGAAAGTGGGCCGATGCTTGAACCTTACTCTCACTTGTTAAGGATGGAAGAATGTATATATGCACACCGTTGGGTATAGAAATTCTTCTTACCCAATAGGAAGTAGGGGGAAAAGGAGCTAAGAGAAAGAGGGCACTGTAAGAGGAAGAATAGATTAGGAGAGGTAATGGTCAGAAGCAAACCAGACTCTTGAGGAGGGGACAGGGTAAAAAGCAGAGAAGGAACAATAAAAGAAAATAGAATGAAGGAAAACACACAATTATTAACCATTACTGTGAATGTAAATGGAATAAACTCATCCATAAAATGGAAGAGGATAGCAGAGTGGATTAGAAACCAGAATCAAACAATATGCTATTTGTAAAATATACTCTTAAAACAGAAAGGTGAACAGAGTCAAAATAATGGGTTGTAGCAAAATCTATTATATTATACTTCAGCTGAAGTAAAAAAAAAAAAGTCAGTTGTAGCTGTCATAATCTCAGAAAAAGCAAAAATAAAAATAAACCTGACTATAAGAGAAAATATTATAAGAGAAATCATCAGGGAAATTACATTTTACTAAGAGGTACCACAGACAATGAATTAGTATCAACACTGAACATATATCCACCAAACAACTTAGCATCCAAATTCTTAAAGGAAAAGTTCAATGAATTACAGGAAGAAATAGATAATAAAAACTATATTATTGGGAGACTTCAATTTACTCCCTTTCAGACCTAGATAAATCTAACCATAAAATAAATAAGAAATAAGATAAGGTGATGAATAGAATTTTAGAAAAGTTAGATATGATAGACCTCTGGGGAATATCAAATGGGAACAGAAAGGAGTATACTTATTGCTAAGCCATAATATATGCCAATAACTTTGCTAAGTCTACAGACCATGTATTAAGGCATAAAAATCTCACAGACAAATGGGATGGCCATGCTGTTCAAATGCCAATTGCATGCTTGCCTAAAAAACTATTTTATAGAGAACTCATACAAGGCAAGTGCTCACTTGGTAGTCAAAAGAAGAAATACAAGGACACTCTCAAGGTGTCTGTGAAGAACTTTGAAATTAATTTCATGACATGGGAGACACTGGCAGCACAAGAATGTCCAGCATGGAGTTCCCTCATCAAAAATGGTGCTGTGTCTATGAGCAAAGCAGAATTGAAGTAGCTCAAAAGAAACAGGAGATACACAAATTTAGAGAATCTATCCCAAATATTCAAATGGACTATTTGTGCTCAACTTGCGGTAGAGCATTCCAAGCTCATATTCATCTGATTAGCCACATTCAGACACACTATAACTTGACTCTAACATAGTGATGTCATTTTGGTCCTCTTCAAGAACAAAGGAAAACAACTTACCATAATAACTATGTATATGAGCACTCCCTCCTTTCCAGAATGCTCAGCTTCCTTTAAAGTTAATCTTGAGTATTACATCTTATATATAAAGCCTTTCCTGAACCTTTTAACTCAGCTTTGGATACTCAAACACCTTACCAGCTTCTTCAGCTTCCTCTGCCTCTCTGATTATAAAAGTGGAACACCACACACACCCCAAAGCATTCCTTTATGAAGAGCTGGCCCTGGACTCTCTGGCAAACTCTCCATTTTCCACCATATATTTTTTCTTGATTTGAACTCTAATGAACATGACACCCCATGCTGGGTATCCCTTGATAAACCCCATTTCTAATTTCCTTTTGTATGTAAACTTCCTCCATTAGATTGTAAACCTCTTGGGGGCAGTCTTTCCTTTATTTATTTGTATCCCTAGATCTTAGCATAATACCTGTCACACAGTGGGCACTTAATAAATGTGTACTGAATTGAATTAAACCCTGCCCTCTCTCTCTCTCCTCACTATATGTTAATGTTAGCTCCCACATCAAATTATCTTGCATTTACTTCTATGTATTATATTCTCTCCCCCTCCCCACCCTATTGCAACCAGAGAAAGAATTGATAAATAGAAGTATGCATAGAATGATTTTACATAGGTTTACATATTTGTGTCTGATGGCAGTTACCTGGGGGCCGGGGAAGAAAAAAAGAAATTTACATGATAACTTTATTATCTATTTTAAAGGAGTATAAGTTGTACATAATAAATTTGCAGTTATTTTATGTGGAATCATCTTTTTATTATACTATATTATGGAAATTCTTGTTTTATTCCATAAATTAAAAATAAAATAAAGAAAAAGAAAATAAAAATAAATTAAAGAAAAAGAAAATATAACTTTCTTGAGGGCAAGGTCTGCTTTATTATTATTATTTTTTTTTTACTTTGTACCTCTGGAGCCTATGACTTAATAAACGTTTGTTGATCTGAGTTAAGTTAAAGCCATAGGAAGAATGAGCAATCCATTCAGTAGTAGGAAGCTGCTAATACTATCAAAAACTTAAGAGAGGTGAAGGCGGATGAGGTCTAAAAGTAGCTTGAGGGACAAAAACCAGATTACAAACATGAGAGACTGAGGGAATGGTTACGCCAAACAGAAGTCATCAGGAAGGACAGGATTAGCTGAGTTCTGGCAAGTTGTGTTTGAAGGTCTAAACTCCTCAGAGGGCATTGGCTTGTCAGAAAATTAACAAAGCACATTCTAGTTTCCTTTTAACAGAGAGGTTTTCTTTTCTTGTGGAAAGAAAAAGAAGCCTCTTTTCCTTTTGAGGAGTTTTTTCCTCTCTTTGCTTTTAGTTCTCCATAGTGTGACACTTCTAGAATGTTATGGGGGGCAAAGGGAATAGAGAAGTATTTTAGAATGATGTGGGAAAGAAAGGGAAAGGGAGGCGGTTCTAAAAATAAATCAGTAGAATTTGGACAAGACACACAGGAGGGAAGGTGAGATGGAGGTAGGAGAGGAAACAGAACCCAGATGAGAGAGAGAATATGTATACACACTTCTTTCCTTCTATAAACAATCAACCCCCTTAGCCCCTGACCCATCAAGGCCCCTTTCCTAGGAGTTTTACTTTTAAGCCCTGGTTAGAAAGGGTCTATGGCCTGGCTGTCTGGGTAATCTAAGCTGGCAGCATTTTGACATGTAGTTTCCAGGGGTGGCCTTGAAGACATCCATGATGTTAATCTAGAAAGACTCTGAGTTTGGAACATTAGCTGCATATATTAATCTCCCATCCCCCTTCCCTAGGCCTCTCACCCTCTACCTCACGGACGTGACAAGCTAATTTAAGCTAAGAATTCTGAGGGTCTGTCTAACCAAAATAAGGCCTAACGCTTGGCAGATGGCTCCCAACATGCCCTTGAGTGTGGGAGGGTAAGAGAAAGAAAGGAAAAAAGACTGAGTATTGGGGATGGGTGAGTTTGTGGGATTGGAGACTGGATAAGGAATCCATTACCAGTCTTCTGTGAAAGGACAGATGTTAGCTAGCCTATAAAATGTGATCCCTTCTTAAAGAGGGAAGGAAGGAAGGAAGGAAGGAAGGAAGGAAGGAAGGAAGGAAGGAAGGAAGGGAGGGAGGGAGGGAGGGAGGGAGGGAGAGAGGAAGGAAGGAAGGAAGGAAGATTAGTTTAGAGATAAGAAATAACTTCCTGAAGTTGGTGGAACAGGGAAAGCATTGTGAGTCTATGGAATCAGCTGTTAGAGTTGGATGGGGTACAGATACACACAGACAGACAGACAGACACACACACACACACACACACACACACACACACACACACATACTAATAGGGTAGGTAGAGATTTTTGAGATATACTTTGTCTATATCTTAGGACTCTTAGAACCCTTGTCAATCCATTGCTCATTTGAGTTATAGAGATAGTATAGCTAGGTATTAATATACTATGTGTTAAATGAGAACATCAGGGTCCAGCCTGGTTCATCCAATCCATCCAGAGTATGTCTCACAAGCTTTTATGCAAACGTGACTTTGGGGTCCTTCAATAATGCCCTCTCCTCCATCCTTTCTATCATCTATACCATACTATTCCTCAAGTCTGGGTAACTCGTGCCATTTGTCTCTTCTACTGCTATCTTTAAAATATTATTGGAAGAAATTTCAAAATCAAGTTGACTGGATTTGCTAAAAATTATGCTAGCTAATTTTAACTGAGTCCTTAAAGCTGTAATGTAATCCCAATTCTTCTATTAACTTTTTATCACATTTCCTGTGGCATCTGATAGAAACCTTCCTTCTCCTTTAGCCTCCAAATCAATCTCCAACTTCTTTGCTCTTAGAAGACATTATATTTTGTATTACTTCTATATAATGAGCATTGTTTTTCTTGCCTTCTCGATGAATGGGGGAGGGGTAGAGGAAGAGAGAAATTAGAACTGAAAATAAAATAAAATTGAATTTAAAAAAAAAACAGAACTTAGACCATTCAGTATGAACTCTCTCCACTACCCTCCTCTAAATTCTTTCCTGTTTCCTTTCAAATCTCAGAAGACACTTGCTAAATCACCAACTGCTCACATCCTTGGTCTGTCAATTGTCCTTCTCCATCTATCCATAACCTTCTTTTATTTATTATCCCATCTCATGCATCTTTATTCTTCTTCTTTCCAATGGCTCTTTCCTTTCAGCTGATACACTTCTTCATGTTCCCTCCCCTATCTTCAAAATAAAGACAAAAAAGGGCAGCTAGATGGTAAAGGGGATAGAGCACTGGCCCTGGAATCAGGAGGACCTGAGTTCACATCCAGCCTCAGACACTTGACACTTATAAGCTGTATGACCCTGGGCAAGTCACTTAACTCTGACTGCCTTGCCAAACATAAAATAAAATAAAAGCAAAAAATGTATTGATCTTGGCACCTCTTGAAAACAAGATCCCTTCTCCTAGCTTGCTCCTCTCTTTTAATACCAACTCCTAGAAAGAAAACTTTATACTTGTTATCTTTACTCCATTATCATTCAATCATTCCTCAAATCCCTGTAAATAGACTTTTATCTCCACCACTATAAGGAAACGTTATTTCATAGTACTAATTTCTCTACAAAATCCAATTTCTGCCATGATTTCTGACATTTCAGTAGTTTTGGATAGGAGACCATCTCCTCCCCTTTAGTGGTATCTGTAGCACCAAACTTATGGCTGTTTGTCACCTTTTCTAGTTACATATTCTCTTTCTCCTTTATTATTTCTTCATCTTTCTCTTAAACCTGGATGTTCCACAAGATTCCATTCTAACCTTTGATTTCACTACACTCTAGCCCTTGATCTTCCATGCTACTTTTCAGTATCATCTCTACAAAAATGACTCCTAAATCAGAACTTACCTCTTCCGTCTTCCAAGAACTCCAGTCTTGTATTTCTAACAACCAGCTTAATATTATTTGGATGGCTTTCCAGCATCTAAAACCCAAAATGTCTAAACCTGACCTCAGAATGTGCCCTCCACTAAACCAAGACCTCTTTCTAACTTGTCTGTTTCTAGTAATAGAACCACCATTCTTCCAGTCACTCAGGATTATAACCTTGGCATCACTTATTACTCTTTTCTTACTCCTTCCCCATATGTATGTTAGATATAGGATTTCTCACCATTGATCACTTATCTCCTTTTCTTTTGTAATGGTGCTGATTCAAACCTTCAACCCTCTATTCCAAGACCACTAGATCAGCCTGCCAACCATTATTCCAGCCTGTAGACTAGTCTAACTCCAAACCATCCTAAACACTGGCCAATATTTATTGGTCCAATTATGCTAATCTGCTATTTTTCAAAATTATTTATTTTTAGTTTTCAACATTCATTTCCACAAGATTTTGAGTTCCAAATTTTCTCCCCATCTCTCCTCTCCCCCCACCCCAAGACACCATGCATTCTGATTACCTCTTCCTCCAATATGTCCTCCCTTCTATCACACCTCTTCCTTCTCTTATCCCAATCCCCTCAATTTTCTTGGAGGGCAAGATAGATTTCTATACCTTATTGCCTATATATCGTTTCTCAGTTGCATATAAAAACAATTTTGAACATTTGTTTTTAAAACTCTGAGTTCCAACTTCTCTCCCTTCCTCCCTCCCCACCCATCCCCACTGAGAAGACAAGTAATTCAATATATGTCATACATGTGTAGTTATGCAAAAGACTTCCATAAAAGTCATGCTGTGAAAGACTAACTATAATTTCCTCCATCCTACCTTGCCCCCCTATTTATTCTATTCTCTCTTTTGACCTTATCTCTCCTCAAAAGCATTTACTTCTAATTATGCCCTCCTCCCATTTGCATCCCCTTCGCCCCTACTTTCCTGTGGTGTAAGATAAATTTTCATAGCAAATTGAGCATACATGTTATTCCATCCTTAAGCCAAATGTGATGAAAGTTTCACTTTTTCCCTTCTCACCACCTCTGTCTTCCCTTCCATTGAAAAAGTTTTGTCTTGCCTCTCTTATGTGAGAGATACTTTGCCCCATTCTATTTTCCCCTTTCTCCTCCCAATATATTCCTCTCTTACCCCTTAATTTTATTTTTTAGATATCATTTCTTCCTCTTCAACTCACCCTGTGCCCTCTATCCATACGTATATAATCCCTCCAACTACCCTAGTACTGAGAAATGTCTCAATAGTTATAGGTATTATCCTTCCATGTAGGAATGTAAACAGTTCAACTTTATCATCCTTTATGATACCTCTTTCCTGTTTACCTTTTCATGCTTCTCTTGATTCTTTTGTTTGAAAATCAGATATTCTATTCAGTTCTGGTCTTTTCATCAAGAATGCTAGAAAGTCCTCTACTTCATTTAATGACCATTTTTGCCCCTGAAGTATTATACTCAGTTTTGCTGGGTAGGTGATTCTTGGTTTTAATCCTAGTTCCTTTTCCAAGGATTCCAAGCCCCATGATCCCATAATGTAGAAGCTGCTAGACCTTGTGTTATCCTGATTGCATTTCCACAATACTTGAATTGTTTATTTTGTGGCTGCTTGAAATATTTTTCTTTGACCTGGGAGCTATGAAATTTGGCTACAATATTCCTAGGAGTTTTCCTTTTGGTATCTCTTTCAGGAAGTGAACAGTAAATTCTTTCAATATTTATTTTACCTTTTGATTCTAGAATATCAGGACAGTTTTCCTTGATAATTTCTTGAAGGATGATGTCTATGCTCCTAGACTGTGCTGTATCCACTGCATTATGTGATAGACACTTCCAGGGGACTTTCCAAGCTGTCTTGGGCTGAATATTTGCTTCACTCTATCATAATGTGGGTTCTGCAGCTTCAGAATTTATTTGGAGCTATTTTTAAAGGTATTTGGCTGGCCTTGGGGGCAGGGCTCTAGAAAGTATGCACTGCTACTCTGCCATCTTAGCTCCACCTCTACTCTGTTATTAAAAAAGATATTTAATGGCTCCCCTTTGCTTTCCAGATGAAAAGCTGAAACTCTTGACCATGAAATTCAATGTCCTTCATAATTTGTTTCCAACCTACTTGTTTAGATTTATATCATATTACTCCTCTTTCTATATTTTACATTCTAGGCAAATTGAACTGCTTCCTGTATCTAATTCTTGACTGGCCACCCTCTATCTCAGTGACTTTCCATAAACCATTATTCATTCTTAAAATGGACCTTCTCTTTCATAAGCCTGGCACAGAAGAAATAGAGCAATGGATGATTTCAATTATGAAACCTATTCTTATTCTGATTCATATTCTCTCTCTCTCTCTCTCTCTCTCTCTCTCTCTCTCTCTCTCTCTCCCTCCCTCCCTCCCTCCCTCCCTCCCTCCCTTCCCCTTCATCCTTCCTTCACTTTCTCTTCCTCCTTTCCCTGTCCTTCCCTCCTCTATCTCTGTGTTAAAAGCAAAACAATCTAATAACTTTTTGCCTTGCCTTAAAGATAACTTCATCTATTGATGTAGGTGAAGGGATAATTCTTATATGGGTCTGATTTTAACATAGATTAACTAGTTATTGGAATGGAAATGGTAAGAATCCCAAGCAAAATTACCCTTCTCAGAGTTTGTGATAGAAGTGAAGAAAGCTGGGTGTTCAAATATACAGCCTAACTTTTGTTTGGAAAGACAAGTTTCAAAGGGATCAGAGGAAGGATACACAGTATCCTGTGGATTAAAAGTCTATATAGGAAAAGTCTGCTGAGGAAAGATGAAAAACTCAAGAGTAATATTTTGAACACACAAAGCAAAATAACTCTGATGAGGAGGGGGGAAGCTGTCTTTCAGAAGCAATGTGAATGCACAAGGAACTTGGCAAATGACATAGATTTTTTTGTTTTGTTTTGTTGTTCCCACTTAATAGTATTTTGTTTTTTCTAATTACATGTAAAGATGGTTTCCAACATTCATTTTTATAAGATTTTAAGTTTCACATTTTTTCCTCCCTCTCCAAGATGGAAAGAAATCTGATATGTATTAAACATGAACAATCATAGTAAACATAATTCTATTTTACTCATGTTGTGAAAGAAGAATCAGAACAAAAGGAAAAAAAATGAGATAGAAAAAAACAAACAAAAAAAGAAAATAATTTGCTTTTATCTACATTCAGATTCCACAGTTCTTTCTCCAGATGTGGATGGCATTTTCCATTATGAGTCCTTTGGAATTATCTTAGATCATTGTACTGCTGAGAGAAGATAAGTCTATCAAAGTTGGTAATTACACAATGTGGCTGTTACTGTGTTTTCTTGGTTCTGCTCACTTCACTCAGCATCAGTTCATATAAGTCTTTCCAAGTTGCTCTGAAATCTGTCTGCTTATCATTAATTAATAATAGTATTCTATTACATTCATATACCACAATTTGTTTAGCCATTCCTCAATTGATGGACATTCCCTCAATTTTCAATTCTTTGCCAACACAAAAAGAGCTAATATAAATATTTTTGTAAATGTGAGTACTTTTCTCTTTTGTATGATCTCTTTGGGATACAGACCTATTAGTTGTAGTGCAGGATCAAAGGGTACATACAATTTTATAGCCCTTTTGGCATAGTTCCAAATTGCTCTCCAGAATGGCTGGATCAGTTCATAAATCCAACAATGCATTAGTCTGACAGATTTTTTAAAGGGAGGTCCAAAAGATGGAAAAGGGGGCAGAAAGCAAAACACAAATATAAATACTTGAAGCAGTACTAAAGACATTATGTCAGGAGTACTAGAGATCAAAATAGGGTGAGATTAGTAAGAAAAGCTAGGAATAAAAAAAAAGTTTGTGCAAAGGTATACTAGAAAAAGGAGAAGGATCAAAGAAAGGTTGTTGGGCTTGGGATGGATAGAAAAATGATACTTCCCAGTAGATGAAAAACAGAATTGCTCAATCCTTACTGTTTTTATTTTCTCTACCAAACAGAATGGCCTTTCCATTGAAGAAGACAGAACAGAAATAGTTAAAAAGAAACTGATAATGTAAATAGGTAAGGAGTGAGTAACAGTACCTAGCTGATCTTAGCTAAAGGCACCTGGTTCAAGTGAACTATATCCTTGGACATAGTGACAGAATTGGCATATGTGATTAGTGAGTCGCTGAATTACTCTTAAAGGTATTATGGAGAACAAAATTGGTGATGCAGTATTGGAGAAGGCAGGGAGAGGGAATCAACATTTATTAAGTGCATGTTGTGCTATAAAACACTGTGCTAAGAGTTTTACAGATAACTTATTTGATCCTCACAAAAACCCAGTGAGATAGGTGCTATTGTTTTCCCCATTTTCACATGTGAAGAACCTGAGACAGAAGTGAGGTGACTTGCCCACAGTCACACAACTAAGAAGTGTCTGAGGCCAGATTTATAAATTTAGGTCTTCCTGACTCTTGGCCTAACACTCCATTTTGATGTTTTGTTTTAATTTTCCAAGAAGAAAAGAAAAGAGAATCTGCAAATGAGGTGAAAGTCAATCAACTTGACTTTGTTGGGAAAATTCTAAAATGAATCAATAAAGGGATGATTGTTTAACATTTAGATAAGGAAACAGTGATTAAAAAAACCCAGCCTAGCTTCATCTATTACAGGTCATCCAATACTAACCTAATATGCTTTTCTGATAGCATTACTAAATTAGTTATTGCTGAGTCATTTCAGTGGTTTCTGCCTCTTCATAACCCCATTTGGGTTTGTTTGTTTTGGGTGGGGGGGCATTAGAAAGATGCTGGAATGGTTTGCCATTTCTTTCTCAATTCATTTTACAGATGAAGAAACTGAGGCAAACAGGGTTGGTGACTTGTCCAACCTCACACAACTAGTAAATACCTGAGGCCAGATTTGAACTCATGAAGATGAGTCTTCATGATTCTAAAGTGAGCACTCTAACCACTGAACCACCTAACTGCACTAAACTGGTAAATCAGGGAATTATGTAATTATAGTTTACCTAGATTTTTAGCAAAGCAATTTCATATTATTCTTGCATAAAAATATGGGCTACCTAACAATACAATCAGATGGGTTCAGAAATAGTTTGATGGCCACACTAAAAGATCTGTTTAGAAATTGTTGAATGGTGGGGAGTAGCCAAGATGGTGGAGTAGAAAGACTCACATATGCTAGCTCTGAACCCACAGCCTATAATTATCTGTAAAAAGAACTCCCAACAAATTCTGGAACAGTAGAAGCTGCGCAGCAACGGGATGAAAGAGATTTCCGCTCCAGAGAGCCCTGAAAAACCGAATCCAAAGGTCCGTCGCACACTGGACGGGGGCAGAGCCCAGTCCTGCCCTGGCCGCGTGGCACTGAGAGGAGCGAGCAGATCCAAGCAGGCTTCAGGGACAGAATCTCCAGCAGCCTCAAAGGTCCCTCAACCCACAAATGCACAGATCAGTGAGAGAGACAGGCTGAGAGGGGAGCTGGGTGTCTCCATGACTCGGGCCCCCTTGGGAGGCAGCAGCAGAGGCAGCAGATGGCCAGAGGCTCCTGGAGCAGGCAGGAGCTCCATTACAGAACGTCTCTGCATAAACTCCCTGAGGGAACTGAGCCTGGGAGGCGGCACTGCCCCCACCTGAGCACCAGAACTTAAGCTCACATTCAATAGCAGCCAGGCCTGCCACCAACAGCTCTGAGGCTGGGGAGCAGCATTTGAATCTCAGACCCCAAGCACTAGCCGGGCGGATCTAGGCGGGGGTGGACAGGAATCTCAGAAGTCAAGTAACCGGCTAGGAAAATGCCCAGAAAAGGGGAAAAAAAAGACCATAGAAGGTTACTTTCTTGGTGAACAGATGATTCTGCCATTCCTCTCTGACGAGGAAGAACAATGCTTACCTTCAGATAAAGACAGAAGAGTCAAGGCCTCTGTATCCCAAACATCTGAAATAGATATCCAATGGGCTCAGGCCATGGAAGAGCTCAAAAAGGATTTTGAAAATCAAGTTAGAGAGGTGGAGGAAAAACTGGGATGAGAAATGAGAGAGATGCAAGAAAAGCATGAAAAGCAAGTCAACAGCTTGCTAAAGAAGATCCCCCCCCAAAAAAATGCTGAAGAAAATAACACCTTGAAAAATAGGCTAACTCAATTGGCAAAAGAGGTTCAAAAAGCCAATGAG
>CM053770.1:152419046-152461914 GCA_028658325.1 Potorous gilbertii
GCTGAGAGAAAAACATGAAGTTTACTCTCATCACATTCGACTGAAGGAAGGAATAAAATACATACTCATTTTAGTATGAAAACCTATCTTACAATACAGGAAAGTGGGGGAGAAAGGAATAAGCAGGGTGGGGGGGGATGATGGAAGGGAGGGCAATGGGAGGAGGGAGCAGTTTGAAATCAACACTCTTGGGGAGGAACAGGATCAAAAGAGAGAATAGAAGCAATTGGGGCAGGATAGGATGGAGGGAAATATAGTTAGTCTTAGACAACATGACTATTATGGAAGTCATTTGCAAAACTACACAGATCTGGCCTATATGGAATTGCCTGCCTTCCCAAAGGGAATGGGTAGGGAGGGAGGAATGGGGAGAATTTGGAAGTCAAAGTTTTAGGAACAACTGTCGAGTATTGTTCTTGCTACTACGAAATAAGAAACACAAGTAATGGGGAATGGAAAGATATATGGCCCTACAGGACAAAAGAGAAGATGGGGACAAGGGAAACGAAGGATGATAGAAGAGAGGGCAGATTAGTGATAGGGGAAATTAGAATGTTCAGTGTATTGGGCTGGTGGGAGGGGACAAATGGGGAGAAAATTTGGAACCCAAAATTTTGTGAAAATGAATGCAAAAAGTTAAATAAATAAATTTATCTAAAAAGAAAAAAAATTCACTCAGTTCCTTATTTATTTGAGAAATAAGGCCTTTAATAAAGAAATTTGCTGCAAAATGTCTTTATATTATTCACTGTCTATGAAAACTGTTAGGAAAATGTAGGTTCCCTGATTATTTTTTTAATTAGGTACAGTTTTTGCATTTGACTTTGTCTGAGAACACGATTGCTACTCTTGCTCTTTGTTTTTTACTTCAGCTGAAGCATAATACATTCTATTCCAGTTCCTTATTTTAACTGGGTTTGTATCTCTTTCCATTTCAAGTGTCTCTTATAAACAAGGTATTGCTGGATTATGTTCTATAATCCTTTTGCTATCTGCTTCCATTTTACTGGTGAGTTCACCTTATTCACATTCACAACTATGATTACTGTGTATTTCCCTCACCTTATTTTCTTCTTTTTAACCTTCTCTCTCTCTTTTTTATCCCATCCCTCCTCAAGAATCTGTTTTACTTGTGACCACTGCCTCCCTTAATCTGCTCACCTTTTTATCACCCCTCCTTTTATTATCCCCCTTTCACCCTATTTCTCTATTGGGTAAGATAGATTTCTATACTCAACTGTGTCTGTGTCATTCTTCCCTTTTTGAAACAATTCTGATAAGAAAGAAAGTTCAAGCATTTCTAGCCACCAATCCCTTATTTTCCCCTTTACTGGAAAAACTCTTTTACATGACAATTTTCCCCATTTTTCCTCTCCCTTTTCCCTTCTCCCAATGCATCCCTCTTCCTTACCTCTTCATTTTTTTTGAGATCATTCCAATGTAGCTGACTCATATTTAGGTTCTCTGTCTATGTAGGCCCCTTTTCACTGCCCTAATGATGATAAAATTCTTAGTAGTTACGTGTATCATCTTTCTATATATGAAAGAAAACTGTCGACTATCTTATGATTTCTCTTTCACTTTTACTTTTTTATGCTTCTCTTGAAACCTGTGTTTGAATGTCAAATTTTCCATTCAGCTCTAGCATTTATCAGGAATGCTTAAAATTGATTTATTTCATTAAATATATATTCCCTCCCCCTCCCGCCCAAAGGATTATACTTTTTTTTGCTGGGTAAATTTTCTTAGGTGTAATCCTAGCTCTTTTGCTTTCTACAATATCATATTCCAAGCCTTCCACTCCTTAACGTAGAAGCTGCTAAATCTTATTTAATATTGACTGTGGCTCCCTTCCTGAAATCACAATGGTATATTTCTAGCTACTTTCAATATTTCCTCCTTGACCTGAGTGTTCTGGAATTTGACTATGAAATTCATGGGAGTTTTCATTTTGAGATTTCTTTCAGGAGATAGTAAGGAGATTCTTTCAATTTTTATTATATCTTCTGGATCTACAATATCAGGGAAGTTTTCCTTTACAATTTATTGAAATATGATGTTTAGGTTCCTTTTTTTTTCAATTATAGCTTCCAAGTAGTCCAATAATTCTTGAATTTTCTCTCCTTGATCTCTTTTCTAGCTTACTTGTTTTTCCAATAAGATAGTTCATATTTCTTCTATTTTTTTTCATTCTTTTGACTTTACTGTTTCTCATTGTTTCATGAGGTCATTAGCTTCTACTTGTCCTATTCTAATTTTTAAGGAAGTATGTTCTTCATTTAGCTTTTGTACCACTTTCCATTTGGTCAATTCTGCTTTTTGAGTCTTTTTTCTTCAGTGAATCTTTGTACTTTCTTTTCCATTTGGCCTATTTGACTTTTTAAGGAGTTCTTTTCTTCAGTGAATTTTTGTGCTTTTGCCATTTGGTCAATTCTGTTTTTTAAAGGTATAATTATTTTTTTTAGTATTTTTGTGCCTCCTTTACAAAGCTGTTTAGTCTCTTTTCACAACTTTCTTGCATCACTCTTATTTGTTTTTTTTTCTCAATTTTTCCTTTACCACTCATATCTTTCTCTAACTCTTTGAACTATTCTTGTTGGGCTTGAGTACAATTATCATCTCTTTTCCTTTGATACTTTGATTGTAACTGTTTTCACATTTTTGTCTATTTCTTCTAAGTTTTTGTTTTAAGGTCTTCCCTGCCACCATAGTAGCTTTTCATGGTCATTGTGCAGCCTGTTTTTCTTGACTTTGAACTTTTTTGTTAAAGTTGCTTCCTGCTTACCTGAGGGTGGGGAGACACTATCCCCAGATTTAGGTTTTTTTGTGTTGCTATTTTCCTGTGTGATCCAGGGAGAGGTATGGTCACTACTCTCCTGGTTTGTATTCTCATTTTTATCCAGGAAAGGATTCCCTATAGTTGCAGGTGCTAGTATTTCTCTCTACCCTGGAACTGCAACCCACAGCTGTGTTTGGGCAGTGTAATTGCCAAATAGCACCAGGTTCTGTACTCAGTGACAGCAAAAGGTCCCCTATAATATTCTAATCAGTTTTCCAACCTCCTTACTTTACCTGGGCTAAAAGCTCCCAAATTGTTACCATTATTCCAGGGGCCTTCAAGGCTTGCTGCACATGTTGCTGCCATGTGCACTCTGGGCTGATCCCAATGCCAGTGTCACAGAACTCTCCTGTTGATCTTCTAAGCTGTTTTGGGCTGGAAAATTCTCTTCCTTTGACCTTTTCTTGACTCTACTGCTCCAGAATTCAATTTTAGACTTTATTTTAAAGTGGTTTAGAGGGTACTATTGGGAGAGTTTTGCTGGATTGATGCCTCTCCTCTGCCGCCTTGGCTCTGCTTCTCCTTCCACTTCTTAATCCTATAAATTATGCAAAATACTTAACAAATATAATCTCATTTAAGCCTCAAAAAACCCCTCACAAGTACCAGGTAAGTAGCACATGTACAATTTTTTTTAATATTACAGATGAGGAATCTAAGAACTCAGAGATTAGGTTCAATTTGTCTATTGTCAAATAACAAGTTAGTGATGGAAGCACGATTCAGACCCACATCTTCCTCACTCTGAGTCCAACACTCTAACTATATTATTCAGCCTCTCTAATATTACTATCATATTTTTTTAAGAAGAGGTAACTGAGGCTTAGAGAGTTGAGTTTATTTCCCCCATATCACACAGCTATTATGTTTTGAAGCTGGGACTTGAACACATTTCTGATTCTTATGAAAGGTAGAATGTCATAGTGGCTAGAGAAATGGCTTCAAAGCCAGGAGAACCTGTGTTTATATCCTGCCTTTGACTCATACTGTCTATGTGACTTTGGGAAAATCACTTAAATTCTTAATACTATAGATAACTCTCTAAGACTAAATCTTAGAGAATTGTCAAGCTGCACTGTTAAAGGGAGTTTCTTTACCTGAGAGTTCCTATATTAATATTAATGAATCACAAGTCTACTTCCTATTATATTCCTACATTATATTTGGAGTCCTTCCAATTGTCTGAACCTTTGTGTCCTACCTTTAACTTCACTGTATCTCTTAATAGAACTCTTCGATGGAACAAAAAAATACACCAACCATGTGTACCAAGGATAACATTTTGTAAACCATAAACCTGAGTTACAAATTTTAAAATATCCTAGATTTAATGTATTCTTGTTTGTATTATCTCACATCTGTCATCCTGACTTCTTGTCTCATTTATAAAGCATTTCCTCCAATACATTTGCACTCCCTAACTTCTATCTTTTACCCTTCTAGTGTCAGTTCAATCTTCTGCTTAAAGGAACTCCAAGGTTCTAGTCTCATTCTATCGCTGGTTTTTTTTGGTCATCATGTAGATCCTGGATTCTCACCTTATCTCTGGGATCTGCCCCCATGACCATAACAAGAATTATAGCAAGTAGGCTGATTTCTATTATACCAGGAACAAGTGACAAAGAAGGGTCAGATTAAGGATGGGAGAAGGGGATAAAAAGTCTCCTGCTCTGAAACTGGGCCACAGAAACATTCTGGTATTCTTTGCTCTGAGACTCAGCTCAGGAAGTAAAGTCTATTTTACCAACTAAATTCCTCCTTCTCTTCTGGCAAATAATTGTTCAGTCTTATTTGAAAACAATCATATCCATGGCAATAAAGCAACAATAAACTGATTTTTTTTTTTTGCTAAATGTTGACATTAGCCAGGCTTTCCTGGCTAATATCAGCCTTAGGTAGTGTGTCTTAACTGTGGCATGTTTAAGTTAGAGTTCACATGAAGAGATAGACAGGAAAGAGCACAATTCTGCTTTAAAGTGGTTCAACTTGAATAAAAGGGTTTTCCTCTGTGGCTTGGTACCTGACTTCAGCCTCAATTGAGGTAAGTCATTCAAGACTTCCATTGGCTAGCCAGTATCATGAATGGAGAAACTAAGGCAGTGAGTGGAAAGGTGCCAAAGTTTTTACCTTTCGTTGTTCCCCAATAATAGAAAATGTCAAACCAAAACCTTGGATTCCAGGATACTAGCAGATATAACTAAATAAAGTGAATTAATCAGAGGAAAGAATTAATCAAAAAAATCGTGGTTCAGATAGGTTGCAGTGATGTAAGAACAGTAAATCTACAGTTGTAACCAACAACGGATCTCTTGAGCAGAAGTTAGCTAGCACTTTTAGACAACTTGGTGTTAACAACACTTGGACAGTTCTGTGGATTCCTGAAAGTTTGCATCCCTAGCTGTGTGATTCTTAATCCCTTAGCTCCTGTTCTATTTGGTTACTTGTCTAAGACCTCTGTTTGGAAGTCCTGTTGGTTCTATTAGACAGTAGGTTACACAGCCTCAGACTGGGGCTCTTTCAAGAACCAGACAATCTCAACTTTCTATTCTAGACACATAGCAGTCACCCAGCATGACTGTCCCACCCCATCACCTTCTATTGGCCCCAATTGGTGAGGAATGACTCTCGTTAGTACTTAAGAACTGAAGTCTCAAGGCTGTTTCTTCTAGTTTGCCTTTCTAAAAAGGAACAATTCATCTGTACCTTAGTTTCCTCATATGTCTAAAAAGCACATGCAGAATTTTTATATTCCTCTATATTCTAATTACAGACTGAATATCTCAAGGAACTAAGGTGGTTAGGAGGTCATAAATGTCACCTCAGTAAAAATGAGAAAACTATTGGATTATTTGGACATGCTAAGTCTCCCACTGCAAACAGATAGTCAAAAACTTGTCAATGCCTGGGGAAATCAAGGACTAGATGACATCACAGGAAAAACTCAATCTAAAGATGCTGAGACAGATAAAGCATAATGATGTGTCTCAGTGGATAAATGAATGAAATCTCTGCTAGTAGTAGGGCAGCTAGTGAGCCACATCTGATCTTTGAGGCCCCGATGTAATGTTAAGAATGTAATGAAAATTAGACAGTGTATTGAAAAATATAAGTCAGACTTTCCTCTCTATTTCTTTTTTATTAGGAAATGGAGCCAGGTGCCCTTTAGAGGTGAAAGAGGAATGAACAAGCATAAACTTTACTGTACAATTTAGTAGTGGATTAATAAAGCAACTCCGCTTGACAAAATATATATATAAAACCCCGTCCCCCAAATTTACTAAGAGGAAATATGTTTATTATGTTCTCTAGAATCAAGATTTCATCACACACATTCCTATCACTACGTTTGGATCCATGTGATTTAATCCAGGACACACCTGCCCCCTTCTTCTCTTTATCTAGCTTCTTTAAACATTCTAGCAAAAATACTATTACAGTCACTCTCCACTTGATTCAATTCTCCTTTCCATCATCAAGAATCCAGAAATTAAGCACAGGGTCATCCCTGCACCTTCTTCCACTTAAGAGTTCTGTAAACCCCTATGCAACCAACTGTACTGCAAGGTCATTGTAGATGCCATGGGCTCCTCCTCATTGTGGAACAAAAAAAGTCAGATATTTTGGAACCTTATTGTCAAGCTTAGTGAAAGCAAAACAAAGGATGTCCTCGAAGGGTTTTGAAACAAGCAGGGATGAATATGTATCAAAATAAACCTACTATGTTCCCATATATGTCCTGTCATATGTGCTATTTGTTCTAAGTCCCTTGGACCAGCCTTGTAACTTAGCCAAGACCCATCTCTAGTGATTACTGTCTGCTAATCCAGACCATTTCTGCGGTTTCCAACACATAGGATACTGTTTTCCTACCCTACAGTTGTTATGGGACGCCAAAACTTGCTGCAATGACATCAGGGTTTTTCACAATGGAATATTAACATCTTAGAAAGGTTGGAAGGAGGCAGATGCTATCACAAGTGATAGCATGGGATGTACCTTACCTGGAATGTCTTGTTAACTAAAGAACTGAGAGAAATGTTCCCACAAACACTGATCCCATATAATTAATATCCAGAGTGGAACTTCAGTGAAACTGCAAGAATATAAATCCCGAGAATGGTATCTTATGAAGGGATGTCTTACTCTTCAGATCCACGACTGTGAGCTATGTAGTCAGTGGAACATAAAAAGCACTGGACATGAAGTCAGATTTTCTGTGGTTCTTAATCCTGACACTGCCACTTTTAGTTGAATGATCTTTGGCAACTTCCTTGAACTCTTTACAGTCATATTATTCATCTCTAGGTGGGGTCATTCTACATGTTATTAATTTTCCTTTAACTACATGCTCTCCAGACAGGTGGTAGGAGAAGGGAGAAAAAAAAGGTTCTTTCTTTTTAACTTGGTGGCACACATAAAATACAGTCAATCCTCAACATTTACACATTTAACTTTTGGAACTTCAAGCATAAGCATGATTTTATTAGTAACCTCATTTTCACTTTTGCACGAAAGGTATATCCTCAGATTTGTGAACTGGCTGGTGTCCTACCAGGCCCTTCACTGGTCTTGTTCACCCTAATCTTGTAAAAAGTTTCCCATGCACTCATTGCATCTTTTCATTGTTTGCCATTAAAACTCAAGTTTTGGGTGCAATTAAGACCTCAAAGCATAGTGGACATCTTTTGGGCTCTAAGCTCAAGTGCGCAAAATCAATGGTGTGACTTAGTGAAGGTGTTAGATAAATTTCATGTCTAAATGTCTACAGCTGCTGTAAGCATCCAGTTTAGTATTAATGAGAACCCACAAAAAGGAGAAAAGTATTTCAAGCTGGTGTGTTCTTCATGATCTCCACCAGCTATGAAGGACAGAATTTCAGAAGTGATGCCAAGACTTTACCAGTCTCACACTGACAACAGCAACTAAAGTCCCAACAACCTCTACCTTGGTTTTCAGAAAGAGGCCACAGTAGAAAGGTTTGCAGCAGTAGAGTATACAGTATAAGGCCCTCACATCATCATCTGAGACAGCAGAAGATTCAGATTTAAAATATTTTAGCTTTAAAAACTGTATTTGTTGTACAGTACTTATGGTACTTCAGATTTCGTGTGTAATAAAAAGTGAATACTGTCGGAAATCAGTGGGTGGTTTTATGATGATGATGATGATGATGAATTCTGTGATGAAGATCACAGAATTCTAGGCAATCAATAAAAATGTTTTGCATGTTACCAATTTTATTTTGTGTATTGCATATTTTATGGATTATTCCATGGATATTGTATTAGGAAAAATGCTTAATAGAATAATTGCTGAATAATTAATATTTTGTTATAATCATATGCTAACATTCTATTTTAGTAATCTCTAACAAAAGACTGCAGCTTTTGGTAATCATGGGAACTTAACCTATTTCCCATCGGTTCAATGTTCAACATTGATTTATTTTTATTTTTGTACCATTTTCTAGGAATGTTATCTTCACAAAAATTGAGGATTTGACCAAGGTAATCCATTATTTCTGTCTTCCTGGTAAGAGTAAATTTAGCATTTCTAAGACACTTTCTGCTAGTTGGGGAAACATTAGCTTTATTCAAGGTTATCTACAAATAATTTAGAAGGATAACATTTTAAGTAGAACAAGAGCGACCTTAGTAACAGACCCCCCCAATGAAGAAATCCCCTTTGCAACACTTACGATGGGTGGTCATCGAGCTTCAACATCACCAATATTGACCATTTTACTATCTCATCATCATCGTCACTAGAACACTTACACAGAGGTTAAAGTTTTGCTAATAATTTACATACATTTACATTCCACTTAATCCTCAACAACCCTATGAGGTAAGTGCTCTCATTTGACATATTTCCATCTTACAGATGAGGAAGCAGTGGCTTACGGATGTTAAGTGACTTATTTATGGCCACATAATTATTGTTGTCCAGCAGCATTTGAACTTCCAGACACCAAATGCATGCTGCTACACAATATGCCACATTCTATATTCTAAGGCAGCCTAGTATTGAAAAGTGCTCATTGTTAGAGATTTCTTCTTCATAATGACATGAAATCTGCCCAAACCTGAAACTTCTACACATTGGTCTTGATTCTGTCCTCTAAATGCTGAATATATTCCCTCTTTCACATTACAGAACTTTGTGTATATAATGAAATCTATCATTTTCCCCTTCTCGGAAATCTTCTTCAAACTAACAAATATTAAGAACAATTTCAACTGTTCACCAAATGATATCGTTTCCAGGCCCCTCGAGAAACATTCTAATTTTTAAATGACTTTAAAATATGGTACTTAGAACTGGGCACATATTGAGAATGTAATGTGATCAGGAAAGAGCACTGTCTTTATTCTGGATACTTTGTTTCCATTAATGTATATTATTTTGTTTAATAATGTAGATCTATTAATGTAGATTACATTTGTTTATTAAAGCAACCATGTCATTTTGTTAGTTCATATTGTGCCTGACACCAACCAAAACTCCTGTTTCTGTCTGTAAATTAATTTAGTGATGATTGAGTAAGCAGTTCAATCCATGTACAGGAAATTGTCATCTTATGAATAGTTTTTAAATTGAGTTCAGTAAGAAGACAGTTCTTCATAAGGAAAATTTCAAAGGATTTCTAAGAAAAATTTCTGATGAAGAAAATGGAATGTTTCTAAAGTAACTGAAGTGGAAGCATAAGAAATTTACCAAAAAATCCCTGAATTTAAAAAATGTACAGAAGATGGAAGCAAGGATAGGTCATAGGAAATGAATAAAAAAATATGATACAATACTATCAAAATGATGTCAGGACTGCTTAAGCTCAGAATGAGTTTATGATAAAAGGTAAAGGTGAACAACCAATTAAGGAAGAGGCCAAGTCAAAATGGAGGAGTAGCAGGAAAAAGTACAGTTCTTTCCAATACAACTCCTCAGCAAAGATGTAGAAAATACACTAAACTAAGTTCATATTGGGAAATCCAAGAAAAAAAGAATCACAGTAAGTCATACTTCAACCCAGGTCAACATAGGGACATCTGGGGACTCTATAGACAGGTTATGGGCAGAAACATATTGCAAGGAGTATTTCAGTCACAAGAACTAAAAGAATACTGGGGTACACTCCAGACAAAGAAGTACCAGCCTCATACAAGGGAGATGGGGGGCATGACTTTGGGGCAGGTGCAGGAATGGGTACGAACTGGCAGTTCTGTTTTTCACTATGTTTAAGACCAGTAAGAGCTGAAAAAGTGATTTGTCTCTAGAGGTGGTGTTAAGGAAGAGTGGTCATAGGCCCAAGATATACAAGGAACAAGTTCAAGAGCAAACAATAGCTCTGTGACTCTGACCCTAGGAACATACTGAGGTTTCAGTTGTAGCATGTAACCCAATCTTAAGTATGCAATGGAAGAGACAAGCCATTAATGCATTTTTCTTTAGTTAGCTGATAAAATCTGAGTGTAGGAATCTGCTGGAACTTCCAACTAGGGACAAGACAGGAGGAGTGTTATACAGACCCAAATTCAGGTCAATAATTCAAAGAATTCAGACCTGCAAGGTAGGTATCAGACTTTTCCTTGGATCAGACTATTTATGGAGCACTGAAAGATTATGGGCCCCCAGCTTGAGCTGTTGTTGAGATCCTGAAATAACACAATAGTCAATACTTCAAGAAAGCAGTAGAGGACCTGAGAAGATGAAATCCAGTCCCAACATTCTCCCCAAAAGTGCATAGAACCCAACATTAACATAAAGTCCAAAGTTAGAACCATGGAATAGTAAGCAAACAAACAAAAATCTCACCAAAAAGAGCTATTATGTTGACAGGGATACTAATAATACATATGTAAAGGAAGATAATGACCCCAAAACGTGTACAAATAAAACTTCAATGAGAAAAACAACTTGGTCACAAGTAAAATAAGAATGCCTGGAAGAAACGAAGCAAAATCTTTTTATTTAAGAGCTAAAAATCACTTTAAAATCAAATGAGTGTGCTAGTGGAAAATCTGGGAAAACAAGTGAGAGCTAGGGAAGAAAGGAAAAAGAATTAACAATTTGGAACAAGAAGTATAACATCTTACCTAAGTAACAAACTCCTCAAAAATTAGAATTAATGAAATAGAGACTAATAATTCCATGACACAGCAAAAAATAATTAAAAATTATTAAAATAGAAGGAAATGTAAGGTATCTCATAGCAAAAGCAACTGGTGTGGATAACAGATGAGAAGAGAGAATTTAAGAATCACTCAAATAGAAAGCCATGCCCAAGAAAAGAGAGTAAATATCTTATTTCAAGGAATTATGAAAGAAAACGGTCCAGATCTTTTAGAATGAAATGGCAAAGGAGAAATACAAAGAATCTATTGGATACCTCCTAAGACAACACCAAAGTGAAAAACTTCCAGGAATATTATACTCCAAATCTAGAGCTCACAGGCAAATAAAAGAATACTATAAACTGCCAGAAAGAAAGATTTCAAATACTTCAGAGCCACAATCAGATTCACCCAAGATTAGCAGTCACTGCTATAAAGAACTTGGAATTCTGAATTCAAGAAGACAAAAGAAAAAGACCTACACCAAAAAATAATGTCCCAGCAAAATTAAGTATAATCCTACAGAAGAAAAAAATCAATCTTTAATAAAACAAAAGACTTCCCAATATTTCTAATGAAAAGACCAAAGCTATGTAAAATTTGAAGTTCAAACAGTAATGAAAGGGGACACATAAAATGTAAATAAACAATGATAAGGGAACAAGTAAAGATAAACTGCTTACATTCAATGTGGGAAAATGATACATATGTTTCCTTTATACTCTATGGTCATCAGGATCATAGACAGAGAGATGAATAAAAGAGAAGACAGTGGTTCTGTAATTTTTTTTTATTATCCTAAAAGACAAAAGGAGAGAAAGAAGAATAGGCTGAATGGGAAAAAGGAAGAGGGAGGATGAGAAAATTTATCTTACATAAATGGGATATGTAAGTAGAAGTCCACAGAAATAAGGAGGAAGAGATAGGAGAGTCATTGATTTTGATCATCACTGTCATGCAAACTGATTAGAAATGAGAAAAATACATATAAGCACAAACAGTGGGTACAGAAATACATTTCATGTAATAGGGAAGTAGGAAAGTAGAGGACAGAAAGGGGAGGATCAATTAAAAGCAAAATTAGTCAAACAGAACAAACTCTAACTAAGAAGGACATATTCAAAAGAGGGGATTAAAGGAAAAGAACATGTTATTGGCTCTGTGTGAGGGAAAGAGAAGAAAAGGGGAACCAAAAGAATGAAAACATAGAAGACAATGTGAAATATCTCACTGGGAAAATAACTGACGTGGGAAATAGATCCAGGAGAGACAATTTTAAAATGATTGCATTACCTGAAAGTCATGATTAAAAAAAAAAAAGCCTGGACATCATCTTTCAAAAAATTATCAAGGAAAACTGCCCTAATATTCTAGACTCAGAGGATAAAATAAAAATTGAAAGAATCTACTAATCATCTTCTGAAATAGCTCACAAAATGCAAATTGCCAGAAATATTATAGTCAAATTCCAGAGTTCCCAGGTCAAGGAGAAAATATTGAAAGCAGTCAGAAAGAAACAATTCAAGGATTATGAAAACACAGGATAACACAAGATTTAGCAGCTTTTATATTAAAAGATCAGAGGGCTTAGAATATGACATTCCAGAGGTCAAAAGAACTAGGATTACAACCAAGAATCACCTACCCAGAAAAACTGACTATAATTCTTCAGGGGAAAAACTGGATATTCAATGAGACAGAGTACTTTCAAGCATTCTTGATGAAAAGACCAGAGTTGAATAGAAAGGTTGACTTTCAAACACAAGACTCAAGAGAAATATAAAAAGGTAAACAGGAAATGGAAATCACAAGGGACTTATTAAAGTTGAACTGTTTAAAATTCTACATGGAAAGATGGTAATTGTAAACTCATGAGACCTTTTTCATTATTAGGGCAGTTGGAGGGAATATGTATAAACAGAGGGTACAGGGTAAGTTAAATATGAAGCAATAATATGAAAAAATAAAATTAAGGGGTGATGGAGGAATGGATGGGGAAAAGAGGAAAGGGAGAGGTAGGATGGGGTAAATTATCTCACATAAATGAGGCAAGAAAATCTTTTACAATGAAAGGGAAGAGGGGGAGGTGGGAAGAAATGAGTGACCTTACTCTCATTGGATTTGGCTTAAAGGTGGGTGGGGAGGGGGGGGTAATAATATAGACACTTAATTGGGTATGGAAATCTATCTTACCCTACAGGAAAGTGGGGGAGGATAAGAGAGGGGTAGTAATAGAAGGGAGGGCAGATTGGGGGAGAGGGCCATCAGAAGCAAACACTTTTGAGGAAGGATAGGATCAAAGGAGAGAATACAATAAAGGGGGGGAAAGGATGGAGGGAAATCATCTTTTACAACATGAGTATTGTAGAAGTGTTTTGCATGACTACAAAAGTATAACATATTGAATTCCTTCCCTTCTCAATGAGCATGGGTGGAGAGGGAGAAAGGGAGAGAATTTGGAACTCAAAGTTTTAAAAATGAATTCTAAAAATTGTTTTTACATGCAACATGAAAATAAGATACACAGGTAATGTGATACAGAAATCTATCTTATAGGAAAATAGAAGAAGGAGATAAGAGAACGGGTGGTGGTGACAGAAAGGAGGGAAGATTATGGGAAAGAGTAATCAGAATGCACCCCATTATGGGATGGGGGAAGGGGAGAGATGGGGAGAAAATTTGGAACTCAAAATCTTGTGAAAGTAAATGTTGAAAACTAACATAAATAAATAAATAAATTGAAAGGTGAAAAAAATTAAAAAAAATAAAAAATCAGTGGAAAAAAAGAGAAACAGAATCCCAATAATATGCTATTTATAAGAAACACATTTGAAACAAAGAAGTACACATATTTAAAAAAAGGGGTTGAAGCAAAACCTATTATGCTTCAGTAGAAATCAAAAATGCAGGGGTATTAATTGTGATCTTTGACAAGACAATAGAAAAAGTAAGATTAATGAGGAGAGATAAACAAGGGAACTTTATTTTGCTGAAAGATACTATACTATACTATAGACAACAAATTAATATACAAATTGTATATCTACTGAATAAAATGGCATTTAAATACCTAAAAGAAAAATTAAATTAGTTACCATAATAGTGGAAGACTTCAACTTACAGTATCTCAAACCTAGACAAATCTAAACTAAAAATTAAAAAGTAAAGCACCTGAATAGAATTTCAGAAAGTTGATATGATAGACTCCTTGAGATTTAATGGGAATAGGAAGGAACATAAGTAATTACTAAGCTGTGCATGGCACTTTCAAAAGAAAATTTATCTTAATTAGTGCATAAGAACCTCACAAACAAAAGTAGAGAAGGAGAAATATTAATGTATCTTTTATTAACCACAATTCAAGAAAATTATATTTCACAGAACATTGTTGATGGAATGATAAATTAAAGATTAAACGTTCAATTGTTTCAGTTATGCCTGAATCTTTGTGACCTCATTGGGTTTTTCTTGACAAAGATTCTGAAAGTTTGCCATTTCCTTCTCCAGCTCATTTTATAGATGGGGAAATTGGGGCAAATGGGGTTAAGTGACTTGCCTGGGGTTACATAGCTAGTAAGTGTCTGAGGACAGATTTGAACTCAGAAAGGCAAGTCTTCCTGACTCCAGACCTGACACTATCCACTGTCTTACCTGGAGACTGTACTTTTATTCAGAAAGAAAAGGTCGGCCAAACAACAAATCACAGAAACAATCAATAACTTCATTAAAGATAATGATAACAAGGGTAGAGCCGAGATGGCAGAGTGAAAGCAGGACTCTCTTGAGCTCTTCCACAAATTCCTTCAGATATCTCTAAAAAGTGAATCTGAATAAATTTTAAAGTGGCAGAATTCGCTTTGAGATGGTGTGGCAGATTTCCAGCCCAGGACAGCCCAAGAGATCAATGGGAAGGATTTATTACACCAGCTTAGGGGAGCTCAGAGCATGTAGGCTGCACCAGCAGAGACTTGGCCATAGTGGAGCAGGAACACCTTGGATAATCTGAGTCACCAGTAGTAGTGCCAATTCCCAAAACTCTCAGCACAAGATGGGAGTCAGGCAGAGTTGGGTAAGAGAGAAGCCTAGAGTCCATGGCAGTAGCAGTGGCTACTCCTGGGGCTATCAGCCCACAGACTGGATGATTGAAAGTACCTACTTGAACTTCCAGGAGCCAAGATGGTGGAGTAAACTGTAATTGCTCTCACCCTCCATTGTTGACCTCGAGAAACTCAGAGAATGTTGCCCCAGGAAAAATCCAGGAATAGTAGTAGATCCAGCAGAAGGGATACATCAGTCTTTTAGCTCAGGAGGAAGGGGAGATTGATGCAAAGGATTCCTCTTGCTGTGACTGAAGGGGACCAGTGCAGGACCAGAGGAATCCCAGCAAGCCCCAATTCAGCAGACTAGCAGGAGATCATGAAGCCCTGGGGATTGAGCCATTAAACACCAGGACCCCAGGTAGGCCTTTGCACAGCTAGGGGAACTGGCAGACACCAGCACAAATCGGGGTCCACCAGCTGTTGTGCCTGCCCATGCTCTAGCACAGCCCCAGGGGAAGAGCAGACCTCCAGCAGCCAGACTACCCCTCCCCCATACCTTGCACTGTGAGTTTCAGTGTAAGCCTGAAGAAACTCAAAAAGACTTCACCTGGTTTTGACCTTGGCACACACCAGCCAGCTCAGCACCAGGTAAGTTGCAGCATTATACAGCTTCTAGCTGACAGAACCAGAGGCCACAACACACAAAGTCAGTAACCAGGACCCTATCTCCCAGCACAAGAAATGTGGTATAGAGCCCACTGTACCTCAGAAGCAGAGATCTACTTTAAAAGCCAAAAAAAAGGCAATCACCATGAGCAAGAAGCAAATTAGAAAAGCTTTAAAATCTTACTATAGGGACAGAGAAGATCAAAACACAAATTCAGAAGATGACAGGATTGACACTATACCCACATCTGAAACTTCAAAAGGGAATATGAACTGATCTCAAGGTCAAAAAGTATTCTTGGAAAAACTCAAGAAGTCAAATTAGAGAGGTAGCAGAAAAACTGACCAATGATTTTGAAAATACAATCGACAGAAATGAAAAAAGAATTCACTGAAGAGAACAGCTCCTTAAAAAGTAAAATTGGCCAAATGTCTAAGGAGGTACAAAACCTAACTGAAAAAACAATTTGTTAAAACTTAAAATTTGGCAAATAGAAACTAATGACTCTATGAGGCATCAAGAACCATTCGTACAAAATCTAAAGAATGAAAAAATAGAAGGAAATGGAAAGTATCTCATTGGAAAAATAACTGACCTGAAAAATAGATCCAGGAGAGAAAACCTAAGAATTATGCGTCTACAATAAAGACATGATGAGAAAAAGAGCCTGAACAGTATCTTCCAAGAAATCATCAAGGAAAACTGGCCTGAGCTTCTAGATCCAGAAGGTAAAACAATCATCAAAAGAATCCATCAATTACCTCCTGAAAGAGATCCCAAATTGAAAATGCCAAAGAATATTGTTGCCAAATTCCAGAATTAAAAGGTCAAGGAGAAAATACTGCAAGCAGTCAGAAAAAACAACTCAAATATTGAGGAACTACAGTCAGGATCACACAGGACCTTGCAGCTTCTACATTGAAAGATTGGAGGGATTGGAATATGATAGTCTGTAAGGCAAAGGAGCTTGGACTGCAACCAAAGATAAATTACCCAGCAAAATTGTACATAACCTTTCAGGCAAGGAGATGAGTATTCAATGAAATAAGGGATTTCCCTTCCTGATGAAAAGGTCAGAGTTCAATAGAATATTTGATCTTCAAATACAAGACCCAAGAGAGGCATGAAAAGGTAAACTGGAAAAAAGAAAGATAATGACAACAATGAGACAACATGCCCAAAATTTTGGGTATGCAGCTGAAGTACCACTTATAGTAAAATACAGGTCTTTAAGTACTTTCATCAGTAAAAGAGAGAGTGAGAGAATGAGAAAGAGCACATATCAACAAATTGGGCATGCAACTAGAAAACCATGTGTTTTAAATATCATTAAACATCAGAATACAAAGCCTGAAAGTAAAAAAATATTAACGAAGTTGGAAGTAAAAGAATTACATTAATAAATAAAACTATAAGCTTCTTTTTCGAGATGTTCAATAAATAAGATAAATCAATAGTTTAATTAATTTTTAAATAAAAAAGGAGAAAAATCAAATTGTCAGAATCAAAAAATTATAAAAGTGAACTCACAACTGATGAAGAAAAATAAATGAAGTTATTATGAACTATTTCATTCAGTTATATGACAATATAGTTGACAATCTATATGAAATGGATAAATATTTACAAAAATATGAAATACCCAGATTATCAGAGCAAGAAGTAGAGGAATTATATAATTTAGCCTCAGAAAAAGAAAATAAAAAAGTCATAAATTAACTCCCAAAGAGGAAAAAAATTCAGGATCAGGTAGATTTATAAACAAATTTTATCACATATTTAAAGAATAATTACAGTATTGTGTAAACTGTGAAAAATAGAAAAAGGGAGTTTCTACTAATTTACTTCTATGATACAAATATCATCTCGATACCTCAACCAGAGAGAGTCAAAACAAAGAAAAAAAAGTACAGACCAATCTCTCCAAAGAATATCAATGCAAAATTTTTAAATAAAATATTAGCAAGGACATAATAGTAACATATCATAAAGACCATATACCATGAAAAGGATGAATTTACACCAGGAATTCAACTCTGATTCAATACTGGGAAAATTATAAATATGATTTGCAATGTTACTAATACAAAAATCATATTATATTAAAATAGATACTGAAAAAGCTTCTGACAAGATCAAACACCCACTCCTATGAAAAACAGTAGAAAGTATAGGAGTAAATGGGACTTTCCTTAAAAAAAAAATAGCATCCTTCTGAAACCAAGAACTGGCATTATTCATAAGAATTTCCAGTATAACTATTGCTAAGATTGCAAGTTTGATTACATTAAAAATTAAGTTAACATAAATATATTTAGCTGTATTAAAGTCACATCTTAACTTAGTAGCAACCTCTCTAACTTAGAGTACCCAACAATCTTCTGGAGGTTTAGAGTCAATTACCATGTCTTCATTTTAATGAGACCACTAAACTTCTACTTTCTTTGACCAAAGATCAGGTTCTGGACCCCTACAATTTGAGCCATAATTACGCACTGCTCTTGCTGAATTGAAAAGAGTCTTGTACCACCAGTATTTTGGCCTTCTTGACAATAGTATGACTTTTACTTTATTAATAAAGGAAGAAGGGTGGCTTCCAGCATTACAACCCCACCCTTTAGTCGCTCCACCCATCCAGTGGCTTACTACTCTGCTCAGCATGACTCTGTTACTGCAGGGCTTTCCCCAAGTCTTGTGAAACTCCAGAATATGGCTACTCTTAATCTCTAAATGATAAATTTCTACTGTACAATGGATTTAAACTAGAAGTGCATGTGCTTATTTTTAATGGATGTTGCAATTTATGAAGAATAATAGTAACCTAACCCTAAACTATGATTAAAATGAAATGTTGCTATTTCAGGCAAAATCTAGTAGGTCTATAATTGATATTATTCTGAGTTTAATTTCAAATATGATTGTCAGAAATGTCATTGTGCCAATGATCCATCATGCTCAATGGGAGTGAGATCTGTGAACTGCTACTAGTGGATATCTATCCTTGCAGAACAGTTGAGGAAATGACCTTGAGAAACAACCAGCACGGATAATGACATAAGCATGTTCTTGCATTTTTTAATCCAGAAAAACAATTAGCAGTGAATACAGTGTGTTACATTTGAAGGTAAACTGAGAGGCGATGGTCTGAGAATGATCAATTTATTAGGCTAGCAGTATCCAATAAATTGAGTCAATGGCATCTCGATGACCAAAGACCCTGAGTGGGGTCTGACAGGGTCTTTTAAACCTAGGTATGTCTTCTTTCTGACATCATTTTAACCTCCCCTTGCAAAGGTAAGATAATTCCAAGGGGTAGATATTTTAATGAGAAGGTAGGTTAAGTGTCAATCCAGATCTTTCCCATTACCTCCTCAATGGGAGATGGAAGTCATCTTTAGGCTATAGGATTAGTCTGCAGACATGGGTGTTGTCTATCACAGCTTTGATTGAATCAAATTGAATTTGAGTTAAGTGGGTGGTGGGTGAGGTTACAAAGGAACATGCATTTAAGTTAAATAGGTGGTGGGTGAGGTTTCAAAGGTGGACAATAGCAGGGTGGAGATACAAACTAAAATAAAACAACCAAGACTCAAACAACTGGAGGCCAACTGAGTAAAGGGTGGAGGTAATTACAATATAAAAGCTTAACCTTTAGGCAAATTTCTCCATGATTTAGGTGAAAGGTGAAGTTACAAAGGTAACTCACACCATGTGGGAGAGTACTAAGCCTATTCCAACTTTACTATGTCTTAAAAATAGAATTAAAGCCAATTTTCAATTTTAAAGTTCCCCCTTTGATTTTTAAGAGGTATACTTCCCATGAATCACTTAACCTGATTAAAGTTACAAATCAGATTACGGCAACAACAACAACAAAATCCAGTATGTATATCAAATGCTAATGTTTAATAAAACTGAATTAATGATTACAGAAGCAAAAATTGCTGTGCAAAGGAGGCTAGTATTTCTGGTTTTTTTAATGTTGTAACCCCAATATATGAGAAAAGGGACTAATGAAATTTTAACCCAGATATTCTATTTAAACAGGACTAAAATGAGAGGAGATGGACACCCACACCATCAAACTTAGTCTCATAACTATTCATCTCTTGATCTTCGAGTGACTGACACATTGACAATCTATAGTGTCCTACAGTAAATCAAAATGAAACTGAGAAAATAATCATAGGGAATGAGGAAGCAAAAGTAACAGTTCTTGTAAATGATATGGTGATTTACTTAGAAAATCCCACAGAATCAAATAAAAATACTGAAAACAATTGAATAACTTTAGTAAAGTTGCAGAATATAAAATAAGCCCACACAAATCATCAGCATTTGTGCATATTACCAATAAGATTCAACAGAAAAATGTAGAAAGATGAATTCCATTTAAAATAACCACCGACAGTATAAAATACTTGAAACTGCACCAACTAAGATACACATGGGAACTATGTGAATACAATTGCAAAATACTCTTTATAAAGTGAAGATCTAAATAACCGGAGAAATATTCATTGCTCATGAGTAGACTGAGCCAATATAATAAAAATAACAATACTTTATAAACTAATTTATTTATTCAGTGTCATACCATCCAGTCCAAAGATCACTTTATTGAGCTACAAAAAAAAACCACCAAAAACATTTGGAGGAAGAAAAGGGTGCTAGTAACACCAGATTTCAAACCATACTATAAGCTATAATCAATAACACAAGTTGGTTCTAGATAAAAAATGGAGTTGTTCAGTGGAACAGAATAGGAATACAGTATACAGCAACAAACAAACACAATATTATGGTGTTTGATGACCCAAAGATCCCAGTTATTAAGACTAGAATTCACTATTAAACAAAAATTGATGAGAAAAATTTAGAGTAGCCTGACAGAAACTAAATATAGATGAACGTGTCACAATCATAAAACAAGAAAAGCTTCAAATGAGTATATGACTTAGATATAAAAAGTGACTTCATGAATAAATTAAAGGATCACAGAATAAATGGCCTGTCAGATCAATAGATATGGGAACTTGACTAAAAAAAGACTGAAAGGTTCACAAGAGAAAAAGTGGACAATTTTGATTATATAAAATTGATATATTTTACATATAAAAACTAATGTAGCTTGAATTATGAGAAAAGTAGAAAACTGGGAAAAATTATATGTAGCAAATTCCATTGATATAGGTCTCATTTCTAAGGTATATAAAAAACTAAGACAAATGTGTTAGAATTAAAACAATTTCCCAGTTGATAAATGGCCAAATTTGAACAGATAGTTTTCAGAAGAAAAAATCCCACCTATCAATATCCATATAAAAAAAACTTCACTTGTAATTAGAGAAATGCAAGTTGAAACAACTCTGAGGTACCACTTTATATGTCAGATTGGCAAAATTGACAAAATGAAAAAGCTAATTGCTATGAAGGGTCTATGGGAAAACAGGTATTTTAAATTCATGAAGCTGTGAATTAGTCCAATCATTCAAGAATGTAATTTGTAACTATATCCCCCCCAAAGTTATTAAACTGTGTATACCCTCTGACTCAGTGAGATTACTATTACATCTGCATTTTAGAGATCATTTTAAAGAAGAAAAGGAACCATATGTGCAAAGACACTTACAACAGCTTTGTTTGCAATAGCAGAGAGTTAGAAATTGATGGCCTATCCATCAATTTGGTAATACCAGAACAAGTTTTGGTATATAAAGGTGATTGGAATACTATTGTGCCATAAGAAATAATGACGGGGATGGTTTTAGAGAATCCTAGGAAGACTAAACTGATGTAGTCAAGTGAGAAGAACCAAGGGAACAAATTATACAGTAATGACTATAATAGTAAAATATTGTAAAGACAAACACCTATTAAAAACTCAGGAATTCTAATCAATACAATGACCAACTACAATTTCAAAGGATTCATGATCAAACAGACTATCTTCTGATAAAGAGGTGATGGACTCATAGGACATACTAAGATATCAATTTTTTTTTTGACATGGCCAATGAAGAGTATGTCTTGCTTGCTAAATATTTCTAGAAGGGAATTTTGTTTCCTTCTTTTCACATTGTGTGTTAGGGCAAATGGGAAGATGGGAGGGAAGGAAGTCAGATCTTTCTTTGAAAAAATAATAACTTAAAGGAAAAGGAGCTATAATACAGATCCAAAGAGATAAGAAAGTTTAGAAACAAACTGAATTTTTGTAGACTATGAGGTTTTGGATTTTGTCAAAAAAGAAGAATTTTACATCTACTCCTTAAGGAAGGAGATGTCTACAAAGATATGAACCTTTTGGAAGGAAAAAGTATCCTTCCTGATGATATGTAATATTTTATGGATACCAAGAAACTGGCATAGATTTGGAAAATTTGACTAGAATGTAGTTTCCTTCAAGCAAGTAATGACATTGAAAGCTGAATGTATGGTTGTGTGTGTGTGCGCATGTGTGCACGCACACATATGCAAACAAGTATGAAGACACATGTGTGTAACCCCCTATTTATATTTATTCATACTTAGTATATTAGGAATTAGGTTCCTGCTCAAGCTCCACTCAATGGCTGTTTTTTGGACCCTCCTGACTTAGAGTGAATGTCAATAGTAACTATTTCTCTTTGAAACAACAACCCTGAGAGTCCTGAGGCCCTTCCCAGCCTTATTTATTTATTTGTTTGTTTGTTTGTTTGTTTATTTATTTATTTTTCTGTTTCTATTTAAAGGGGACATCCCCTGACTACTTCTTAAGGAGGCCTATTCACTGAATGGGCATTACCTCACTTAAAGTGAGTACCTGAAAAGGCCTTAATCTAAAAGGCCAAGGTCTCTCATTGCATCCTGAGAAGTCTCTAGGCATACTGATGAATATCTATCTGGTCACAGGATCCAGATGGCTCAGGAGGAGAAAGTGAGACTGATGATCTTGCACAGCCCTCCTTCACTCACAACGAAGTCAAGTGCAAGTCTTGTCATCATTTCTCTGATGTCATGGATCTCTTCAAAAACAAAGGATGAACACAATTCTTAAAAGTATTGGATTCCTCTTCAAAAACAAAGGATGAACACAATGCTTAAAAGTATTAGATTTCTTGTGAGGATTTTAAGTGGTAAAGTAGCAACCAACTTGCAACCCATCGATGGAGTTTTTCACACTGGAAGTTTCCTGTGCTAATGAAATCACAGAATTGGTCTAAGAATTGTGGGCAAAATATATAAAATATCTGAGAGCCAATATATCAAGGTATATTCAGAGACTTGCATAAATACAACTAAAAAATGTCCTTTAAGTAAATAATTACTTAGATAACTGGAGAGATATTCAAGGCTTATGGTTGGGCAGTGGCAATATATAAAAATAACAATCCTGACTAAATTAGTGCCCATATTTTGCATTATGCTAATCATAGGAGGACACTTTACATGAAATGGCAAAATTCATTTGGAAGAACAAAATGTTTAGAATATCAAGGGAAATGATGAAAAATGTAGAAATGAAAGAATAATACTTCTGGATGTCAAATTACAGCATGAATAAAAATCATGAAACCTATTTAATACAAGCTAAATAATAGAAAAGTAAAGCACTGGAAAGAGAAACAAATGTTCTCCATAATTCTGAGTTTGACAGATCTGAAAACATAGACGAGATCTCCCATTTGACAAGAATTGCTGGGAAAACTAGAAAGTAACCTGGGAGAAATTAGTTTTAGACTAACATTTTAAACAATAAGCTACAATTAAAATGGATGTTACCTATTAGCATCATATTTTTAAAAATTAGATAACTAGATCTGGTGCCTCTCACAGACATTTCTGGCAATAACTCCACAAAGGATAGAGACGATTATAAAAGATAAGAGATAATTATAATTACATGAAATTAAAACACTTTCACAAAGCAAAATGAATTCAACTAGTATATGAACAGGAAGAAGTGGATTGGAAAGAAATATTTGTTTCAAATATTACTGATAAGCAACTGTTATCCAGGATATATAGAAACTAATGGAAATATATAAAAACAAAATCATTTTCCTATAGATAAGTGGTAAGATGATGTGGACAAGTTGTTCCCAAAAGAACTGCAAATTATTAGTAATTATAGGAAAAGCTATTTCAAATTACTAATATAATAAGAGAAATACAAATCAATAAATCTGACTCACTTTACACTCAGCACGTTGTCAAAGATAATGAAAAATGGAAAGAGTCAGTTTTGGAGAGATTGTGGAAGATCCAGGCACACTAGATCATTGCTGATGGGAATGTGAAATGATTCCACCATTTGGAAAGCAATTTGGAACAATACTAAGAAAATGATTATCATGTCCAACATCCTTTGATTAAGAGATCCCACTGTTAAGCATATAACCCTAGGAAGTTGAAGATGAAAAGAAAAGTTCCACATACTCCAAAATATTCATAGAAATATTTTTCTATAGTAAGAAAAAATTGCAAATAAAGTAGGGGCACAAAGATTGGGGATGACTAAGTGAGATTTGGTACACAATGTAATGGAATATTACTGGGTTGTAAGAAAAAAATGGATATGATGTGTACAGAGAAACATAGGAAGATGCATATGAACCGATGCAAATTGAAATTAGCAGTGGAAAACAATGTGCAGAATGACAACAGCAGAAATAACAGCAACGATAGAAAATCAGAACTGAATGCTAGGAGTTTATAAGGATCAATTTTGGTCCCAAAGAAAAGATATCAGGCAGCACTTAGCCTGAGTCTGTGCGGAGACAGGGGACTATCAGTGTGAGGTACTATATCACACATTTTTTTATCTGTTTATTTTTTTTTATTATTATAATAGATGGCTCTTTGGGAGGGGAAGGAGGAAGAATATATTGAGAAATGAGTGGAATAAAAATAAAAGACATCAATAAAAATGTATCTAAAAAAAAATGTACTAGACAGATGATTATTGTGTTTCCAAAGACCTTCAGAGGAAATTCCACTGGATTTTTATTCTAAGAAATATCTGTCCATAAGATACATAAACAGAAATCTACCCTGTCATCTGATTAATTTTTTTCCCCCTTTGGAAATATAAGCAGGACTAGCAAAGCTAAGCAAAGAATGCCTGTGCTTTATTTAACTCTACTAAGGAACAAAGACTTCTATCAAGGCCATGATCTGGACTTCAAGGAATTTCCTGGTAGGTAGAAGAATCACCTTTCCTCAAGGTTTTAAGGACCAAGGGGAATAACTCAACACTTTCCTTCATGTTTTGAATTCAGACAAGAAGATGGAGCAATAGAATTGTAGATCATTTTCTGCCCGAATATCATTTTAACTTTAAGGCTTGCACAGAGGTGAGGAGAATTCTTCAATTAAAAAAGAACAATGTTAGCCTTTTGAGGGAAGAAGAAGAATGCAAAATATATGAACAAAATGCAAAGATCTGAGACTTCAGACAACAGTGTGGGCTTTCAGGCAATTATTCCCAGCTAGGACCATAGCAGGACAATTTAACTCTTCTCCCACCAGTTCTAACTATTGGCCACCTCTCTATGGAGAATAAGTGGTCTGGGCACAACCCAAACCAAGCTGCTAACATTCTGGAGGAAGGGGTGTGGGTGGGAGGAGGAAGTGGCAGGGGGAGAAAAAGAAAGGGGCAGAGGAGGACTAAGAAAGCACAGCTGAGTAGCCTGGTGTGGGATGGGGAGGAGTCTTCCAAGGGTTACACCATTTGCAGTTGCTCGATTCACACCTAATACTACATATACAATTAGGATTTTCTTGCAAGTTCTGACCCTATGTTGTTGACCTTCCAGCAGCTTCCTACAAGGGAACTAATGGAGTTTTACAAAATGTACCATGACTATTGGTTTTTTTCTCTTAAATTCTAATAGATTTTACTCCTCTAGTCCAGCCCTTTGCAATCTGTCTTTAATTTAGGATTGTTTCTACTATCCAGGCCCTTAATTGCTATGGGGCTATTCCATCTCTCTTCTTTCTGTGAATTTAAGGTTCAGAGGTCCCTTAGCTCCTTCCATGAGCCAAGAAGTACTAGGTCAATGAATTTCACATAGTTCTCTGGATTGAAGAGCTGTTTTCACCATCATATTGTTCTTTCACAAACTAAGAATGACTCTCATTCCCTCCCATTCCCTTTACCTCCTATTTGTCAAGAGCAATCAAGCATCAATCAGTCAAGAAATGTTTCTTGACTTAATGTTAAGCACTTACTGTTAAGTACCTACTCTATGCCAGGCACTAGGTGCGTGGAATACAAACACACAGAAAAATGAAATACTTCCTCCTCCTAAGAAGCATTCAATACAATGAAGCATATAGAAGGAGTCCTGGACTGAATAAGAAAGTCAGTGTCCAGATCTGACTCTGGAATTAACTTAACTATAACATCCTGGCTTTCAATTTTCTGGGACCAGTTTCATTATTTGGAAAAAGAAGGGAAAAAGCTGAAAGATGGTATGATTTTATCCTGAGAGTAAATCCCAAGGTCTGAGCTCTTCATGAATATTTTTCCCTTTTTCTCAGAAAACAGAGACTTTTATGGGGCCACTCAACTTCTGACTGTTTCTCTTCCATTCAAACCCTACTTTCCTTTAGTTGGTTGGTGTCCTTCATTCTTGAAGAGGACCAAAATGACATCACTATACTGTGGTCAAGTTTCAGTGTGTTCCACTATAGCTGATCAGACCAACATGAGCTCAGAATTCTCTGTCTCAGACTGGACACAAAAATAGTCCATATGAACATTTGGAGTGAATACTCTAAATGTGTTCATCCTATGTTTCCTTTCAGCTGTTTCAATTCTGCTTTGTTCATAGAGCACAACACCTTTTCTGATGTGTGCATGCCATGTTGAGCCGTCCTGTGCCAGTGTCTCCCATGTCACACAATCAATTCCAAAGTTCTTAAGAGATATCTTGAGGGTGTACTTGTACCATTTCTTCTGACCACCATGTGAATGCTTGCCCCATGTGAGTTCTCCATAAAATAGTCTTTTGGGTAAGTGTTAAGTCACATCCTATAAGGCAGCTAGGTGACAACCCTGGAGTCAGAAGAACCTGAGTTCAAATTCTGCCTCACTAGCTGTGTGTTAACCCTATCTGCCTCAGTTCTTCATTTGTAACATGAGCTGGAGAAGGAAATGGCAAACTGCTCCAGCCTCTTTGCCAAGAAAACCCCAAAAGCAATTTTGAAGAGTCAAACATAACTGAAATGACTTAGTTAAATCACATCCTATTCTGAGAAGTATTCTCTGACTATTAAATTCTCAATTTCTCTCTCTTCCTTGTGAGTCAGGATCACTTTATATTTCCAGGGCATCATCTGGAACACTTAGATTCAGTATTGGGCATATAGAGACTTAATAAGCTTCCTCTTTACATATGAACTCATTCATTTTCACAATTTTAGCCTATAGTCAATTATGATCCATAACTCCAGCCCATACCTGTTAATCATACTCCAGTTCTGTTTCTAGATACTTATAGGAGTGTAGATTTTCAGTTGAAAGAAACCTTAAAAGACAACTGACATTTCAGGGTCACTGTTGTTCACTTCCTAACAGAAAAAATGCAAATTTCATTCACAGATCCTTGGATCAGAGCAATGGATCTTGAGCCTGGAGGACCCAAGTTCAAATCCAGCCTCAGCCACATACTAGTGTCTTAATCTGTCTGCCTCAGTTTTCTCATCTATAAAATGGGGATAAAATAATAACACTTATTTCTCCCCAGGGAAGTTAGGGTAAGGATTAAATAAGATAAATATATGCAAAGCACTTTGCAAACTTTAAAGTTCCATGTAAATGCCATTATTATTTAATTTCATTAATATACTTTGAGCCTAAACTTTCCTCTTTGCAACTTCCATCTATTCCTCATAGTTCTGCTCTCCAGGTTCAAAAGGAATAAGGTTAGTTCCTCCTCCATATGACTTAGAGACAGTTATCATGCATCTCTCTCCCCCTTCCACTATCTTCACTCATTTTCTGTTCTCTAGGCTAAACATTTCCAGTTTCTTCAAACAAATATTTATAAGGCATAAAGTAAGCATGGTACAAAGGAAAGAGCAGTGACTCTCCTCTGGACAAACTATAGCTTATGAATGTCCTTCCCCAAATGTTAGTGCCTAGAACTAAAAACAATGCTCCAAATGCAGCCTGACTAAGGCAGGGAACAGCCAAACTTATCTATCATGTCCTTGTTCCTGGAAATATAGTTCCATAGTAGCCCAAGATCACAAGAGCGAGTTTGGCACATCACCGCTGATTCACATCAAGTTTACAGTCTACTAAAACCCCTATATCTCTTTCAAATGAACTTCTGTCTACCCATGACTCTGCTCTTATATTTGTGAAGTTAAAGTACTGAATTCATGTATAAGATAATTATATTCCACCCAATATGATAGCCTGTCCAAATTTTTTTGGATCCTGGTTCTGTAACCAATGTCTTAGTTATTTTTCCCTAATGAAATCTATAGATTGAATAAGTATACCATGTAGTATGCCATGCTTTCATCCAAGGCACTAGTCAGAATATTAAATAGCATAGGACCATGTGCAGGTCCCCAGGGTACTCCACTGGAGACATCTTTCCAAGTTAACATCAAACTATTAAGAACTTGACTCTAGCTATTCAACAAGGTATGAATCATTCTAATTTTACTGTCATCTACCCAACATCTCTCCATATTTTCCACAAGAATAGCACAAGATAATTTATCCATAGACATAGCATAAGCTTTTGAGAAAAACACAGAATTCATTTATGTATTTAAATGTCCCAAGAACCATAGTTATGGAAAATGTCTTCTTTAATATTATCAGGATTTTCTATCTAAAAATATGAGCTAATGTTATCACAATGGTGAAATATTAGTTTTACTGAATTGACTTGCCTAGGTTCACACAGCTAATAAGTGTTTGAGATTGGATTTGAAGCCAAGAAGGGGAATTATCCTGACTCCAGGACCAGTACTCTATCCACTATGCCACCTAGCTGCCCAACAAGGACAGAGATTATGCACAGCAGGACAATGTTCAGTACCCCCAAGAACATGAAAACCTAATTGGGGAAGTATTTTATACTCTAAAAGAACTGCCAAAGAAAATGAAAGTAGTTTGGACAATAATGATGAGAATGAAATCTTGGACTATATACCACAATAAGCTCCAAATGCAAGTAAATAAATATAAAAGGTCACATTGTTTTTTTAAGTTTAAAGGAGAATGGAAGGTGATAACTTTTATACTTAAGACTGAGGGAAATTCTTAAACAGTGGATGGAGGGAATCATCAAAGATAAAAAAGATTGTAATTATTAAACATTAAAAAGCAAATAAAGGTAATATATCTAGAATAAAAGCAAACTTTCAAGTAGAAAAAAGTCTTTGCATCAAATAACACTAATAAAAGTTTCATATCTAAGTTATATAGGAAACTGATACACATATATAAGACACTGAAAAGCAAATAAAGAGTAAGAATGAGATTGTACGGTTTTTCCTCGAAGAGGACCATGACATCAGGAAGATGATGACATGACTTGCAATTGACTTTGATTTGAGTGAGGGAGGGCAATGCAAAATTACCAGCCTCACTGTCTTCTCCAGAGCCATCTGGGTCCAATGCCCAGATACAGATCAAGACAACTGGAGATGGCTCAGTATGCAATGGGAGGTGTTGGCCCTTTTAAGCTAAGGTTTTTTCAGGTTCTCAGTTTGAGTGAGACAACATACATTCAATGAATAGGCCTCTTTAAGAAGTGAGTCAATGTGAACAAAGCTTTCAAAAGAAGCATTGAAAATTATCAAAAATCATATGAAATATTATGTGAAGTCAGTATGAAGTTCATTAGACTATAGTAGCCCTGAATAAGACTAAAGAAAGGTACAGAGGACAGTGGGAGGAAAAAGGGAGAGGAAGGATTGGAGAGCCAATTGTGCTCCTAAAGCACTTGTAGTACCAGAGATCTGGGGTTCAAAGGCTAGGAATGAGTGATGGCTAGATGCAGAGACAATCAGGAAATAGTGCTTAGCGAAGTGATTCATGAGGTTAAGTGATTTCTGCTGCTTACCAAGTCTGGAATCTTTCAGTGGAAGAGAACATTAGAGGTCATCTTATTCAACCCATATCTGACCAGGAATCATCTCAACAACATGCCCCACAAATGGTCATCAAGTCTTTGTTCAAATATATTTAATGATTGAGAACTCACTACTTTCCAAATCAGTCTGTTCATTACTGGAAAGCCAGTAGGAAACTTTTCTTGATAATGAGCCTGTCCAGTCACTGTTCCTAGTTCTTCTGGTTATTTAAATTCACTACAGTTGCTGCCTGTCTGCAGCATAGTCTTGAATTATATGCTAATTGAACTGACCATTGAATAGTGTGGACAGAACATGAGGGGAAGAAGAAACTCAAAGTTATGCTCCTGATGTAGGGAGGTTTAATGGAGAAAACAAAACAACACACGAGGTTCAAGATCTGGTTTTGCCCCTTATTGACAGTACCACAATGATCAGTATCACTTCATTTCTGTAGGCCTGAGCTCTTTCATCTGTAAGATGAGGTTGTTGTTATACCAAATCTGAAATTCTTACCCTAGAGTATAAAAGCTCCCAAAAGGTAAGCAGACAGATTTCAGGGGATCCATAAAACTGAATGGAAAGAAATTTATAGCTTTATTTCACTATAATTGGTTTCCTTTGTAATCTCATATATTATTTTATTCATTTAAAAATATTATTCTGAGAAGGGATCCACTTCAGTAGCCTGCAAAGGGATCTGTGACACAAAAATGGCTAAGAGGTTCAGTTCCCTATCTGTAAAGTAAAAGCATTGGACAGGTGCAGTCTAGAGTACCTTAGAGCTCTGTATCCTACACCTGAACCAGCACTGATAGATAAGGCTCTACCATGACTATGAAGCTTGTTTCCTTTATAATGTATTTCATGATTAAGAGTTCCCAGGTTATATTCATTCTAAAGTCCTCCTGGAAGGTGAGGTAAGTTATTTCTTCTAGTTCAATTCTTAAAGCAGATGGCTACTAAAAAAAAAAATACATTGAGGAAGATTCATTGTGATAGCAAGCGCTGCTAATATTTCCAACCAAGAACAATGGAGCCCAATGTGAAGATCTTTGCTTGAAACTAAAGCATAAGCAGGTAGATGAGGTTGGTTCCCTCTGAGATACACAATCCCGTACATCTTATCTAATTATCTAGTAGTAGGCCATGTATAGTCTTCGAAGGTAGGAGAATAAACGAGTAAGGTACATAGGACTTCCTTGAAGATAGAGACTCTGCCGAGGTAAGATGACTAGAGGGAAAGGAAAAGGGAGTTCTCGGCATCTTCAGGGAATTAAGAACACCCTGGTGTGCTGACAGCATCACTATCCCCTAACCACTGTGGCATGATTCTCACTGGCAGCCAGGATGCCTTGTTAATTCCAAATTAACCAAATTCTGCTGTTGGACCAAACCCATGAAAAACACAAGCTGAATCCCTTTTCCACTACCAGCTGTCTAGGATCCAGGCTGGAAAAAGCCAAGAACTTTCACAGCTCCTTCATTCCCTTCAGGGCTCCACTAGGGTCTGGGGCTCCAACTCAGACCATCCCTTTTCTTTCCAGCTCTTTTTGTATTGCCAGAGAAAGAATAAGCTGCTGAAACTGATGGAGACTAGCTCAATTCTTTTGACTAGAATATCATGTGGATCAATGCCTGTTGTCTTAATAACTTCACTTCCTAGATTTTATCTTTTTTGCTTTCTTCAAATTCCTTCGTAATCTAAGTATTTTAGAGGAGGAATAGGGAACTGCTGGCCTGGGGGGCAAAAGAATGAACTAACTTTGAACAAATATGCAAGAAATCCCACTTCAACATTTCTCCGGCTCTGAGTACAATTGAATTGAATGTCAGAGAATTTCATCAATACTTCTGCTAGAGCAGGGGTTCTTAACCATAGATCCATGAATTTTTTTGACAATTGCATTTCAAGATAATCGGTTTCTTCTGTCATCTGATATATTTTGTTTTAAGAATTTACAAACAACACTTTGAGAAGGGATCCATGAAACAAAACAAAACAAAAGTTAAGAATCCCTGTGCAGAGTTTTTGCAGATATATATTAAATTAAATCAACTTCTAGGATATGATGAGCAGAGTGTGAACTGAGACAGGTGATAAAGTAAGGGAAAGTCAATGAGATTTTTAATCAAGGATGTATATTCAGGGAATAAATGAACTTTAAAAAGGAATGAATGTAGAAAGAAAGGAATTTTTTAAAGCATTTATTAAGCTCTGACTATATGTAAGGCACTTTACTAAGCATTGGGGATATAAATAAATATATTCATTCTTAACTCTGAAAGAACCTGTAGTGTTATTGAGGAGACAGCATAGATTGGGGAACATGATAGTCATCTTTTAACATCCAAAAGGCTGTCACATGAAATATGACAATGAGGGAAGCCCCATGGTACAAAGGAAAGAGTTCTGGATTTGGTTTTAGGGGTCAGAGTTTAAATCCTGTCACTTATGTACCCTTGGGCAAGTAAGTCTCTGAGTTAGTATGTCCACAAGTATTTATTAAGTATTATGTGCAAGGCGCTATGTTAAGCCCCAAGGAAAAACAATCCCTCACCTCAATGAGTTCACATTCTAACAGGGAATACAATATGAAAACAACTGCCCAAATATAAGATACATACAGGGCAAAATTGGAGGTAATCTCAGAGGGCAGGTAATCACTAGGAGTTGGAGGGAGCATGAAAGACTTCTTGCAGAAGGTCACTTTTGAGCTGAGTCTTGAAGGAAACCAGGGAAACCAGAAGGTGAAGACAAGGGGGGAGGGCATTTCAGGCTTGGAAAATGGTCAGTGAAAAAACATACAGTTGGAAGATGAAGTGTTATGTTCTTAGAACAGCAAGAAGGCCAGTATTGCTGGATCACAGTGTACATGTAAGGAAGCAAAGTGTAAGAAAACTGACAGGTAGGAAGGGGGCTATTGGTGAAGGTGTTTAAAGGTCAAATAGAGGATTTGATATTTGATCCTGGAGGTAATAGGGAACCAATGGAGCTTATTGTATATACCTATTCACTTGCCAACTGAGATAGAGTTCATTCTCTGTTTTACAAAAGCAGTTTAATAAAACCTGTTTTATATGTGTATATAAACATGAATATAAATATATAGGGACATAAATATATGTATATATAGGTATATGTATATATACATATATAAATATATTTATACATCTATATATCTCTATATATGGCAGAAAGTGGCATAGGGGATACTGTGCCAAGAACACCCACGTTCAAAAACCACATGTTGGCTGTGTGATGCTCAGCAAATCACTTAAATTCTCAGAGTTCTAGGCAACTCTAAAACTATACACTGCAGAGAAGGTATTGGTCTGCATGGCTAGAGGGAATTTACCTATTCAGTAATTCCCTATACTAATGAAATTATGAGTACATGGTGCATCCAGAGATAGGTATCTCTGTTTTATGCATATAAATATACACACATATACACATACATACACACATGCACTCAGAGATACACACATGTAAATATGTATGTTTGTATCTATGTATAGTATATATTTATATATCACATATCTATCTATACATATGTATATTAAATTACAAAAGAATTAATATGATGGGCAGGATTCTAGGGACCCATTCTCAAGTTTGCTATGGATACAAATTTTGTGTTATTCTCAGAGGAGAGCACTGCTGATGTATACAAATATCACAAAGCCTAAAAATAAAAGAAAAAAATAATTTGCTTGTTTTGGGAGATGGGTTGACCCTAGTTGCTCTATAAATTGCTTCCAGAAGAGAAAGTTATCAGAGGGACTTTCATAACTTTTCTGTTGATCACTCACCAACCAGGACATATTCTGAGTTGGAGCTAAATTAAAAAAGAAAAAAAAACTTCACCATTTGTTCCACTGATAAATGTTTGTTGAATTAAGTTGGATTGATTCCCACTCCCCAAATCAGTCCTGATCCAAGAGAGGAAATTTTCTCAGAAGAGTTTATGGTCCATTCATTGCCCAAGAACCATTTTTTCCACATAAGTAACTAGTTCAGAAAACAAAAAAATGAATAAACTGGGGACAGAACCAAGGACCTTTAGTCTAATGCTTTCTCAGATGAGTTGTTTCTGCCTGCCCCTGAAGTACTAAAGTGATGGATTTAGATGTAGATGGGTGTATAAGGTAGGGCATGATAAATACAACCTACCCATCCCAACAGTGACACGAAGAATCTCCTGGTCACTCAGCACATGCAATTGAAATAATGACCCCAATGGTAAACCTAACTTCCTTTAGATACATGTTCATGTCTAGTGAAAGTTTCTGGTTCTTTTAAAGAAGCTAGAGAGAACACAAAAGGAGGCACTCACAGAAACGCAAAATGGGGTGTGGTATTTTTGATACTACCTTAAACTGGAAAAACTATTACCTTCTCTTCACCTAGAGACAGCTAGCTAGGTGATGCAGTGGATAGAGTACTGGGCCTAGAGCAAGGAAAAACTAAGTTCAAATCCAGCCTCAGATACTCAATTAGGTGTGCAACTATGGGCAAATCATTTAACTTCTGCTTGCCTCAATTTTCTCATCTGCAAAATAGGGGTAATAAATATACCTATCAGACATATTGTGAAAATCAAATGAGATAATATTTGTAATTAACTCAGGAAAATGCTTGGAATAAAAAAGGCACCATATACATGTTGATGATGATGAGGAGGAGGATTCACCTAATCCTGAAATGCTTCAGTAGTTTTGGAGGCCTCTATTTATTTTTGATCTATACAGGGTAGAGAGAAAAATCACTTGTGCTAAGACTTCATAGTATGATGGAAAGAGCACTGGATTATAAGTCAAGATAGCCAAGTTTGAAGCTTACTCTTTCACTGATGAACAGTGTGAATTTGAACTGTCACTCCCTGTGGGTCTCAATTTTCTTCATCTATAAAATAAGGGTGCTCAACTAAGTGCGGTTGGCCAGTCATGGCACATCTTTCAGGAGGTAGTGGACCACTACTACTCCTTCCCTCCAAGAGCAATGGAAAATTATCTCGTAAGCCTCTAGGTATATCCCCCAAATTCCTTTAGAACGAGGCAATCAGTGGTGATACTTACTTTGGTTATTTAGGGGAGGACAGTACAGAATTTCTTCAATACAGAAAAAAAGTCTACTCATAAAATGAAAAGAGTAGTTAAAGAAGCTGAGATACTTGTTATGGGATGGACCCATAGCAGATAGCCCATATAAAAAACTATGTAGGGAGAAGAAGTTATGGAAGTGATCAGAGTAGAGCAAATCTAAATCAGGCATTAGGGGTTCAGTCACATCACGGTTTGTATACTGGCATGCATGGGTTAAAATGATGTTGAGACAGTTGCTGCCAGTGACACTTCCCCTATGGAAATAAAATGTTAAAACAAAGTACCAGACACTTCCCCTATGGAAATAAAATGTTAAAACAAAGTACCAAATGCGACATTTGTATGTAGAAAGAAACATCTTTCTTCTTCACCTCTAAAACACACTTCAATCCTACAAGCACATGAGCACCTACTATGTTGCAAGACCCTGTGCAAGATATTGGGGATATATAAACAAATGAAAAACAACCCCCTTCCTTGAATGTAAATCCTTGATTTAAACAGTATGTATCACATAATCACTCAATATTAGGGCTAGAAGAAACCAAATGTTTCTCAGTCATGTGTGATTCTTCATGATCTCATTTAGGGTTTTCTGAGCAAAGATACTAGAGTGGTTTGCCATTTCCTTTTCCAGCTCACTTTACAGATGAGGAAATGAGGCAAACATGGTTAAGTGACTTGCCCAGGGTCCCAAAGCAAATAAGTGTCTTAGGCTACATTTGAACTCAGAAAGATGAGTCTTCCTGACTTAAGGTCTTATCCATCCACTGTGCCAACAAGTGCCCTTTAAAGGAACTTCAGCTATCTGTATCAGCAAGGGCCTTGACACATCTAGGATGGCCTGCTCTATAGGTTCTTAGAGGGAAAGGCAATTTTTGAGGGGTCAACAATCACTTTGATCAAGCACATGTATCATTCACTTAGTTCAGGCGATAAAGTCAGCACCCTGAACTTCAGAGAAATACAGAGAAACAATAATCAATAGACAGGGCTTCCAGCTGCCTGACCATAAGTAAAACATACATCACAGATCAACAGACAGATCCAGCTGTCTGACTATACATACATAGCTACCAGAAAGAGAATCACCAACCATTCTATCTACTCCAATCTCCTCATTTTACATAGACATTCAATGACTCTCCCAGGATCACAATAATAGGTTATATTTCTTGATTTTGAATCCAGTGTTCTTTCTATTTCTTACCATATCATAAGGTCCTGCCTTTAATGATACCTTAGAAAATTGGCAATGAAAGATACAGTAAACACTATTTAGAAGAATCTCTTTGTTTTAGAGATGAAAAAATTAAAGCCCCGAATGAGATATTAGCTTCCCCAAAGTTTAGTAGCACCTTAATAGAAAAGACTAGATTCCAAGTTTCCTGGTTTCCCTTTTAGGTATCACTGTATAGGGACATAAAGGGGAAAGAAGAATTAAAAAGTCTGACATGCACTCAGCGGAGAAGCACTCTTCCTGAGTGGGGAAAGGGAATAGGATGTGTTCATTTAGCTTTTCTAATCTGCTGGCTGCCCTACATTCCTTTGACCATGGCAGTGTTTCTCTAAACCTTGTTCTTAATCATGTCACAAAATATCTGTATCAATAGTTGTTGCTATTGCTGTTTTGTTGTTGGTATAAGGAATCTATTTTTAATAAAAAGCATACATATGTAGAAAAAAATGTGTTGCACTTTGTTGCTTGGTTAATGATGCTGATGGGAAGCCATTTGAAAAGCCCTGGCACCATGATGCATTTGGGAAACTGAAACCAATAAAATTATGTCAACTGCCATATTGCTTAAGGGGATGCAACCTGAGGCTCATGAACTTTTTAAAAAAATTTTTGATAATTGGTTTCCTTTATGATTCTATGTGTTAGAAACATTACTTTGACAAGGGGTTCATAATACATAAAAGATTAAGAAGACCTGCCTTAGATTTTAAGCCCTTATTCAGCAAGGACTTTGTCTATTTAATTTTGGGGTGTGTAGAACCTCAGCACAATGCTGTGTGCAATTGTGTAATTTATAATAGCTTTCAGAAATGATGATCGTTGGTGGTAGAATGATGGATGATGTTAGACTAACAATGACAGAGATACCCATCAGTCAAGCCCAATGCTACATTCCTGCTAGACTGATTACCAATTCCTGAACCACCCCAGAGAATCTGTAGAAGGGACAGGATACAGAAGATATTTCCATTCAAGATACCACAGTCCAAACTCCCAAACAATACTCATGTTCTTTCCCTGACTCATTGTGGGTCTTTGGCCTGGTCACTTCATAGTCCCACGCCTTTAAATAATCCAGATGGCAAATGGCTTATGGCAGTGTTGAGAGAATTAATTCATTCATGTTTATAAAAAAGCTAGCTGCAATTCTTGGATGGGAACTGCTATATGCTAAGAAGTGCAAATATTTGGATGAGTACTTTGCCAGGGCAAATTTCCTAACATGAAAGATCTAAACTAAATGCAGATGCCCAAATTCATGATGATATTTATGGAAGTTGGCCTGGTAGACTGTGTGCCATTATAATAAAAATGAATTTAATGTCAAATTTATGCAGCCACCAAAATTCTACCAACCTGAAATAAGACTCCAAGAATAAGAGAATCAGAATCAGAGGGTGAGAAGAGACTTCAGAAGCCCACTTGAAAATGTGCTAAGTGGTTTTCATCCTCTACTTAAACACCTCAGATGAGATTATCATTTCCTATACAATTCTCCTCTTCTCCACACTAACCCTCCCGAATTCCCTCATCTGCTCATCTTATGGGATAGTGTCAAGGCCCTTCACCATCCCAGTTGCCATCTTTCGGATGTTATCCAAAGATCAGCACCCTTCCTAAACTTGTAACCAAGACTGAAAACAATATGCCAGATATCTTAATAGGGCAGAGAACAATAGGACTTTCCAAATTCCTTCATCTGCAATATATAGATAAAAAGATCATAGGTTCCTTCTTACCAGAAGTCTTCAATGGATGTCAGTTTGCCAAGGAGCTCTTGCTCAGCTTTGAGTTCTGTGCCTCTTTCTAACTATGGAATTCCATGTTCTATGTCTCACAATTAAGAAAAAAGCACTGAGAATGAAAAGTAGCAGAAGATGGTGAAGAAAAAGCAGGGTCTTGTCTGAGATTTACCCCACTTCCCTCCAACTTTAAATAACTCCTCAAAACAAATTTGGGAGTAGCAGAACCCACAAAAGAATGGAGTAAAACAATTGTCCAGCCAAAGAAAACTTAGAAGCGTAGAAGAAAATGTTTATCATGCTATAGTGAGAGAGGAGTGCAGTCCTGTGCAAGTAACACCTTTGTAAGACAGAAGGTCAGGCTTCAGGATGACAGCAGCAGACCATAAGGGTGACTGAAGTGGCAGCGGCAGTTTTGAGAACTCTCAGCCTATAGACAGTAAGGGAATCAGACAACTGTTCAGGAGGAGATTACAGGGGACCCCTTGCTAGTGGTGGTTGAAGGACTTTCTTGCATTGTCCATTCAGGGATGTGGCTCACAATCTTGAGTTGCAGTCCTAGTTTAAGGAGGAGTGCTAGCACATCAGAGCTTGAAGCTAGATCAGGGACCTTGGTCACAGTTTCAGGGTGGAAAAGAGTGTTTGTGATCATGCACAGGTCAAGGAGTAGTAAACACATTTCTAGTTAGACAATAGCACCTTAGGAGAACTGAAGACTTACAAACACCTAGAACTACGTCTGAAAACATCTACACAAAAAACCTGAAGCTTGGCACAGTATACTCTCCAACCTTGGAGTAGAACCCAATTTTAACATAAAATTACAAGTTAAGAAATAGGCTTTGAAGATGAGCAAACAACACAAAAAGAACCTGATTGTTGAAAATTACTATGATGACAGAGAAGATCAAAACACAAACTCAGAAAAAGACAGCAAAGTCAAAACTGATAAATATGGGGGAAATTATCTGACATAAAGGAGGTATGAGAGTTTTTATAGTGAAGGAGGAAATTAATACTCTTAGTAAAGTCAAAATGAGTTATTATGCAAATTATATATGGATTATGATTACATGAAGTCAAAAGAGGGATCGCCTATTGATAGCAAGATCTAGAACGGGGCTTGTTAATCTGGGATCCAAGCATTCCCAAGGGATCTGTGGATTGATTTCAGGGTATCTGTGGGATTTGGATGGGAGATAAACTACTTCTTTACTTTCATAAACCTTTGATTTTCTTTGTAATCCTGTGTATTCTATTTTATTCAATTGAACATTATTTTATAAAGGGTCTTTGGATTTCATTGGACAGCCAAAGGAATCCATGACACAAAAAGAAGTGCTTGTCAGCAGATGTCATCGAACTAATTACATAAAGTGGCATATTTGGAATACTACAGAATAGTTCAGTGAGCTTCATAACCACTCAAAAATAGGCAGCCTAACAAAGAAAAAGAAAGAAATGAAGAATGTCTATTGTAAAACTATGGTGCACAATTGGATAGGGAAAGACACTGAATTCATTCATCAATATTCATGTTTGATGGTCAATTCACATATACATGAGTTGTGTCTAGAGCTGTAGAGGAGAAATTTGCATTTGGGGAAATGTGCTCTACTTTCAATAATCCCAAATTGCTCCTTGACACAAAACTCCATCTTTCTAACACTGTAACATCAGTGATGATACATATTCATCATAAATCATGAACAAAGAATCACAATCGCACATTGGCCAAAAGGTAATGGAGAGACGTATGGTAAGTTTCAATATGTACCAACGTACTGCCAATCATGACTTGTGTACACAAAACAAAATAAAAGATATTATGTAGGAAATGCACGCTTGGACAAAGAACTTGTCTAAGGCCTAACAGAGAGACAGGCATGGTATTGCCCTGGATCCATGGAAGTTCAAATGGTCTAGAGGATAGCCTTTAGTACATTGAGTAGGTCCTCTACAGCAGATTTATAGACAGACATTGACAAGAATCATATGAGAAGGTATAGCTGGATCGAAATCTCTACTACTAGGGGGAGTAGCCAGGTCTGACTTACCTTCCATTATAAGGAATTGGGCCCCTGTAGGCATAGAATAGTGAAAAGAATACTCAAGTGGGAACAAGGAGATGTGCTCTGCTCTAGGCTACACCACTAATGAGCTAAGTGACTTTGGGCAAGTAATTTGACTTCTCTGAATCTGAGTTTGCATTCCTGCAAATCAGAGAATATAGACTGAGTGATTTTTAAGGTCCCTTGGAGCTCTAAGATTCTATGATACTAATTCTTTAAAAGTTTCTATACAGTATCTTTCTATTAATTTCACAAAGATGCTAGACTTTTTTTTTAAGCGCAGATCTAGTGATGTCATTTTTCTTATTGAAATCCTTCAATGGCTCTGAATTGTATATTAAATAAAGGTGAAATTTGCCTCACATGCAAAGCCTCACATTGCTCACAACCACCACCACCACCACCATCATTAGCATCATCCTCATGTCGTCATCACCTCCCACCTCCACCCCCCTCCTGGGAAAAATCTCATCATGGAGATTGCACCAGTTCGGGTACTTACATCTCATCAGTACTTCTCTGATTAGAGATCTAGAGTTTGGGGCAAAAAATTCCACCCCTTCTGGTTCCTTCTTCCTTTTTTTTAGTTTCCTTTTGTGTGTTGTGTTCCCTTGTTAGGACAGATTTTCTTTTTCTTATTTGTATCTTGTTTAACAGGCAACTAGCTGGCACAGTGAAAAGACAGCTGAGCCTGGAGTCAGGAAGACATCTTCCTGAGTTCAAATCTAGCCCCACACACTTGCTAATTGTGTGGCCCTAGACAAGTCACTTAACCCTGTTTGCATCAGTTCATCTATAAAATGAGCTAGAGAAGGAAATAGCAAACCACTCTCGTAAGTTTGCCAAGAAAATCTCATGGAATGTGTTGTCCACAGAGTCACGAAGAGTCAGATATGAAACAAAACTCTTTCATCCTTTCACAATTTCACTCACCACACTGACTTTTCCAAACCTTTTTAACCCTCCTAAACCTTCTATAGCCTCCTCCCCCACCCACACTCCCATGCTCTGAGCTGGGAACCTTGCCTCATATTTCATTGGGAAAAAAATGAAGCTATTGACAGAGGACTCCTTCTTCTGACTTGTTCTTCATCTCATATCACTAAAATGCTTCCTGCTACTGTGTCCTCCTTTATCTTTTATTCACAAGGGGCAGCCCTTCTCCTTGCCAAGGCAAATACCTCTGCCCGCATAAGTGATCCCACTCTATCCCATGTTCCCCAGCAGATCTGTCTGATCGGCCACATTTGGACATGCTGAAACTTGACTCGAACACAGTGATGTCACTTGTGTCCACTTCAAGAATGAAGGACAGCCAAGTAACAGATCAAGTTGTCATGATATTGCTCCATTCACTGCTTTGCTGGATGTTCATTCACATCATGCTCACTGATGCTGGATATCCCCCAAGCTCTATCTTGGTCCCTCTTCCCTTTCTATTCCATAAAATGAGAGACTATAGCTCCGATGGTTACAATTACTATACATTATTATGCAGATGACTTCCAAAGCTACCTGTACAGCCCTCACCTCTCTCCTAACCTCCAGCCTCTCATCTCCAACTGACTATTAGACATCTCAAATTGCATGTGTTATAGAAATCATAAACTCAACATATCCAAAATTCATTATCATTCTCTCCCACCCCAAAATCTCTCCTGTTCCTAACTTCATCCTGGACTCATTCTCTCACCCTCCTACCCCCATAGCCAATCAGTTGTCAAGTCTTATCAATTCTATGTCATAACATCTCTCCTATATGTTCTCTGCTTCTCTTTCTCTTTCAACTCCAATTGATCTTCCACTCAGCTGTCAAATTGATCTTCCTAAAATGTAGTTATGACCATATCACCACCACCATTCACCCTTCATTCAATAAACTCTGTCTCCAGGACAAAATAGAAAATCCTCTGGTTTTTTAAAGCTCTTTATAGTTTGGTCCCTTCCTACCTTTCCATTCTTCTTACATCTCACTTCTTTCCATAGTCTACAATCCAATGACTCCCAGTAATTCTTTGTATAATAAGCTTCACCTCATGCCCTTGCAATCAGCATCCCACATCTCTGGAATGCTCTCCCTCCTCATTTCCATTGCTAAGTTTCACTGGTTTTCTTCAAGTCTCAGCTAAAGTTCCATCTCCTGCAAAAAGCCTTTTCTAGCCATCCTTAATCTTAGTGCCTTCACTCTGAAGCTACCACCTATTTATCTTGTATATATCTTGTTTGTACATAACTGCTTGCAAAGTAGGCAGTTTTCTGAGGAAGAAATTCAAACTTCTAATGACCATATGAAAAAATTCTTTAAAATCACTAAAAAATACTATCCAGGCATTTCTCAATGATTTTTCATGTTCCTATTTGGGGTTATCTTGGCAAAGATACTAGAATGGGTTGTCATTTCCTTCTCCAGTTCATTTTACAGATGAGGAACTGAGGCAAACAGAGCTAGTAAGTATCTTAAGCCAGATTTGAACTCAGGGGGGGCGGAGCCAAGATGGCGGAGTAGAAAGACTTACCTATGCTAGGTCCGAACCCACAGCCCATAGATTTCCTGTAAAAAGAACTCCTGACAAATTCTGGAGCAGTGGAAGCCGCGCAGCAACACAGTGAAGGAGATTTCCGTTTCAGAGAGCCCTGAAAAACTGACCGCAAAGGTACCCTGGACACGGGAGCTAAGTCCTGTCCTGCCGAGCGCTCCCCTCCCCCGCCCCAGCCACGCGGCACTGAGAGGAGCCAGCAGAGCCCTGCAGGCGTCAGGGACCTGAATCTCCGGGCGGCGAGAAGGTCCCACCACCCACAGACACACGGGTCAGTGAGAGAGACGGGCTGAGAGGGGAGCGGGGGATCTCTGGGACTCGGACCCCCTGGGAAGCGGCCGCTGCGGCAGAGGCTGAGGCAGCTCGGCCAGAGACTCCCAGAGCAGGCTGGAGCTCTACCCCAGCTCCACTACAAAGGATCTCTGT
>CM053770.1:152462414-152478470 GCA_028658325.1 Potorous gilbertii
ATAGGCTAACTCAATTGGCAAAAGAAGTTCAAAAAGCCAATGAGGAGAAGAATGCTTTCAAAAGCAGAATTAGCCAAGTGGAAAAAGAGGTGCAAAAGCTCACTGAAGAAAATAGTTCTCTCAAAATTAGAATGGAACAGATGAAGGCTAATAACTTTCTGAGAAACCAAGAAATCACAAAACAAAACCAAAAGAATGACAAAATGGAAGAGAATGTGAAATATCTCATTGGAAAAACAACTGACCTGGAAAATAGATCCAGGAGAGACAATTTAAAAATTATGGACTACCTGAAAACCATGATCAAAAAACGAGCCTAGACATTATCCTTCATGAAATTATTAAGGAAAACTGCCCTGATATTCTAGAACCAGAGGGCAAAATAAGTATTCAAGGAATCCACAGATCACCGCCTATATCTTTAAACTGGCTATGTCCCATACCTGGGAATGTTCTACCCATCTCATGTCCATCTCTCAGAATCTCTTGCTTTCTTCAAAATTCTACTCTTGTCACGTTTTACATGAAGCTTTTCTTCTGGTCTCTTAAGCTTTGTAAACATAAAATCTTTCTTGCACCCCACCCAACTGCTAGTGTCCTCCCCGCAAATTTACCTTATACTAATTGTGGATATATTTTATCTATGTTTATTTATGAACAAGTAGTAACCCCAATAGAATATAAGGAAAAAATTGCTTTGTTCTGTTTTTGTTTGTATCTTGTGTTTGTATTTCTAGCACCTAGGACAGGGTCTGAATAAATACTTGTTGATAAATTGATCCAAGAGTAATGGGTAATACTCATCTACATTTATGCTAAAGTCACATACCTTTGCCAAGGCCCAGTCCTCTCATCTGTAAAATGAGGATAATGTTCTTTGCACCACATTCTCTACAGGGTATTTTGATTAAAAAAAACTGTGTATACCTACATAAATGTAGATGATAGGATTTGAACATAGTCTTCAAGAGCCAATTTAATCAGCACACATATCAAGAAGCTGCTACAAGTGCTAGCCTATATGCTAGATGCTGGGAATATAAAGACATGACAATCAGAGAATTGATTAACTGATGGTAAGAACTCATTTACAAGCTTTATCTAATGCTAGCTCTTAGCCTGCATTAAGAGAGGTAGAGCTTTTAGGAAGAAACGTGAGAGTTCCAACATATTTTTGGTCCTGTCAATCTGTATCTGAAGTATTCAGTTCTGGGTGCCACAGTTAAAGAAGGACTTTAATAAACTGTCAAGAGGTAGGTAGCCAGAAGGGTTAAAGCACTTGTGACTATTTCTATGTAAGTATGTTGAAGGAACTAGGGACACTCAGCTTGGAAGGAAGAGTTATTTTCAAATAATTCAATGGCTTTTATACAAAGAGGGATCAGTCTTGCTCTAGTCTTTGATCCCAGAGGGTAGAACAAGGAGTGATAGGTGGAAATGGAAAATAGATACATTTTGGTTTGATATCAGGTAAAACTTCAAAACAGATCTTTCTATATTAGAATGGTTTGTTAATGGAACTAATGGGTTCCCCCTAACTGGAAGCATTTTCAAATAGAGACTGAATGATTTCTTTAGGAGAATATTTTATTGGATTTTTTAATGTAACAGTTGGAAAAGATGACTATTGAGATTTGGTTTTCCAACTTTAAAATTCAGTGATTCAGATCATTCCCAAGGAAATCCTGGTTTTTATTAGGATTTACATTTTAGATCTAAATAGGGTCTTTAGAGATCAGTTACTCTAATCCTCTGATTCTATACGGTATGAAAATAAGAATTTCCAAGATTATAGAGGGGAGAAGTAGGGGAGGGGAGTAGAGGAAAGAGGGACAGGGAGAAAGAAAATGAACACTAATGGCAGAGCTAAGACTACAGACTCAAACCCAGGTCTCTTAATTCCCAAACTGATATTCTTTCCGCTGTACCAAACCAAGAAGCATCAGTATTATGATCTTATTCCATTCCACAGCTATGAGAAATAGACAATGGATGGGGATAACTGGCCATATGTGACAGTAGGTATAAAAATAAGGCAGGTACAGTGAGTATAAGAGAAAGAGCCAGGGTCACAGACGAAATCTTGAGTCCTCTTCTGTATTTATCCCACAGCTATCTTTCCTGACTGACTTACCAATTTAAGTTCTAAAATGTAATCTATACCTACTTAAAAGTGACATTTTTCCACCAAAAGGAAGATTTTTCAGCTGAGTTCCTTAATTTTGTAGCAATTCATTCTAAATGTTAGAATCTTAGTGAGGACAGTAATACTACAATATGTTTCAAGTCAACAATTATGTATCGTGTAAGGCATTGTATTAGGCACTGGAAAAGCAAATTCAAAAACAAAACAGCTCCTGCCTTCTAAGAGCTTAGATTCTATTAAAGGGATGTAACACATATAGAAATAAGTGTAGTAAAGAAGGATTAGACCACCAAGAACTGAAAGGGATCAGAGAAGGCTTCACAGAGGAGGTGACACTTGAGTTGAAAGTTGAAGAAAAAAAATATTAGATAAGAAAAAGGTGTATGGCAGGCATGGGAAAGAGTTTGCAAAAATATCCCAGAATGGAGTTGGGCACAATGGAATGACATGATCAGATCTGGGTCTTGGGAATAATATTCTGGTAGCTAAGTGGAAGGTGGAATAAAGAAGGGAGAGACTGTGATGGATGACACTTGGGAAGCTATTACAGAATCAGGTAAGGACCAGAACTGGGAAAGTAACTGTGTGAATAGAGAGAAGGAAATACTTACAAGGGATATGACTGGTGAGGGCTTCAGGTTATAGACTGGGTACCTAGGGAGAAGAGGCTATGTTCAACAGAAGGAAGAAAGTTTGAAGAAAGTGTAGACTTAGAGGAAAGACTTTGAGTTTCATATTAAATATTTTTTTATTTTGAGGTGTTTACAGTACATCCAGAAGGAGATACCCAGTAAGCAATTGGTGATATGAGATTAGTCAAGAGGAGGATTTGGACTGAATATACAGATTTAGGAGTCATCTGTCTAAAGATGATACTTGAAGTCCATGGGATCTCATAAGATCTACAAAAGAACACAGGTAGAAAAAAAAAGAAAAAACAGTTCTGTCTGGGGATTGTCCACACTAAAGGAGAAGGAGATGGACAATTAGCTAGCAAATGAGACTGATGAAGTGTTTAGATGAGAGAAGAACCTGGAAAGAACCAGAAAACCAAGGGAGCCAGTGGTATCAAAATTATAGAGAGGTCTAAGTAAAGAAAGGGGAGCACAGTTTAGAAATGCTGTTGACTTCAGAAATCCGTTTGATTCAAGCAGTGGTTCAGAAACTTGATTGCAAAGGACTGACAAATGAATGGGTAGTGAGGAAGGAGAGGCAGCAAGGACAGACAAATGTCATGGGGAAATAGACTGAAAAGAGGCAGAGGGGGATTTTTCTGAGATGATACCTTTAAAAGATGAGCAGATTCAAGGAAGTTTTTTTAATTGTGCATTTTATATTTTAAGGACAGAGTAGAACAGGTGAACCAACGTGCTGTTTATCTGAAGCCTGAAATTTCCAATTCTATCATATTTGGCAATTTTGTGGATTAGAAATAATATAAGGACATATTGGTCAAGATGGCAGTGTCAACAAGAGGCATACCATCCAACTATTATAAACTTGCCCTTCAATTAAACTGTAAAGTGTTCACTAGGCTGAATAATGTTCAAAAAATCCTTGGAGAAAATAAAATGATGTCTTCCACCTTGGAAATGCACAAGAAGTCAGCCAGAAACTAGAGGGCAACCGGGAAAGGGAGCACCATTAAAGCCACTACCAGCACAGAGTAACCTCCTGCCATCATCAGAGATGGCCAGGAATCTATGCAGTCTGCAAAACTCTCTTAAGGCAACAATATCAAGCACCCTCTCAAGGAAACCCCAGAGAGGTCAGAAAGCCCCAAGGTAGGGACCCTGAAAGTCCTCAGAATAGCAGTGAACAGAAACTAGTACAGAAACCATTAGCCTTAGACTAGAACACCCTAGGCATAAGGATACTGTTGTTTCTCACACAGGAGGCCCAGAGGATCCACTGTATTGCACCACAAAGAATCAGGGGAAGACTAGCACTAAAAATTAGAGGTCAGCCCAGGAACCCAGAGTGAAACTAAGCAGGTCTAACCACCTCCCCTAAAGCATCAGCAAGGGGCAGATACTGGGCATTAGTATAGGCCCCAATTAAAAAAATAAAACTGGAGTGCTGTGTAAAGCAATGAATTCACTGGAGAGGATAAACAATTATTGTAGATCTAGCAGTCCATCAAAAGAAGGAATGACCAACTCCAAAACAAGCATAAGCAGGGATTCAAAAGAAATATATTAAAAGGTAAGTGGAACAAAATGAAAAAAAGGAAACAAGACTCTGATTCTATGAAAGGAGCTACTTACTAACTCAAATATAAGTAAGCCAAATAACATAAAGTGGCTTATTTATTCCAGGTCTAGGAGAATTTAGAACACTGTGAAAGCACACAGGATTTATTTAGTCAAAGAACCCTGCCCTTCAGTTCCTAAGTGACATAAGGCAAGCCTCTCTGGGCCTCAGTTTTCTCATCTGTAAAGTCCCTTTCAGGCGTAAATCTATGATTCTTTGCAAATAGAGGGAACAACATTAGATAGAGAGAAATTCAAGTTCAGGAGATAGAAAGGTAGGGATAGAGAAGAATAAGGAGGGAGAAAAGTAGGGAGGGAGAGAGAGAGAGAGACAGAGAGAGAGAAAGAGAGCGAGAGAGGAATGAAAGAGAAAGAGAGAAAGGGAGGAAATAATTCTAAAGTATTTGGAATGGAGTGGAGGATGAAAATAATGCCATTTGATGAGTGTTTTTTGAGAGTGAAATTGTCGTTGCTGGAGGTAGTGATAGTGGTCATTATTTTTCCTAAGAACAAATAGATAATTTCCAAACAACACAACTCTGAGCAAGCAGAAGGCTTCTCTGTCTTATGCTGAAGTCCCATTGAAAAGACAGCCTCTGATCTGGTTTAAAAAAAATACCACATTCCTTTGCCTTTGACTCTGCATAATTTTGCATGTTAAAATGGAGAAGTCTTAACTCTAAGTATGTAAAAAAAATAAGATGAATTCCTGACAAATTTGATACATAGCAAGGGCAAATGTGAAAAATAAAACAGATTTTTAAAAACCTATCATTTCATTCTATTTGGTAGGAAGAGAAACACAAGTTGAAGATAGATGAGGAGAGTAGAAGAGATGTACACCATCTATAGTATCTTCTGGAATGTCCAACAAGGCATCGTTAAAGTCCAAAATGCACCACAAATGAGGAACCATCATTCTATATGTGAATTTTCCAGGATTCCTGAGCAAGCAGCAGGATGCTAGAGATGATGATGGCAGCTTAGGCAGCTGACCTCAGGCCTTGGTACTTTAAGCCCTACCAGACATCGTGTAGCATATCCTCTGAAGTTACTATTGAACCTAGAGGCTTAAGAACTTGATACAGCCAAGGAGAACAAGGTCTAGATTGCCTCCCTCCCTTCCCCTAACATACTCTATTCACCTTGTTTTTACCATGTGCCAGGTAAAAAAACAATTGAAAGCAAAACATTGATTGAAGTACATCTTGACTGCAGCAACAAAAAGAAAATTCTTATTCTTATTTGTCTTAATTCATCTACGAGGAAGGAATTCATCCACCTTCCAATATTCTAACCTTTCATTTATCAAGTAGTTCCAGAAACAACAAGAAAACAATCTCGAGAAGTTAAAATTAATAAGGACAAGTGAACTCCAGAAACTTACCTCATCCTCACTCTCAGTTTTTTCTATTTCCATTTTTTGGACATGAGTCTGATGTTGTTTCAGTATCTTTTTTCGAACCCTAGTTTCATATTCAGGCCGGCAGTGTTCCTAGAGCATAAGATAAGATCAGAAGAGAAAGGAGGTCAGGAAGACTTTAAAAAAAAATAGAGTTCTTAGCCAGTGGAAAATAGCCAAACATCACAAATACGTGAAAACTATGTTTCAGGATGGGCAAGGTAAGTCAATAACTGTTACAAATCAATCACAAGGAGTGGGGACCAAAAACACGACAGAGAACACGGGAAGAAGGAAAACACAGACATCTGTCACCATACTGAAAATCAAACCTGAATATTCTCCTTGGTGTAGTGCAGATGTTGAGAAAAAAAAGAGGAGATATTAGCAGGTCAGCTGCTTCAAAAGAAAACCACATGCTTTGTATCATAAACAGTTTAACTGAAAACATAATAGTGGTGCTGGCCATCCCACCAAAATCAGCTCCTACCCAAAACATGAAGACCTCGTCAGTCATCTCTGAGCTTGAAGGTCAGATGTGATCCTACTGCTTGCAAGTAAAATAGGTATAAAACATCTGTTTGGGCTCCATTACTCTACTTCCCCAAATAGTTGATAACAAACATCAAATGGCAAAACTGTCACTTGGCTCAACCTTACATTGGATCCAGAGCTAAAAAGGACTTCCGAGATCTTCAAAGTCCAATCCTCTTATTTTACAAATGTCAAGGGAGGTTAAGTGATTGGGACAAAATCACACAGGTAGTAATTATTCTGTTTTACACTTGAAATACAATACTGTGTATAATAGCTATTTTGAACTGCTACCTTGCCTTATCACCCAATTGCAAGTGCTTTGAGGATAAGAATTCTAAACTTTGTATTTCCTTCACAGCACCTATCATATTGTACACACTTTTATTTTATGTTATCAGTGCTTGGATTCAAATTCAGGTCCAATAACTTGAAATCCAGGGCCATTTCCATTATAATATATTACTACCATTCATTTTCATCTCATTCCAGGAAGGGTCTTTTGTTCCAGCTATGTAAAGCTGCTAATAACTTGTCTGAGGGTATATTTCCAAATTATATAGAAAATGCCCCCTCTTGCCTTCAATTCTTCATTCAGTTCATTTATCTCTCTCCTAAACATTTATTTGCTCATCTTTACAACTTTGTTCAAGAATCCATTCTTCCAAGAAACCATCCTTGACTTGGGTTGTCCTACTCTACTGCCTACAGCACATTAATTGTGTGCTTTATGGAAATAGTATTATGTTATAAATTCCTTTAGAGATCTGAGATCTGTCATGTCTCTATTTCCTTCCCCATAATAGGTGATGCAAGGACCTAGACACATTGAACACTCCCTCCACAATATGGGACTAAAATGACTTTCTAGAAGTCCCTCTAAGGAAAGGGGTCTCTGATTGTGTCTGCCCAGTTCACAGTCCTTTTGAACTTTGATCAGGTTTCAGCTTGCCAAAGATTTCATGTAATCAAACATTTTCAGAGATATTACCAATGATGATGATGACGATGATGATGACTCACATTTCTATAATGCTTTAAGGTTTACAAAGCTTTGGGTTTACAACGTTATTGAAAAAATACTTTAAGTATTAATACCTCCATTTTGCATATGAAGAAACTGAGTTCTAATCCGGGGTCTTCTATAACTAGCTATGTGACCTTGGGAAAATCATCTAACTTCTTTGAGCCTCAGCTGCTTTATCTGTAAAATGTTTAGACTAAATGCCATTTAAGCTCCCTTCCAATTCAAAGTCTGGAGGTTCAGTTTTCCATTGCAGCTCCAACACTGGATGACATTGGGCAAGACACTTTGCTTCTCTAGGCAAAGGCCCAAGGAAAGGTTTCTCCTTAAAAATGAATGAATTGGACTAGATGATCTCAAAGCCCTCACAGCCCTCAAACTTTCACATTCTTTGGAAAGAGATAGTTGAATCAGTTAGAAAAGAAAGCAACTGATACGTGCAGCTATGGGGCTCTATTAACTACATGCCATTCACCATTTTTCAGTAAGAACATGGAGGAGAAAGAATTCTCTACTCATGTAGCAGCTGCTTCAACCTTTATAGATGACCTTTACGAGCAGCTCTTGCAGGACACTGAATCTTCCTTGCCTACCCCCACCACATATCACCCCAAGCCACATTTCCTTGACCCTTTTCTCCATCATCAATACTCCCTAAGATTAATAAAAGGCCCCTATGGCTAAGGAAAGCTGTGGAAACCAAAACAAACTGGGCTAGCTGGGCTCCATTACTAACTGCAGCCAGAGAGAAAGTCATCTTGGCAAAATGGAAAAACTATTGGATTTGGAGTCACAGGAGGTACCAGGGTTTGAATTCTGGCTCTGCTACTTATTACGCATTTCTATTTACCATGGGCACCCAACAAAACACTATTTGTCTCATCACACCCTGAAGCAATTTTCTTTTTCAGTTTAACATCATTTGTTCTGGAAAACTGGTCTTTAGGAAAATCCACCCTTAACCTTTTTGTTCTTATCCCAATTTCCCACAGCCAGAATGATCTGCCAGAAATTTTGTTGTTCTTTCCAACAATATTAAGGAAGATTTGACAACCAGTGCCCTTCTCTCATCCCCACTCCCAAGATGATGCAAACAATCTGACAGAAGCTGCTTGGACATATACATAAAAGTTCAAGGATACCAAATATCAAAGTCTTTGAAAGTCCACTTATGGCCAGGTAGTGTTCCTTGTCCCCAAGGAAAGAAAAGTTCTAAAATACCATCTATAATTCTTTTTTTAAAAAGCATTTGTATCTATGTTGATTTTTATCTGATTCATTGCCTTTATTCTGATTGGGGGTGGGGTGGGGATTAGGAGAGGAAAGCTCCGTTTCAGGGCTATCACAAAGACCCAGTACTTGTCAGTGGTGCAATTTGATTTTAAAGAAGAGGATAATGAGGATCCAGGAGCATCTCAGGAAGGAAGGAAAGCAAAGAGCAGACACCACCAAGTACCAGCTTTTTTCTCTCCCTACTTCCTCAAGACAGCAGAAACTCCCAGGGGAAGGGGAGTCAGATGTGCAAGGACAGACAGATGTATAAGAAAACTCACTTCTTCCTCTTCTATGCCAGTCAGGTCCCAAAAGTAGCCTAGTCTCATCTGTAGTCGCTTCCAGTTTTCCAGAAACATGGTGGCTTAGGGTGAAGAAGTGAATGACAAAGAGAGAGACAGAGAGAGAGAGAGAGAGAAACAGTCTATTAGACTTTTCAAGACAATGCTTCTTTGTACCCCTTGTGTTTCAAAACTGGAGCCCATCCCTTCCCCTTATGACATTTAATTCATCCCTTTACTTCAAAGCAAGACCAGATCCAAAGCAAATATTCCATATCCTCAGGTACTAAGAGATATACAAAGAACCTCCACTCTCCTTCTCAGTGTATGTATACTTACACACACACACACACATTCCATTCCTTAAATTATATACCTATTGAATGAATGGAAAGAGCCCACTGATAGTGGGATGATGACAGTGGACACAGAATGAAGAAAGATTCTAAAGAGGTAAAAGAAGTTCACCAAATACCTACAATTCATGCAGTTTTACTGTAGTACAATCTCATGTTCTGCTTTTTTTTTTTTACTTATTCCATTAAAAAAATAAATTCTAAGTATGAACTAACTACATATGCCTGGGAATTCTTTTGTCCTTAACTTCATGTGACTCAAGAAACCCTCCACAGAACTACAGAATCTGGGAATTAGAAGGAATCAGAAATCATTGAGTCCAACTCCTCTGCTTCTCTGAGGTCACACAGGTACTAAGCTCCAAATTAGGAATTCACATATTTCTCAACACTTTTCATGAACCGAATGATAAACTAAGCAGACTTTGCCCCAGAACAATGAGTGTTGTATTTATATTTCCAGGGCTAGCTGGCAGAGTGCCTGGCACATAATAAGCACCTAATAAATGTTCTATCTATCTCTCCATCCATCCACACAATCCAGTTTATTTGATATGGAAACCATAAGCATGAAGGCAATCACAAGGAAAGCTATGGTTTACAGGATTAGGGAAATATTTGCCACACCACATTTTTAATTTACAAGATTTACCTTAAGTGCTAGGCACTCAATAAATATTATGTTCAATTCTGGGTACCACATTTTAGGAAGAATATTTGATAAATCATTTGGAGATAGATTACAGAATTAATCTTAGAGTTGCAAATATGTTCGAGGCAGCTAGAAGATGCACTTAACAGAATGACGGACTTAGAGTCAAGAACACCCAAGTAAAAATCTGAACTCAGACACTTACTAACTGTGTGAGCCTGGGCAAGTCACTTAATCTCTTTCTGCCTTAGTTTTCTCAACTATAAAATGGAGATAACAGCTTCTACCTTATAAGGCTGTCATGAAAATCAAATGAGAAAATATGTGTAAAGCGCTAAGCATGACATCTGGCACCAAGCAGGTGACATATATAAATGCTTATTCCCTTCTCCTTTCCTGTAAATATTCAATTTTCAATCATCTATTTTTTGATTATCTGTAAAAAATTTTTAATTTACAAGATTTACCTTAAGTGCTAGGTACTCAATAAATGATTAGTGGACTGACTTGAATGGAATTGAAGTTAGCTAAATAATTCTCACATGGAAATTACAGGAAAAATTTCTCTACTTAATCTCTAAAGAAGACAGCAAATATATGCTTGCAGAAATACTCATATTCTCCTTCCCAGATTTGGCAAAGGGAGAAAAATGTTCCTCTCCCTAAAAATGTATTTTGGGGTACAGGAGAAGAAATATTGAAAGAGGAGATGAAAAAGAAAAACATTAAGATATGGAAATTCTGGCCACTCTGCCCATTTAGAATCAATTGTTCCAGAGCACCACTTACCCCACAGGGCCATGAAGATGGAGAAAAAGACAGTGGCAGGGTTGTCAAAGAGGTGACTGGCCCGTGCTGTGCCACATGCACTACTGAGGTTCCAATAGTCACAGGATTTGTCACAGAGTGGGCACATCGTGAAACCATTCTTCCCATCACACATCTCTTTGCTGAGGGGACAAAGGGAGGCAAATGGTTCAAACTAGGTCATGCGTGATTATATCTCAATGGTCTGTAGAATCCAATTATATAACTTTCAACAACTACTCCAACCATCAACTGACCTTGAAGAACTCATAGATCTTTATGGGTAGTAGGGCTGGATGGCCCAACTTCAGAACAGCATTTTTATTTTTTGGTGTCTAAGGAAATAGTAGGAATTGTTACTACAGGTGCTATAATGAATGCCATGGATTTGAATCTTGTGTAGGTCATCAATTTGACACTCTTCTATGACCATACCTTATAAATATATGGAGGGGAGATGAGGCAAGGAGTGTGGAGAAACTGATGCAAACCTTTTCTATGTAAATCTGTTGGAAAAAATAATTTAAAGCCCCTTGAGTCACCCATTAAAGTAGAGTTTAGCACTAAAAGAACTGCATTTTCCCACAAATGCTGAACTTTTCAGGTTTTCTGTCTGACTTGTGGTTGTAACAAAATAATACAAGTAGTAAGATTTAACCAAATTGACCTTACATATGAAAATCTGGAGCAAAATTCAGGAATTCTGAGATGCTCTAGAAATCCATTTCACACTGAAGTCATATCTGGTGAAACTAGAACCCTCTTACTCAACAGCTGGTCCTACTAAAGAAAGTTCTATCCCAGGAAATGGGCCTTAGTCAATCTACCGTCATCTATCGTCATCCACCACCAAGTCAAGACCTCACCCTTGTGATGTCATTGGTCCCTCTCAAGAATGCACAAACAATAATGATATTCCTGTTTCCACTGTTTGTACGTTTAAAGTAACTCCCCAGAGCTAATAAATATAATTAAAAAAATTTTTTTTTTAATGTGGCCTACAGGCATCCCGGGGGACTCTCAGATTTTGGGCTGTCTATTCTTGGCTTCACTGCTGATTTACAACAGCCTCTGTGAGGAGTAGTAGTAGGAGCCCCACTGGGAACTCAAATAAAACTAGACAACTGGAATCAACTTGCCTACTTACCTTCTTCCTTTCTTTCTTTGATCCTTTGCCTTGTCTTGCCTTCCCTGACCTTCCCCCTATCCATATAGGGTATGGGTGCTCTCCCCAAAGGAATGTAAATGTTGACTGCTGAGATCTCTCAATATATCTTGGGGTTTATGGACTAGAAGGACCATGCCATAAATCAAATCACCCTGGCTGTCATTGATTGGCCAGCAATACCTCCCAGGTCAAGCCCCACACGGTCATTATTTGGGCCCTAACTGGCTCAGAGTGAATGTAAATAACAAATGCTTCTGTTTGGGTCAGAAACTCTGAGGGTCTTCCCCTCCCAGATTGATTTTTTTTTTAACTATGCAAAAGAGACTATTCTTTGCCTCATTTCTTACCTAGCCTTAATTACTGATTGGTTGTTTCCTCAGTTAAGCTGAGACCTTTATATTAAAGATCTTAGCTTAAAAAGGTCAGTTTCTCATTGTATCCGGAATCATCTCCAGTCATCCTGATCTATGTCTTGCCACTGGACCCAACTGGCTATAGAGGAGAATGTGAGGCTGGTGACTTTGCACAGCCCTCCCTCACTTCAATCCAATTCACTTGCATGTTTTATGGCATCATCTCCCTGATGTCATGGTCCTCTCTGAGAACTAAGGACAAACAACAACCAATTTACTATATGATCATGCATTAGCCAATTCTGCCCCTACCTAGTTGCTCAGAAAGAAACAAAATAAACACTACACTAGAGTAAAAAGAAAGAAGAGGTTGAAATTTCTATTATTTCTCATGACAAAGATGTGTGGAAAGAAGACCAGGCAAACATGGCAGGCGGGGACAGGAAGTGGGCATCATATGAATGTCACTCATCCCAACTAGACAAAGATCGATTGAATAAACACACACAGACTTACACAGAAGAGTTTGGTATGGAAAACATCAAACTCAAAAAAGAAACATGTGATAAGAGAAAGGAAAGTTCAGAAGAGGAAAGAGTTGGAAGAAAAACAAACTTCAGCTTTGCAGGATTGATCCTAAAGGAGGAATTAAAGGTAAAATGAATACAAGGAAAGAACTGGATCAGGATCTGGGTCAGGAGAAGAAAAGAGGGATATTGGAACAGAAACAGATTGTTTCGGTTAAGGAACCTCTGGTACTAATCACTTTCTCTTTCACCACCATCTTGTTGATAAAAGTACTGGGATAAAGCACTAAGAAGGGAAACAGAATGAGAGGATATGATGGAAGGACATGCAAAATTAACAAATATAACAGTGAATATGAATTATGAGAATTCACTTACAAGAAAAGAGAATAGCAAAATGGATTAGAAAGCAGAATACAACAATTTGTGGTTTATAAGAAGGATACTCAAAGCAAAAAGATACAACAGAAAAAATAGAGAGATGGAGAAGAATTTATTATATTGTAGAAGTAAACTAAAAAAATAGGGACATTAATCATGATTTCTGATAAGACAACACTTTTGTTGGTCAAAGTGGTCAAATTAAGCAAGGAAATTACATTATACTTAAAGTCACAATGAGCAATTAAATAGTAGCATTATTATATATCCTTTTATGTACACACATATATACACACAGAGAGATATACAGACATTTGCATATATATGGATGGATGAGAGTATGCATATATGCAAAAATGATTAGATGTATATATATAATATAAAAAAATACTACATGTCAGTACACACACAGACAGAGAAACAGAGAGGATATAATATATGTACTAAATGGCATGTCACCTGAAATATATAAATGAAAAATTAATCAAATTATAGGAAGAAATAGTTATACTACTATAGATAACTCTATGTGTCCCTAGGTTCTGAATAGAACTTTGGAAAAATAAAGTATAATAGATCTTTGACGATTACTGAATGGGCACAGAAAATAATATATACATTTATGAGCTGCACATAAGATGTTTAGAAAAATCAACTACTTGTTAGGACATAAAATTTTCATAAACAGATATAGAAAAGTAGAAATATTAAATACACACTTTTATTAAATGCAATACAACAAAAATAAAACTTAATAAAAGGTCTTTAAAGAAAAGTTTCAAATACAGATATAAATAATTTAATATTGAATAACCAGTGGATCAAAGAAAAATCATAGAAATAATATAAAATTTCATTAAAGAAAACAAAAAAAAAGAGTCAAATTTTTGGTATGTAGTCAAAGCAGTCTAGAGGGGAAGTTTTATCTACTAAAACAAAGAAAGAAAAGATCACTGAAAGAAACATACTATCAAAACATTAGAAATGCAACAATTAAAAAAAAACATATACAGAAAGTGAAATATTGAAAATCAAAGAAACAACACAATTGAAGCAAAAATCATTGAATTGATCAATCAAATGAAGATCTATTTTCACATTAGAAATAAATAAATCTAACTAGTCTGAAAAAAAAGAGAAAATCAAATTTCCAGTATCAAAAGTGAAAAAGAACTCACAATAAATGAAGAAAAATAAATGAACTTATTAGAAACCATTTTGCCCAATTATGTGCCAACAATCTGATATCTTAAATGAAATGGGTAAACATTTATTAAATCTAATAAGTCTAGATTAATAGACAAAAACAGAAAATTTAAATAAGCCAGTATCAGAAAAAAAATATTTGCATAAGCTATAAATGAAATTCCAAAAGAAAAAGGTAGGACTATTTAATTTATGAATTCAATCAATCTTTTAAGGAATAATTAATCAATAACTAATGATACTCTCAAAGGTGGAAAGAGATCCTACCAAAAGCTTTTTATAATTCAAATATGATTTTGATACCTATTCTAGAGAGACAAAAGAGAAAAAGAAAATTATAGCTCAGTATTTCCTAATATATACTGACTCAAAAAATAATAAAATGTTACTAAAGTGACCACAGCAATATATCAAAAAAGGTTATGTACTCTGATGAGGCTAGACTTATACCTGAAAAGTAAAGTTGGTTAAATATTAGGGAACTCCTAAAACATAATAAAATATATTACTAACAACAACAACAGAAACGTAATATATGAATAGATACAAAATTACTTTTGATAAAATACAGATCCATGTTTGTTTGAAAATATATATACATATATATGTGTATATATATATACACATATATATGTATACACACACACACACACACACACACACACACACACACATATATATTTAAAGCACAGGAATGAATGAACCTTTCCATAATACAGCATACAGTTATTTCTCTCAACCCAAGATCTAGCATTGTATGTAAAGGAAAAATACTTGAGATCTTTCTAATAAGACCAAGAGATAATTAAGAATGTTATTATTATAATTATTTGATATAGTGCTAGAAAAACTATTTAGAGTGATAGAAAAGGAATACAGGAAATAAACAAAACAAAGCAGTAACAAAATTATTGCTTTTGCAGATAATATGCTGACCTACTTAGAAAAGCTAAGAAACTAAACTACAATTAATTGAAATTCATCAACATAGCAGAATGTAAACTATAACCACACATAAATCATAAACTTTTCTACATATTCCCAATAAAACCCCGGAGGAAATTATAGAAGGAAAAATTCTATCCAAAATACCTGCAAATTGTATAAAATATGTTGGAGTCATCCACTTATCAAGAAATATACAGAAACTATAAGAATATAATTATGAATCACTCTTTACAGAAATAAAGACAGCCTTGAGTCATTAATTTTTTTATGATTGGGCAGAGCTGATATATTAACAATGATTATACTGTCTACATAAATTAAATCAATCAGTGCCATATCAAACTACCAAAAGAATTGCCTTAGAGAGCTAGAAAAAAATGCTAACAAAATTCATCTGAAGATGAAGGGGATCTAGTCGTACCATACTTAAAAATACCATAAAGTTATAATCTTCAAAATTATTTGGTACTGGTCAAAAAACAGAAAAATTGATCTTTGGAATAGATTAGGTACATAATATGCAACACAAACATAGTTACATACCATTCAATAATTCCAAAAACCTGTAATGCTCAAAGAAGATAAAAGCTCAGTGTTCAACAAAAACTACACACACACACACATACACACACGTACACACACACGTACAGGAGTACACACACACACATTCACACAAGCACGCACACACAGAGACAGAGCACAGAGTGAATTGAATAGGATGGGAACATATCTTAAAAGAAATCAAGG
>CM053770.1:152478970-152542217 GCA_028658325.1 Potorous gilbertii
GGAACCCAAAATCTTGTGAAAATGAATGTACAAAGTTAAATAAATTTATTTAAAAAGAAGGAAAGAAAGAAAGAAAGAAAGAAAGAAAGAAAGAAAGAAAGAAAGAAAGAAAGAAAGAAAGAAAGAAAGAAAGAAAGAAAATATCTGGCAAGATAAAAAAAAAATTAAAAAAAATAAAAAGAAAAAAAAAACTGCTGCCAACATGGAACGCAGAATGGCAAAAACTAGGTTTCACAATATCTCTCATCATCTGCCAAGTTTTCTTAAAAGATAATATTACAAACAATTAAAGGAGTAGGGAAGGGGATATCTTTCACAACAAGAGATAGGTAGTTCTTCATCAAGGCATTTGAAAAGCATCTGCACAAACAAAATCAGTGTGGATAAAATTAGGAGGGAAATAGTTAAGTTGAAAAAAAAATCTTTGGAGCATGTTTCTCTGATAAAGATCTAATATCCAAGGCATTTAAATAATTGATTCAAATATATAAGAACAAGGACCATTCTCCAATAAGTGAAAGGATATAAACATGCAGTTCTCAATGGAAGAAATTCAAATTTTCAACAATCATATAAAAAACACAAATTAATAAGAAGAATGGAAAGTAAAACAATTCTTAGGTTCTACCTCACACTCATTTAATTGGAAAAGATGACCCAAAAGAAAGGAAAAATGGCAATTACTGGAAAGGATGTAGGAATACAGGCACACTCAGGTACTGGTAATGTAATTGTGAATAATTTTAGCTACTCTGGAAAGCAATTTGAATCTACATACAAAAAGTAAACTGCATACCCTTGACTAAATAATACTGCAATTAATTAATTAATGCCTTATGTACCAAAGAGATCAAAGGGAAAGTACACATATCTACAAAAATATGTATAACAGTATTTATTGTTGTGGTAATGAATGAAACTAAGGGAAATGTTCATCAACTGCAGAATAGCTGAATAAATTATGGTAAATGAAATAATATAATACTACTGAATCTTAAGAAATTACAAAAGGGATAATTTTACACTGTACTGGGAAGACTTGTATGAACTGATGCACAGTGAAGTGAGCAGAACCAGGGGAACAATTTATGTAATAATAAAAACACTATTATCTAGAAAGAGAAATTTAAGAACTCTGATCAAGGTAAGGATCAAATATAACTCTAGAACATCTATGATGAAAAACGTTGACCATATTCCCTAATAAAGGCGTGAAGCACTTAAGATGCAGAAAGAAACGTTTTTCCAGACATACTCATTGTTTGAACTTGTTTTGCTTGGCAATGATCACATGAGCTTTTTTTTTTTGCTTTTCTCCCTAAAAAGAGGTTTGAAGTTAGAGGGCGACCTGCAACAGCGAAGTAAAAAGTGAAGAAATAAAAGGAAAGGAAAAAGAGAGAATAAAACATTTTTAAACAGGACAGAAGAAGTTCAGAAGGAAGCACCAACATATAGGATAGCATTGAAAGTAACACATTGAATTTATTATATATTGTAAAAAGCAAGCTGTATAGAACAGATATTAATCTTTTATATTCTATTTTGTATATGAAAATGTGCTTTTTGGGGTGTTTAAATTCAGAATAAAATATTATTTGTTAATAAGCAAATAATTCCAAAGAATTACTAGGCTGCATTTTTTCCAATTCTGTGTCCCCTACCTAGCCAAAAACCCTCTTCCGAGAGGATCTACAATTAATAAAATGAATGAAATCATCTATCTTGACTATCCTAAGTTAGTGACTAGGCAGTAAAAAACAGTGTTCTTAAATTTGGAGATCAGCTGCAGAGAAACTGTGGATTCTGTGAAAATCAAATTTTGACCTGCCTCCAAAAGGAGTAGGAGCAAAGAGTCCTTGGAACTCTAAACCTCAGCTATGCTTTCTATATAAAAGGGCAGCAGAGGGTGCTACTGAGCTGGGCTAGTAACAAGAGCATAAGGAGGAAGACTGCTGCCTTAATAAACTGTTTCTCAGTTTCCAGAGGCAAAGAATTTGGTAGAAAAAGTAACCAGTTCAATGAGGTGCCCAGATGTCTCTTTCCCATTTCCTTGAAAAGTCTATATTAATAAGAGGCTGGAAGACTTATTGAGAAGTGAACCTGCCAGCTAAGGACCAACTTTCAGTCTGTCATGATGTTTACAAAGCATTTCCTCATATATAAAGGGAGAGTATTGTACTAGAAGCTGACTAGAGTTTCTCCCAGTTCTGAGATTCTGATACAATCGATTGTTGAGAGTAAAAATGTCATCTGTTAATAGAATACAAAATGGAGGACTATGTCTAGAAATCTTGGCTTTTTGTATTGTCAAATTTTGAGGGTTTCTTGTCTCATTAAAAAAAAAATCGTTTGCACTCAAAATGATAAATGACAGGACTTTAGTAAGTTCAAATGTACAATTTTTATCCCCAAGTATTTTTTACAGAGGCTGCAGAAAAAAATCAATTAAAACTGTAAGGTCAAACAATTGTTGGGGCTGTTAATTTTCAGCAGGGAGAGGGATCCCTAAAAGGAAATATTTCTTCATAAAAATGTTTTGCTTAATATATCCTGATTAAGTATTCTAAGAGTTAAGCTGCTTTCTGGTAGTGAATAAACCAGTCCTTATGGTCACCCTTGCACTAATTAGTGCAAGGGATCAAATATTTTCCTTTTGCTCTAAAGTTCCATATTTACAAGGCAGGAAAGAATGATAAGAATTGTATTCAGGAAATAAGCACTTAGTTGATGGATAGAAAGCACTTTGTAGTAAAAAAAAAAAGTTCGTTATTAATAAAATATAATATTATATCCTGCCTTTGATCATCTGCACAAAAAGAGTCAACTGACCCACCCATGTGCCAAAAGAATATATAATACAAAAACTATTTTTAATGTGATATTGGAATTCATAATCAGGAGGACTTTTTGTTGTTTATTTTGCAGCAAGCAATTCCCCTCTCATAATGCTCTGCCACCAAATAATATTTTAATGATGTTGTTCAATTGTATCTGACTCTTTGTGACCCCACTTGGAGTTTTCTTGGAAAAGATACTTGAATGGTTTTCTGTTTCCTTCGCCAGTTCATTTTACAGATGAGGAAACTAAGGCAAATCAGGTTAAGTGACTTGCCCAGGGTCATATAGCTAGTAAGTGTCCGAGGTCAAATTTGAACTTGGGAAGATGAATCTTCCTAACTCCAGGACCAGCACTCTATCCACTGCCCCCCAGCTGCCCCTTTAATGTAAATATACATTAATACCTTATACAATACCTTAAATAACCTCTCAAGTTTGCTGAGTAACAAAGGACACCAGTCTAGAACTAACATTTCCCCCCCAGATAACAAACAAAATCTATGTTCTTCATGAGTAAGGAATAGAGTTTAATAAAGCTATGAGCCCAAAAATATCCTTCTCTACCATATCATCTAACTGAAAAGTAAATATGACAGAGCTAACAAATGGTTTTTATCAATAACCAGATTTTTGAAACTAACAGGGAAGAACTACAAAGCCAATTAATGAATTATTCATCTCAAACCACAGCACACTAAAACTTATCACAAAGGACAAGAGAGGGGATTTGAGAATTTTAATCCAGACTATTTTGCGCTTTAGACTCATCAAATAATTGCTTTACCCTCTAGTTGCCTTTGCACACATAAACACAGGTGCTTAGCACATGTTTGTCAATAAGCCTACTGGAGAAGTATTACAAGTATAGAATAAATACACATAAAATACTAGTTGGAATTACTATCTCACAAATCAAGTTTACTCACATAGACTCCTGAGAATTTACTATGATAATACGTATAACCTCTTATCTCTAGGACTTTCCCTACATGCCACACCGTGTTCTGATACTGAACAACTGGCAGTCCCCAAAGAAGTCTCCAAGTCAGTAAACAAGATGTTGTCTATAATGGACATGGCTGTATAACATATATGCTCATAGTAAATATAAGCTGAAAATTTCCAGCTTTAAGCAGTCACTTTTATATACCTTCCCTTCTGAAGAACTATGGCACAATTTCTATGCCCTAATATAAACCAGCATGCAGCTACTCCACCCATGTCCTAGTGGTGGTGGTGGTACTTACTAGCTATATGACCCATGAATGAACAGAACTGTATTTTCAATCAAGTTAAGTTTCAGAATTGTGAGAATCACCAGTGGACAGCATAAACACAAGGTCATTGTTTCTGAAGTGGGTATTTAGGTCATCTTAGATCTATAGTAGATAGAAGAAAGAGAAGGAAGCTAGTACCTTTCTGGCTGACCTAGAAAATAATAACACTCTTTCCTATAATATTATTTGGGATAAGTTTCCCAAACTCTTAGTCAAGTACATCATACCTAAGACCCTTGTCCTAAGGGACAATTTACGTGAAAATATATAACCCCCTTTCAGATATGAATTCCTATTTTTTTTCTGTAAGACATCTTGAAACATATATACCATATATTCATATCATTTACATAATCATTCACATAGCTCCAATAAGCTCCCATTCCTTCACTTAGTGGTGAACTGAATCATTTAAAGAGTGACCCCTTTCCTGTACACCGGTATATATTCTTGCCCATCTTTAAATCACAGTTAAAGATCATTTCTTTTATAAAGTTTTACTGCTTATTGCCATCAAACTCAACCAGTCAAAATAATCCCAGATTAACCACTAAATCCCAATGCAATCCTTAACTAGACGAAAATGTCTTTGGATATTTGCATAGATCACATATTTATTTGGCTTCTTGGACTTATTAAATTATAATTTCCACATACACAATTTTAACTGTATGCCACAAATGACTAGCATGGCACAATACTTGTCACTGCTACTAAAATACAAACTCTTCTCTGACAATAATGGAATTTGAAATTGGTTATTTCTTCTCAAACCCTTACATTGTTTTCCAGTCATCCCCATTCTCTTGTATGACTACCACCTTTCTTATCAATGCTTATTCCCTTTGGTTCCATTTTTCTTACTGACTACTAAACTCTTCTCCAGGACTTAGGTTCCTTTTCAAGACAGAGAATCACAGAATCCCAATGTTAAAAGGGACCTCATAAGTCATTTATTTCAACTTCTTAAATGAAATTAATCCCTTCCAAAATGTCCTTCACAGATAATCATCCAGCCTCCATGTGATGATCTATATTTTGGGGAGCAATATTGACAGGAGGCAGGTCATTGCACTTTAAAATTTTTGTCATACCCTTAATTACTATTAACAAAGACAAATAAATATGCAGAATAAAAAAATTAAAATTATATATCTAGCTTTTAACAGCAAAAGCAAATTACTTTTGCTCCGTATCCCAAGTCCATCTTTAGTTCTAATTTTTCCATATCTCTTTATGTTTATGATCATTCTTAAAAATATAAGAATATTTCATTGTTATTCTTCAATCACTGAATATATAGATTATTTCCATAGGGGCTATTGGGAGGGGATATAACCAATAGATTTAGCAAATAAAAATGTTTGTATAGCTATAAGTATTTTTGAATAATTCTTTTTCTTCACAGGACAATACGAGGGTACTGTTTTATAACAGCAAAATTATAAGGTCAAAAAAATACAATCTGTTTTATTCCCATGATGTTCTACAGAATGTTTGTACCAGTATGCAGACCAATCAACAATATATTAAACTATTTTCAACAAACCCATCCACATTCAGTTTTATAATCTTGATATCCCAGTGGGAAAAAGTGGTAGTATCTTGATTTTGTCTTGTTTTACTTTTCTCCAATATTGGGGAATTTGAGCCTCTTTTCATATGATTATTAAGATTTTGAGTTTCCTACTTTAAATATTGTCTATTCACCTCCATTGACCGTTGTTCCAATGGGACATACATATTTGTCATACATAATTATGTATCAGTTCCTTGTAGATTCATTCTGGATATTAGATCTATTTTACATCTGACATATTTACTGCAAATATTTTTTTTCAAATCTATATTTCTTGTAATGTTGAGGGTACTGCTTTTTATTTTATAAAATTCATTTATTTTTGAGTAATCAAACACTTCATTTTATGTCCAGTGACTTCTTCCATTTAAAAAAATTAATACAATGTTAGAGCAGAACTATAACATGTCTAGAAATGTTGAATTTTAGGTTCTTCCTTATTGGAGTCAATGTATCTTGTTTGTATACCATTATCATTTGTCTTCAGATATATAGATCTGTTCTGACAAATTAGGACCATGGTCTGTATATGCTTATGACTCTGACTTATTTTTGCTAATTCTGGAAATTTTTCTTTCAGAATAATCTGGCATATCGTGTTCAGGTTTTTTTTTCAAAAATCTCTAGAATGTCAATAACCTTAAGATTATTGGATCTGAAGCTATCATTAGGGCTTGTCATTTGATTGTACATAGCTTCCCATTCTTTTTGATAATTCAGTGATTTTCTGAGCCTGGGTTCCTTCCAACAGATATACATTGCTACAACTTTGTTTTCTGTTACAATAAGTCTGCTGTTGCTTAAGTTGGTTGATTTCTTTTTTCAGGTCTTCTATTTTTATTTCACATACTCTTTTCTTTACAAATTTTTCCTAATCTTTTAAAGTTCTTTATTCCTCTAACTTGAGTTTCCCAATAATTTAACTTTCTTCTGACTTTTGTTTATCATATTATTTTCCCAGCAGTGTTAATTCCTGCTTAATTTCTTTAAAAGCATTACTGAACTTTTAACTGTAGCCCTGAGTGTCAAGCTCTGGGTTTACATGAACAAGCGTGTCCAATAGTTGGTACTCCTCAAAAATCACTCTTTTTGCCTTATTTTGTTCATACAGAACCTCTTCTGGAATCCTAAGATTATAGCGCATGACTAGATCTGCGCAGTTGAGGATAAAAGGGCCCTAGCTCTCATGCAAGACTCATGGTAACAATAAATACCAGACCCAAGACAGTTTTTATTTCACCCCATAGAAAGAATGAAGAAAATGTACCAAAGAATGCCAGTAGTCCATAATAATCAAGACACTTTCCTCCTTTCCAATGAGTTCTACTTTCCATCCCAAGGACAAATATAGTCCTCCAGCTTTAATATACTAACCTAAATGAAAAGAAGAAAAAAACCTAAAACTTGAAGATGTTATGGAGGCAAACCCCTTCAAATCATCTAAAGGAGCAGCACCAGGGTCACCAGGAACTCTCAATACTCCTCTACAAGGCAGAGATTCATGAATTCTCACCACTCCTCCAGTAAGTGAGGGTTAGGAAACTCCTACCATTTGGTCTTGGACTTCCCCTTACCCCAGAGCTGCCATCTTTCAGACCAATAAACTCTGCCTCTGTCAATGCCTTCCATGACCACTATTTCTGGGGCAGATGGGAGAATACTTATTATATAAAAGGGTAGTCTTCTTCTCCATGTCCCCAAGGATCTATTTCTTTCATCTTTTGTTTCTGGATTCCCTTCGCCTCCTCCATGATCTCAGTTTTATTCAGTTTTATAAGATCATTTGATAGCTTGACCAAATAAAATCATGCCTGACAATCCAATACACAGGTATATTTGCCACTATCAATGGGGCAGTTGGCCTGGTAAACAGAAAATTGACCTTGAAAGCAAGAAAACTTGAGTTCAAGTTCAATGTCCAACACATTATTAGCTGTATGACACTGAGCAAGTAAACAATGGCTGGTACATAGTAAGCACTTTATAAATCTTGAATGACTGAGCGACAACCTATAGAACTATCAAGTTACAGAGATGGTGCTAAACTGCATTGGTAGAGGACATTTTTTCACCGGGGATTTCCCTATACCAATGAAATCATAAGTTTAGTGTCTATTCCTTGTCAATAAGGAACAATCAGAATCTTCTACACAAAATCAAAGGCTAAAATAAAGGCTCAAACTGATGAGCCATACTCATGACCAATATTTGATGATGATACCATCTATCAAGGGAACATAAATTCATTGAGTTAACCTCTTGGTTGAGGAAGTAGCTCAGTGGATCATATATTACTTTGTTTTTCTACCTGAATTGCTTCGAGTCCTTAAGGTTTGGATTTGGTGTTTGTTTTTTTCAGTTTTCCCATAGTATTTTTAAAATTTATTCATAGTCTCTTTTGTTTATTTTCCATTTTGATTTATTTCATGGTGTTTTTTAAATAACTATTTTCCTTATTTTTGGTGTTTTATTTCTCTCTCTGAGGAGAAATACAATGGTCCCAGCTCCCTTCTGCTGTCATGGATAGAAAACCAAACTATTATATTTTTGGAAAAGACAGGATACACTCTCTTATAATGAGTAGTAATGTACTTCCCTTTTGCTTCCACCCACTGGTACTAGTTCTGCCCTTTGGGGCTAAATACCATAAATCCAATCATTTTTTACATGACAAACCCTCACATGTAACTGAAGGGTTATTGTGCCCCTCCCTCCAATTTTTTTCAGGCTAAACATCCCCATATTCCTTTAAAAGATCTTTGTATGGCATGGCTTCAATCCTCTTTATCATGTTGGTTCGATTTTTATAGATGTTTTCATATTTTCCTTCATTGAAGATGTTAATTAGAACTGCATATAGTACTTCAGATGTGACCTGAACAGAACAGATTACAATAGGACTAGCCTTTCCTTTTGACATGAAGGAGGGCCAAAAATGCTACATGGATATAACAGAACAGAGTGGCACTGATTCCCTAAAACCCCCTCCAACCTCCAAGATGTGGAAAGAATAATTGTACATACTAATGAAATCAGCTTATCAACTTTCCTTCTACAAGTGCCTTTTTTCCTATGACTTGAAATAATCTCACTCTTGCCTTGCTTCTTGTAAATTGTATAATCCTCTGCCCAAGATGGATGTGACCCTCAGGTAATCTTAAATTTATCCCCTCACTTATTACTATATTTTATGTTAGGCCATTTCAAATTTAGACATTGCAGAAAAATCTGGAGTCAAAAAATATTCTGACCTCTATTTGCTGATGGATATGTGACGTTTTGATCCTATAAAGCATAGCAATAACCTCTTAATGAAATGGCATCCCCTACTTTGACCAGCTGTTTTTTAAACTTTTTAGAATATTACTTTATTTAAAGCAATACATAGTTTTAATCCAAGAAAATTACTGAGGGTACCACCACGATCTCTAACTTCTGCTCTGTGTTCTAGGGGACAGAACCATCTCTTTCTTAAATCAGCATCCACTATTCTTTCAATGGAAAGAAGACAAATTCTTTTATCCCCCAAAAAGTTCTCCATTTTGAATTTGGCAACAGAAGGCATGTCTTTGGAATGGCACTTATATGAACTAGAAGATAAAATTTTGCTTCAAATAATTGCTCATTATTTGGGAATTACATTAAGGAAAGACATTTAAAGACTTATGTTAAGGAGAATACACATTTGGGGTTGGATGAACAGGTTTATGAATAAATGAATTTTTAGAAATTGTATCTGGAAATATCCTAAATACTTGAGTTTTCTCAGCATTCTGGAGACCTGGACTTTTTAGTCCTGGTCCTTTTTCTTCTAAAATAGGTTGTGAGAACCAGGAAGTTAGTCACGAAGCAGTTCTGTTCCACTCAATCCTACACAGAACATCCCAAGAGGGTGCATCACCTCAAATTGATATTAGCCTCCCAAATTTTTATAGATCCGCTAATAAATTCAGAATATTGGGTCGCCAAACACATAAGTTTCAGTGGAGAAATAGCTACAATGCAAGGGATAGTCCAACAAAGAAAGACTTTTGTTTCTCTGATAATTGGTAATCATAAGAGTGATACACTAGGACTAAGCAAACCAGAGACGGCATACTATAGTGTAGTGTGCCCTAGGGCAGAATACCATGTCTTTTTAATCCCTACAGGCAAATAATTGGTTTACTCTGGCTTACTGACTAGGACTTGGTAAAATTTTGGATGGGGATAAGTCTAAGTAATTTGAATATGATCTATATTTTGGACTGAGAGAAGTCTAAGTAAGTCAGATTTGCTCTAATTCAGATATGACAGAAAAGTAAGATCCCAAAGATATCCTGTTCTTTCCTAGACATATTTTTCTGTTCACTGACTACTATCTGTGGATTTACTACCTATAGACATGACATTTCAATCTTTTGATACTTTGTAATCATCACTCAGAGAAGTTATGACGCCCAAATTGACGAGCCATCTTTTAATAAAACTGAGGAATCCTGCTTTTCCAAAATGAGTAAGTGGTTTTATTCCATGGCACCATCATTTTACAGATTAAAAAAAAAAATCTGTTTTTATCTTATCTATCATTAAACTTCAGGTGAATTTTCCTTTGTAGTCTAACTGATTTAGTCAATTTCTCTGAAGCAAAAATCCTGATTTACTTTCTTTGTGCTTTATTCATCTCGTTCTACTCACCTTCCTATTCCTCTCCAAATGCAACATCATCCAAGTCCAATCATCCTCATAAAGCCTATTATTTCCTTGAATCGTCAATTAAACCTCTTACTGTAATTTACCTTTGCATATGCTAATTTCTTTTCTCTCCAACTAAACTGTAAGCTCCATGTTGGGCAGAAATTTCTGTCTCAAACTTCCCCAGGTTGCCTTCTGTCATCAGAGCATGAGGCAGTTTCTGGTTCTAAAATGAGTACATCTTCCAAATTTGGGGACAGAAATAAAACATTACCCTTTGATGCTAAAACTAATTTTAAAAAGTTAAAATCAAAATGGATAAGATTAGCCTCCTTCAAAATTTACCCAACTTATGGGGCAATTTTGGAATGGGTGACAGAGGACACTATGGTATCTCTGTATGAGAAGATTATCGGGTCTCAATATCTCATCAGAGAAACACAAATCTAAATTTAATTAATGGAAGGAGAAACATATCAAGTACAGAGTTGTTGAGCACAGAGTTGACTTCATCGAGGAGACCAGGTCTCAGACATAAAATATTGAAACCTTTTGGTGAAATAATGCCCCTATTGACCCAAGTTAGAGCAAGAAGGACACAGTAAAACTGGGATGAATGTATCTGGAATAATGGCAAAAGTTTTGGGTTTAGAATTAGAGAAACTGTGGGTTTAGATCTCAACTTTAATACTCCTCTGCATCATTGGGCGAATCATTTTGCTCTCTCAGATCCCCAGTTTTGTATTCATTGAATTTCACATACTGAGCAATACCAAACTGCATTTTTCGACTTCTCTAACAACTCTGCCTTACTCACTTTGGTTGTATTTGTCACAAACCTTAGAGCAAAAGAATCAGTGTGTAACTGGTCAAGAGCTGCCTAGATGACCATCATAGTTTCCCTTCAATGTGAAATGTTCTACTGAGAACTATCAAAATGGCTTTTAATGCTCAGCATGTTGCCATCCTTCATGTCTTCTGCTCCTGCTTCCATCCCAACTTGATTCCACAAGCTTATGGGGGATAAGTATACTTTTACTACAAACTTTACAAAGTTGTAAGAAAGTGCTTTGTAAACTTCAGGGGTGACAGAAATGTGAATTATCATGATAAGAGCAAACCAATTTATTGACGTTTGACAGACAACTCAATCATCTCTTATGATTACTTACCTAGGAATATCATCTTCTATTGTTGCACAGCCATAGAGGAAGACTATCACTCCAATTACTGAAGCTGGAATGAGGAATGCAGTATATAAACCCAACCAAGCAAAATAGAGGCCAATTTTTTCTCCAAAATACTTTCTGGAAAACAAAAGAAACATATATTAAAGATCTAATCATTTGTATTATTTCTGGACATCCATCAATAGGGATAAACATATGTAAATCTGCCTCTTTGAAAATAATTCTTATAGTTCCTAGGCTTGTCAAGCAGGATAAATTTGGTCCTTCTTCCACACTATCACCATTTAAGTATTTAAAAAATTTATTTCCTGTACTAAATCTTCTCCAGGCTAAAATCTTCCCATTCTTTCAACCAATACTCATACATAATGGACTCTTTACTAATCCAGTTGTCCTTCTTTGGACATTTTCTACTTCATCAATGTCCTTCCAAAACTGGTATCTAGAAATGAACATAATATTCTAAATATGGTCTAACCAGGAAAGAATATAGCTAAATAAAATGTTTTCTCCTTTATTAAGAAATATTTGTTACATTAATGAATGCATGAATTTTGGGGGGGGGGGGTAGATAAAAAAAAGCAACATATGGTCTCTACTTCTCAAGGGAGAGGCCACTTCTTTTATTCATTTATTTTAGTAACATTTATTAAGTACTAACAATAAGATAGGAAGATCACTTCTGGCTAAGAAGTTTATGAAAGGTTTCATGGAAGAGGTGACACCAGAGCCAGGGTCTTGAATGATTAGAATTTTAAATAGTAGAGATGTAGGGGAGAACATTCCAAGTACAGGAAATTGTTGGAATAAAAGTATGGAGGTCAGAGAGAGTTAGAGATTTGGGGAGAAGAGTATTACCATTTTAAACTCCCCAAATTACATAAAGGGGAGTAGTATGAGATCAGGCTCAGATATATATTGGAGATAGACTGGTTTAATGCCAATTCAATACCCTCTGCTATGAATTTTCATACATATTTTCAGAGTAGACTGGCAAAATATAATAAACTCTCTTCCTCATAGGCAAAACCAAAATATTTATTTAGAACATCACTATTAGAATACCAGGAAGTAAGATTTAGCAAGGTACTCATCATCAATCCAGAGAGCACCAACATCTTAAGTATTCTTTCTGTTATGCCTCCCCACAAACAAGTTCCCCTAGGCAAAATTTCTCCCTATACCTGTTCATGCTGACTTGTCTCTCCCCAACATTCTATTAAGGTTAAAATTTCATTGGGCAAGCTCCTCCCACAAGGGGTTCCATGTGACTCAGGCTTCATATGACTCAGGTTGTATCACAGCCGTGAGCTGGACCAGAGCTCAAAGCAGGTCACATAGGTCTATTATTGGACAGGGAAGATCTTCCTATGCCATTAACATTACAACCAAGGAGCCCTTTAATGCCAACCAGAGGATGTGTAGGCAATGGAGAGTCACTGAAAACTTTTAATCAAGGGAATGGTATGATGAAAGTGGATGTGTTAGGATTATTACTTAAAGAATGAAGAAGAGAAGGAGAAAATGACAAAACCAGGAAAGAGAAGAGGAAAGTAGAGAAGAGAAGAAAGGAAAAAACATGGAGAAGGAAGAACGCCAAAAATGAGCAAGAGGAGGAAGAAAAGGAAGTAACAGTAGCTAAGACCCTAGATAATCCACAGAATAGATACTCTGCACTTAAATCAGTGAATAATCACAACACAGCACGTAAAACTACATACAACTCCATGATTAATTACTTCAATATGAGTTTACCCCCACCCAATTAATTTCTCCAAAGTAAAATCAAATTGAATTGCTGGACTTCAGTCAATATGTTTTCACAGTAAAAGAGAAACTGAGGATTGAATTAATAAATTTGGCAAATTTGGGACATTCTTAAAGTCCATCTAGATCAAGCCACTCTTCAATTACCCAAAATACATATTCCCTAAAGTGCTATACAATGTCCGATTACCCCTGGCTGCTTTCAACTGAATAGTCCATACGGTGTAGAACAGCGGTGGGGAACCTGTGGCCTTCTAGGTCCTTAACCTTTTGACTGAGTCCAAGTTTTACAGAACAAATAACCTTAATAAAAGAATTTGTTCTGTGAAGTGTAGATTCAAAGGGCCAAACCTGAGAACCTAGAGGGTTACATGTGGTCTGCAAGCTGCAGATTCCCCACCCCTGGTGTAGAAGCTATGGTCAGACAAAAATAAAATCCTTATAAGTTATGTCTCAACAATACTGGAAAATTAGACACTACTTTGGTTGATTCATCTGAAATAATGGTACTTGACAAAGGCTTTAAAATGGAAGGGGGGAGAAAGAATTAAAGATAAAAAGCTGTCCCTAGGCAAATTTAAACAGGTCAAAATCAACAGCACTCATTTCCTCACCTCATTTTTCTGTGCAACCTTTCAACATACTGTAATATACACATGCTACTTCTCCTTTCACTGGGGCTCTCCCTTGTAGGACCCAACCTGTCCTATTCAAGTTAAGAAATTTCCCTCATCCCTATTCTTCATCAAAACTTACTTTTCCTGTGTCTCATTTTCTCAAGATCTTGCCTGTATTAAGTAACCTAATCTGATAAACCAATCTGTGCTATTAAATGAGTTAATGTCTACTGTGATTTATTACTGTGTCCCAAGTAACATAACTGCTATTTAACAAAAAACAGGATCAAATTTACTGGACTCTGGGTGCCCAAAGCACTTTAGTAGAGGAACAACTCATGTTAATATATCACTTTAAGGGTCATAAAGCATTTAATAATCCAAATGGCTGACTCTCAAAAGAAGTTTAGAAATCCCAAACTTCAAAAGAAGCCAAGGAAAAAGACAAAATCTCTCCCCTAGATGGATATTAAATTGGTCCAACATGATGTGTTTTCAAAAGTGTAGACGCCCTGATCCAGCATCATTTGCCTTTCTTCATGTTTGTAAATTGGCCATAAATTTAATGACTGGGTGAGTCAACATGGTGTAGCAGAAAGAATACCAGTAGGGAAAGTAAGATTCTAGTCCTTATGCTATAGCTGACTGATTAATTTTATCCTTTAATAAATGATTTAATTTCTATGGTCACTTCAGATTCCCTAGTTGTTAAGTAACTTAGCATAAGGACAAATGAAAAGATGGTTGTGTATGGGCTTAGGAAACTTAAGGGCTGTATGAATAAAAGAAATTATCATTTTTCTAATATCTCTCAAGCTATCAAAGTTAAGATGACAAATGAAATTGTCTAATTTTCTGTAATTTTTCTCATTAGTTTTTAGAAAGCTTGTCACCAAACAGTTCAATGAAATATCTTAAGTGCTTTAAAAATAATACTTTATGATCCTAGAATAATTTCAACTGATCACAAAAGCTTCAAAAGATTGAGAGAACACATAAGAGTGGAAAGATTAATGGACTAGAAATTAGGAGAACTAGGTGGTGTAGGGAAGAGAGTGCCAGGTCTAGAGTCAGGAAAATTCATCCTCTTTGGTTTATTTAACTGTAAAATGAGCTGGAGAAGGAAATGGCAAACCACTCCAGTATCTTTGCCAAGAAAACCCTAAATGGGGTCATGAAAAGTCAGACATGACTGAAAAATGACTGAACGGTAAAAAATTTAAGTCCAAACTCTGCTACTTGCTAATCATATGACCTTAAGCAATGTCAATTTCTTTAGTTGTGAAATAAGGTGATTGGACTAGATCTTGAAGGTGCTTTACAACTTTACAGATATTCTATAATGTTAAGAATTTAACAAGGCAATCTGCTGCATTCAAGGCATTATGCTAAATGCTGAGATGCAAAAATAAGACAAAGGTCTTATGAAAGGGAGAGACACAGATATAAATTTGACCCCAGTTTTAATAGCTCCATCCACAGAGACTATGAATAATGTTACTGTACATTTGTAAATGGATGCAATCTTGGGTGAGAGGCAGTTTATCATTCTGTCTACTATTAACTACCAAAGCTGGAGAAAAATGGTAGTAGATACTGAGAAAGAAAGGTCTAAAAGAACTACTTTCCTGAGAGACTAATGAAATTAACTCTCATCTTTGAAAAAGACGAAAATAATATTTCTTGAAAGAATGAAATTTAATTCTTGAGTTGTGCCTGCCATCTTGAGAGAACTGAAGGGTGGGTCTTTATTTCCACAGAGTTAAGGAAAAGTCAGTAGTAGCAATTGATAGTGAGAATGACTGCCTGAGATCTTTCTCATGTGATATATGTTCAATTATTTAAACATGTCTTTGCATTATTTATTTCACTCTTAAGAAATTGTATAACCAGTAAAAAACCAGTAATCCAGCCCAGGAAAAACAGGAAAAAAAATGAGTTTTTTAAGCCTAAAAGTCCAAGGGTTTGAAAGGAAAAGGAGGAAAGAAAGCTTATGAAAAATAAGGCTCTCCCTGAGTTTGTGTTTCAGTTGTTGTTTTGTTTTGTTTTATTTTTTGTTTGAGGAGAGGGGGATGTTTTGCTGTAAACTGAGATGGTCACTCAGAGCTAATTGGTTAATGAAACAATCTGGGAATTTCTGTTAATTTACAAGGAAATGTCAGAATATACACAATAATTTCATGAGATATCAGGAAAAAAATTTAAGGAAATTAATCAGCAGAAATTTAAAAAAAAAGTTGAACATACTAAGAAATCTGTTGATAACTTCTCATAGCTGATTCATGCCTTAGATACTGAACCACTGTCCTAAGTTCTTTTCTAATGGACTTTTCTGAAAGGTGTTGTGGGATCCACTTTGAACACCTACATTATCTTTTCCAGCAATCAATTAAGTGATCATAGTCATCAGAAGCATATTTGAGAGTCTTGACAACTTTAATAATGGCTCTATTTAGATGATATATTGTAAAAATTACATATACATGAATTGGATTGGACTGGATACTCTGTCACTCAACTTTTGTTGCTCATGATGAGCATAAGCAAAAAGACATCATGAAGATGATGACATGAAGATGTAACTTAAGCCCTAACACCTGGACAAGGAAGCAAAAAACAAGTCTACAAAGGATGCAATAACACCTTACAAACTAAGTTACCATAAAAATTTAACACTGTATGACTTCAATGCATAGGGGAGGATGGCCAAAAAAAGGTTGGAGAAAACAGTTTAGAATCAAGAAATAAAAAAGGTTGAAAAAGTTGTAGATCATATAAAACTTCATGCTTATAGATCATGAACTCTTTTTTCAAAAACATAGAAAGAGGTACTGAAAATGAAAAGCACCAAATAACATCACACACACACACACACACACACACACACACACACACATACACAAATTAAATGGATTGTATTTTCACAGGAAATAACTAATTGGTAACATGGGAGTCATTTCTGAATCAAATATATGTATAAAGTCAGAAAGCCTACATAGAGAAAAAGATCAAACTCAAAAGCAGAAGAAAAATTTAAGAACTGAGAATGTATGTTGTACAATTAAAAGAATTCCAACTTAATGTAGATAAATTAGCTCTCTTCACCAAAACTTAGGAAGAGAACCAGGTATGGAAGAAAACTGAACTATTAGGAGAGGAGAGAGATTTCCTTCTTCCACAAACTAATGCACCATCAACCATATCATCTATTCAGTCAGACAGTCAAGCACCAAGTATTTATTAAAATCTTAACAGATCCCAGACACCATATTCACAGACATCATGGTTCAGTGATACAGAGACAGTCAAAAATATTCCCTAAGTACAGGGAGTTTTCATGCTAATGGAGAAGGCAACATGTAAATAACCATGAACACTCAAGATATATACATACAAACACATGTATGTATTAAGAGAAAGAGAGAAAGTAAATATCAAGTAACTCAGAAGGAAAGAAAAAACAGTAGGGAGTGGGAAGAGAGGAGGATGGAGATAGAAAAGGCTTCCTGTAGGAGATGGGATATGAATTATTGAAGCTAGGAAGAGACAGAATTAAAGAGGAAGAACATTCCAAGTATTGGGAACAATCAGTACAAAAGCACCAAGATAAGAGATGGTGGGTCATATGCAGCTGTTTGGATTGCAACATATACAGAAAGAATAAAAGGTAAGAAGACTGAATAATATTAAAGGAATTAATGATGAAAATGCAAAGGAAGAAAGTCTAGCCATACCATACTAAACTAGTCATACTAAAACTACATTATAATGGCAATCATCAAAACTACCTGGTACTGGCTTGGAAATAGAGTGACCGATCAGTGGAATAGGTTAGGTACACAAGACAACAGTGATAAATGACTATAGTAATATATTGTTTGATAAATGCAAAGACTCCAGCTTCTGAGATAAGAATTCACTATTTGACAAAAAAGTCCTGGGAAAACTGGAAAATAGTGTGGCAGAGATTAGGCATAGACCAACATCTCACACCCTATACCAAGATAAGGTAAAAATGGGTACATGATTTTGACATAAAGGGTGATACCATAAGCAAATTAGAAGAGCAAAGAATAGCTTACCTTTTAGATCTACGGAGAAGGGAAGAATATAGGACCAAATAAGAGATAGAGAAAATTATGAAATGCAAAATGGATAATTTTGATTATGGTAAATTAAAAAGTTTTTGCACAAATAAAACCAATGCAGCCAAGATAAGAAGAAACAGAAAGCTGGAAAACAATTTTTACAGTGTTTCTGATAAAAGCCTTATTTCTAATATATATGTAGGAATTGAGTCAAATTTGTAAGAATATAAATCATTACCCAATTGGTAAGTGGTCAAAAGATATGAACAGGTTGTTTTCCAGTGAAGAAATTAAAGCTATCTATAATGATATGAAAAACGCTCTGAATCACTATTGATTAGAGAAATCCAAATTAAAACAGCTCTGATGTACCACCTCACACATATCACATCAGTCAATGTGACATAAAAGAAATATGATTAATGTTAGAGAAGACATGAAAAAATGGGAAAACACTACTAGGTCTGTAAAACAGAGATCATAAAAAAGGGAAAAGGACCCACATGTACAAATATACTTACTGTAGTTCTTTTTGTAATGGCAAAGAATTGGAAATGCCACTCAACTGAGGAATAGCTGAATAAGCTCTGATATATGAATGTAATGGAATATTATAGTTCTATAAGAAAGGAAGAGCAGGCAGATTTTAGTAAAAACAAACAAACCAACCAGGTTTTACTGACTTACATGAATTGATGCTGAGTGAAGTGAGTAGAACCAGGAGAACATTGTATCCAGTAACAGCAACATTGTAGGATGATCAACTACGACAGACTTAGCTCTTCTCAGCAAGACAATGATCTAAGACAATTCCAAAAGACTCATGATGGAAAATGCTATTCATATCCAGGAAAAGAACTCTGGACTCTGAATGTGGATCAAAGCATACTATTTCCATCTTTTTTTTCTTTCTTTCTTGTGGTTTTCCCTTTTGTTCTGCTTTTTCTTTAACAACATGACTAATGAGGGAATTTGTTTAACATGATTGTTGATGTATAACATATATCAAATTGCTTGCTGTCTTTGTGGTGAGGGGAAGAGAGGGAGGGACAAAAATTTGAAAGTCAAAATCTTATAAAAATGAATGTTGAAAACTACTATCTTTACATATAATTGGGAAAAAATACTATTAAGTGCAAAAAGAAAAGGTACTGGAAATAATAGGGAGCCCTGGAGCTCAGTGAACGGGGAGAAGTGATAGGTGCTATGTGCTTTGTAAAAATCATCTTGGCAGCAGAGGAAAGGATGCATTAGATTAGAAAGAACTGAAATAGAGAGATCAATGAGAAAGCTAATGTGATAATCCAAATGAAAGATCCTGAGGCCTTGCACCAATGCCATAACTATGTGATTGTAGAGTATGGACCATATGAGAGATACAATGAAAGTAATGAGTTTGAGGAGTCAAAGATGATACTGAGGTTGTAAGTCTGTATGACTCAGAAGATATGGTTGCCCTTGACAGAAAAGGGATTGGGGGGAAAGTGGGGAGAAAAGATGAGTTCCATTTTGAAATGCTGAATTTCAGAGGCCTCCAGGATATTAAGTTTAAGATGTCCAACATGCAATTGGTGAATCGTGACTGGAGTTCTGGAGAGATAGAGATATGGATATAGAGATCTGGGAATGATCTTCATAGAGATAACTGATCTCATGAAAGCAAGCAAGATCACCAAGCATGAAAGCAGAGAGAGAAAAGCAAAGAGCCAGGACAGAAGCCTGGAGAACACTCATGGTTCATTAGTTTGACATGGAGTAAAAACTAAAAAGGGATATTGAAAAGACTGTTGGGCATATAGAATCAGTAGAATGCAAAAAAATAAAAAGTCCAAAAACTAAAGACAAGAGGGTATTTGGGAAAAGATTATCAAAAGTGCCCTATGATGTAGAGCAATCAAGAAGGATAAAGACAGAGAAAAGTCATTAAATATAGTAGTTAAGAGATCATTAGATCATCACTTTGGAGAGGGCAGTTTCAATTAAATGTTGAGGTTTTGTTTTTATTCAGTTGTTCCAGTCATCTCCAACTCTTTATTACCCTGTTGGGGGGGTTTCCTGGCAAAGACAATGGGATTTGTCATTTCCTGCTCCAGCTTATTTTACAAATGAAGAAACTGAGATCAACAGAGTTAAGTGACTTACCAAGGGTCAGATAAGCTAATGAGTATCTGAGGCCATATTTGAAGACAGGTACTCTAGGCTGGGCACTGTATCCACTGTACAACCTAGTTGTTCCCAATGATATAGGAAGTAACATTACAGAGGGTTTATAACAGAATGAGGGGAAAGGATATAAAGGCATCACATGTAGATAGCTTTGTCAAGTAGTTAGAAATAAAAGGGAAATGTATATAGGATGATAGCTAGCAATAATGGAAGGATTAAATAAGAGTTTTTTTAAGGATAGGGAAGACACAGATGTGCTTAAAGACAAAAGAGGAGTTCTTGATAGTGGTCATATGGATAGACAGGAAGAAAGTGAATGGGGATGATAGTGGAGAAATCTGTTGAAGAAGACAAGAGAGGCTGGGATCAAGGATGTAGTAGAGGGATTGGTCTTGGAAATGAAGACTACCTCTTCATTTGAGCTCAAAGTGAACAAGAGATACTGAGGGAAGTTATCAGTCAACAGCATTTCTTAAGTGCGAGCTTTACAGGCACTAGACTAAACACTGAGGATTCAAAGGAAGGCCAAAAAGAGTCTCTACTCAGAGGGAACTTCCATCTTAATGTATAAACAAGACAAAAAAGAGCATACAAAAGGTAACTTTGAAGGAAAGTCACTAACAGAGAGGTTTGTGGGGAGGAAGGATGGAGATAAAGTGTGAGGAGGGACCTGAACAGCCTCTAGGAAAATACAGAACTTGAAATGAGTCTTGAAGTAAGCCATATAAGCTAAGAGGTAGAGGTGAGAGGCACCTTCCAAGCAAAGGGGATTCATGTACATTCTAGCCTGTGCAAAGACAGGCAGAGTTAGGAGACAGAGAATCATGTGTGAGAAACAACAAGTTGTTTTGTGAAGCTGGTTTGTAAAATAATGAGGTGATACTGCATTTAGAGCAGGTTGGTAGCATGGGAGATACAGCACCAGGCCTGAAGTCAGCAAGACCTGAGTTCAAATCCAACTTCAGACACCTACTAACTAGGTGATTCTGGGTAAGTCATTTAACTCTGTTTGCCTCAGTTTCCTCATCTGTAAAATGAGCTGGAGAAGGAAATGGAAAACCTCTCCATTGTCTTTGCCAATAAAATCCCAAGTGGGGTTACAAAGAATTGGACACTACTGAAAAGACTGAATAACTATGTTCCTTTATGCAAGTAAAGTACAAGAAGAAGGGAAAAGTATGAAGGGTCCAGATTGAAAAGGGCTTTAAATACCAGAGGACTTTAGAGTTGGTCCCAAGCTAACAAGAAGCCACTGGAGTTTATTTAATAAAAGAATGATACTGTGTGATCTTCCCTTTAGAAAAATCAATTAGGTAGGTGAGTGTGAAGAGAGGCAAAGAGAGTCACTAAAAGACTATTGCAATAGTCCAGACAAGAAGTAACAGGTGTACTAGGATAGTGACTGTTATGTAGAGATTTGGGGAAACAGAAAGGATAAGATGTAACAATAGATTGGATAATTTATTTATATAAAGGAGAAGTTGGAAGATGTAAGCACACTGTTCAGTCTTTGACCTTTAATTTCCAGCATCAAGCAGTATCTGGCACATAGCAGACACATGAGAAGCCCTTGGTTATTGAATGACAGACTGAGATTCTAAGACTAGATGACTCATTGGGCATGATCCTGAGTAAATTGAAGAATTAGAAATTATGGTCTTTGATGGAACATCAATATATATGATGGGGAAAAGAAGAAAATATGTGCATTAGTCTTCTGGAATGAGAACAAGATATGAGGAGGAAAAAAATATTGTGAGCCAAGCACTAAACCATGGAGTTCATTCAAGAATGTCCTGGGGCTTGTCACTTGCCCCACAGGAGCATACCTTTGGAAAAGGCACACAACTGGAAAAGTTTGTGAGTAGACAGAGGCTTAGTCCCTGTCTTCTAGGCTTGAGTGATAGAAAGAAAAGGCAAGCCCAGTAGTAACGCTTCAACAGATGCTTCACCCAGGGCAAGTAAAGAAGTGACACCAGGAAAAGAGGATATTTAGAACTCTGCAGTTAGGAATTGCTTTGGCCATTTATGGCTATAGGCATCTGCCTCACAGAACTTACCTTCCTTAGAGATAGCCTAGAACGTCAAAGCTGAAGGAGATATTACCAGGGAGGTAGCTAAGAGCCCACCTGCAATCATGAAGTCTATCTTGTGCATTGACCTCAGTAGGGAAAAAAATTGTTTTACAGCATACACTGCATCAACAGTGGGACATACATCTTTCATTAGTGGAGCCTGCAGCATACTTGACAGTGCAGGAGGTTAAGGCTTAAAGTTGATTGTGTCAAATGAGTCTGTTATTTCAGAGCTAGTGGACGAGATGGTTAACTATTGGTGTTCACCTGATCCTGAGCATAGATAGACACTATGATATAATAGGGAAAGTCTTAGGTTTAGAGTTAGAGAAACTGGATTCAAATATTATCTCTGCCACCTACTGCCTATAGATTCTTGGACAGATCACCTCATTTCTTTGTGTCATAGTTTCCTCATCTGTAAAATGATAGAGTTGGACCATATGACTTCTAAGGTCCCTTTTAGCCTATGAGCCTTGAATAAGTGCCGCTAGCCTAATAACTGTAAATTACTTTTGTTTAATCATTTCCAGTACTCTATAATTCAAATCCAAGCCCTGACCAGCTAGCAAGGTCAGCAAACATTTGATCTCCTTGCCAAAGAAAAAGATATGGCGGCCAAAGACAACACCAGTTTTGAATATAAATTCATTTGCAAAATCTTACAGAAGAGGTTAGGAAATATCATGAGCAATATCACCTCATAAAACAGTGAGAAACAATAAAGATAAAAACAAGTTTATAGAAAGCTTGGCAAGCAACCCAATTAATCCAGATCATTCTGTGCATATTTAAGAAAGAAATTGGAAGGAGAATTAAAAAAAACAGGAGAAAAATGGAAAAGATCTGTGAAGATATCTACAACAATCATTCCATCACTCCCTATGCCTCACTTCTCCTAAACTTATTCTTTATCCGTGTTGTGACCTCTAGTCCCTCCACCCCTCAGTAGTCTTTCAGGTCATCAATGCTACTCAGGTTTCCTTTTCCTCCGTTTCCAATCTTGATTAAACAGCTAACCAGTTCAACATTACAAGGCCTTTACTCCAAAATTTCTTCCCCTATCCCCCAACTTGCTTTATCACCTCTCCTAACTTGCCAAACTCAAACCTTGCATTGTTCCTAGGAGCAGTTTCCTCCACTTCTACTCACTCATACCCAAATGCAGCAGCAGGGAGTCAAACAATTGAGATGACTGGGTTACATTTGTTATCTAATCTCAACTGGGTCATTATTGCCAAAATCCAATCCTCTTATTCCTTCCTCATTAATTCTGTCACACTTCTCATAGTGGCAATTCTAAACCTTCTTTTCTCTCTTTTCTAATCCTTTCCACCCCAATCCACTTGAGAACTGCCCCCCCACTTTAGTAAGAAAATGGAGATCATTCACCATGAACTCCTTCTCATCCCCTACTCTACAACCCCAAAGATCTTGAAATCATCTTTGATTCTCTCCTCCTTTACTTCAGTCTCTGATAAAGAAATCACCCTTCCTCCAACCAAAACCAACTTTTGTTTGTAGCACTAATCCCATGCCTTCCTGTCACTCCCAACAGATTGCCACCATAATCATCCCCTCTCTTAGTTTCAAACTCTCCCTATCCATTAGCTCCACTCTTCTGCCTACAAACATGACTAGTTCTGCCCCATTCTTTAAAATCTTCACTTGAACCTACCATTTAAGTCACAATCCTTTCTTTCTCTTCTCTCTTTCATAGTCAAATAAAAGAAACTGTCTCTTGTCCTTGTCTCCCCTTTCCCTTATTCTCTTCTCTGTCCTTTGCAATCTGGCTTCCTAGCTTATCACTCAACCTAAACTTCTCTTTTCAAAACTGTGAGTAATCCAACTGTGAAAGATTTAACTATACTGATCAAGACAATCATCCAAGACAATTCCAATGCCTCATGACTAAAAATGGCATCCACTTCCAGAGAGAGAACTAACGAACTCTGAGTGCAAATTAAAGTATAAATTTTTCTTGTTTTTTTTCAACATGGCTAATGTGTAAATATGATTTGCATGACTTCACGTGTATAATTGATATTATACTGCTTGTCTTCTCAGTGGTGGGAGGGAAGGGACTAGAGAGGGAAAGAATTTGGAACTCAAAATATTTTTTAAAAAGAATGTTAAAAATAAATGCTAAATTTAAAAAAATTACAAGTGATCTCTTCATTGCTGTATTTGATGGCTTCCTCTCAACATTTATCCTTTTTTCACTGCCCTGTAGAATTTTAAAGTATTGACCATCTTCCTTTTCTGGATACTCCTTCCTCTATGGATTTTCATGATACTACTCCCTTTTTTGGCTTTTCTTCTATTTGTCTAACTGCTCTCTATATTGCTGGATCATTATCCATGCCCTTCCCTGTTTTGAAAGCCATCCCCAGAAGCTGGGAGATCTGGAGTTTCAGGGATATACAAAGACCTTTCTATATAGATACAATACTCCTGAGGTTTTAGCAGACAATAAAATGACTTTTGACTGAGTGCTATCAAATATTGCACCTATCGCAAAGGTGGAGGGGAGAAGTACTTTAACTTATTAGTAATTTATTTCCTTTTAAATTTATTCTTAGGTTGTATTATTGCATTTTATGGTGCATTGGTGCCTTATTGCATTCTAATGCAGAAGGTGAAATATCAGATTGGCCGATCTTGTACCTGACCCAGAATACTGACTACAGTTACTATGCTAAGGCTCTAGGGGGAAATTGAAATAATCTGTCTCAAGGGGCTTGCATTCTATTGATAAGATAACATATATGTGTGTAATGTATATACAAATATATATGTATATACATTACACATATATGTATAGATGTATATATACATATATATGCAAGTAAGAATATATGTATGTATATCTTATACAAAATCAATGTCAGATAATATTCAGGGGGATGTCAGCATGTAGTGCAGGAGAGTGTGATGGACCAGGAATAATGTCATGTGGATATTGATCTCCTTCAGGAAGACTTGCGTTTCATGAAGACAGGGGCTGTTTTGTTTTGTATGTGTATCTCCAGTATCTAGAATCATTTCTTACACAAAGAAGGAAATGAATATCTGTTGAATAAAATGGATTGTAGAGTTCTGACACCAGGACATGAACATCAGCAAGACAAGGCTTGTTAGGAGGGTGTAGGACCCAGAGTCCAGAAAGGCAGCAAAGACTCTAATAACTGTCATGGTTTCAGTAGCAAAAAGTCAAGAGTATGGCTATATAGCTCATCTCCCCAACCCCATGCCCAGGTTTGCTTTAGAAATGACCTTGAAGCAAGTTTAGCTATTCTCATGAGTCAAATGTGCTATACCAAACAGATTGAATTTCCAGGCCTTGTCATTTCTTGCTTGTTCTTTATGGGCAATTGCTGTAGGAAGGATAGGAGCTATGTTCAAGTGACATTTCCAAGTCCCAAACCCCTGCAAATACCACTATACAGCAGGATGACCACTCAAGGGAAATGGATCCAAAACAAGGGCCATAACAGACATCATTTTGAGGAGTCCATTGGCTTTGCCAGACTGCAAAAACATGGATAACAATCTTTCCATGCTACTTGCTCTTACATTGAAATGCATTCACTTAAAACCATTTACTCTCCTCCATGGGCAAGAATTCTTAGCACCACTTATACAAGCAATCTTTCTGACCCTCTCCTCTCCCAATTGCAATCAACTGTTCCCCTTCTATCCAACTGCTCTAGACAAAGCACAAACTGCAGAAGTTTCTCACAAAATGGCCTATAAAGAAGCCGCCTTTCTAGTGGTTGTGCAATTGCACAACCTCCTGAAATCAAGAGTTGCAAAGAAGTAGATAGGATTGGAGAGATCAGGTGAAGGCTGAGGACATGGCAGTCAGCTACATTTCAACAGTCAGTCAGTATCACAAGCAAGAGCCATGATATTAAGTTAGGGAAAAGTCAGTTAATGCAGGAAGACTGAGGCAGTTACCATGAACCTAGGAAAGGTCTAGATAACAGAAGCACCAAAAATTTAGAAAGGCAAATTTCGGCTTGATAAACTTATTTAAAATTGGAACCATACAAAAGTGAACTGGGCTACCTTATGGATTAGTGAGCTTTCCTTCACTAGAAGACTTTAAGGAAAGGCTAGATGGCTACTTATTGAGAACAATGCAGAGAAGGTTTGCTCTGGGTTGGACTAGCCTTGTCTTCCAACTGTGAGATTTTGGGGGAGGGGGGCCTTTTTTTTGGTCTCTTCTTTTTTTTCCTATCCTAAATCCTGAGTTAAAAATGTATTTTAAACCCCCAGTCTTTGGGACCAACCAGGTTGGAACGAAGCATACTACTTCAAGATTTTTGAACAGAATTTCTCTAGCATTTGGTAGGCCCCAAAGTAACCGATCTAGTTTCTGAAATTCACTTTAGAATGGGTCTTCAGGCTCTTTGTCCAACTGCTTTTTTGAAAACAGCACATGCAATTCATTGTATGTGGAACAGAAATTCATGAGAAACAAAAAAAGTTAGGCATCTCTTTTAAGAAATTGGAAATAGATTCTCAAATGAGTTTAACGTTTGGCCAGTGAGACAACTGGAGTCAAACCATCTTTAGCTGGAAGCATGGGGCCCTAATGAAGGGGTTTGGCATTTCAGCTGAACAACAGGAATGATTTCTGGGTGTGGCTCTGAAGTTGGGGGTGGGAAAATTTGGTCAATTCTCGTAAGCAAATAAGGGTTTTCTTCCTCTTCTTTCTTGTAAGACTATTATGATAAGTAAGAGAAGGTGTTGGGAAGTAGGGTGTATGGGTAGAAAGAATGAGGGTAGGGAAAGCAGAAGAAGCACATATAAACTAGTTTAAGTCTGGTGAGATATTGCATTGGAGGAGGAGGAAGAAGAAGCTGGTATGAGGGTCGGATTAGGGGTGTAGCTTGTAAAAGTGGCTTCTAGAACATCCAGCAGCTCTTGCCCAGCAACAGTTTCTTATGATTTCAGCCCCAATACATTAGAAACATATGGACTAAATTCCTGCCTGCCCTCTTCCCTCATCTATAGAAAAATACACAAGACTTTCAAAGTTAAGAAGAAACACAATGTCTGGAAACCAAAATGTATGGGGTAGTTTTGGACAAATTTATAAAATTCTGGAAAAATAATGGAAGATGATTAACACATCTGAGAAGCAGTGGCACCCAGCCCTGTCATTAATGTTCACAGCCAGGAAAGCAATGGGAATAAGGTAGGAGGAACTATGTGCTTTTCCTGAGGGGTCTAAAGAAACATAACTCACAAACATCTTAGCACTCAGTTGAATAGACAAGCTATGGTAACATTAGCGTAAAATCTACAGGTTAATAATTGCAAGAGTTACTCCAACTTAAGTCCTTGGGAACTAACATTAAAGGGAAAATGACCAGCTGTACTCCACCTTCTCAGAGTAATATACGATGGTTTCCAGTGGAGTGAGAAGAATATTTGTTGGACATCAAGAAAAATGACTAGTCACTCATAGGTGCCTAGGTAGAGGTCAAATATCCAGTAGGCATTCAATAAATGCTTATGAATTAAACTGATTGACAATCAATGAGTATTTATTAAGGACCCACACAAGTATAGAGGAATGTGGCATGCTGAGGAAGGTTCTTCATCTACTCAGCACCTAGCTTAGTCCTCTGCTTATAAGAGGGATATTCAACAAATATTTGTTGAAAGAAAGAGGGGAGGAAGATGGAGGAAGATAAAGAGGAACAAGAGAGACAAAAAAAAGAAAGAAGGGAGGCATAGAAGGAAGGAACAAAGGAATGAGGGTAGAAAGGAAGAGAGGGAGCAATCTATAGAAACTTGAGATGTTTTTCTGCCCTCTGAGAGCACTCTTTGGAAAGACAAGGCACACACTAATAATAGAAGACGTGGTAAGTGACAATTGAGCATTTTGGGAAATGCATCAATTGTTCTGGATTCCAATTTGGAATTAGGCAAAAAAAGTAAGTTAACTGCCCATATTCTCTGATCTAGTGATCTCACTTCTGAGCAAATACTCCAAGGAAATCAAAGACAGAAATAAAGATTGATTATATAATAAAATATATATAGTCACAAAAAACTAGGAATTAAGTGGGTCCAATTGTAGAATGGCTAAAAACAAGATATGATATGTAAATGTAAAGGAATACTATTGCAATTGTATAGCTTGAAATTATAAATACAAGAGAAATGTGACAAAGCTTGAATTAAATGATGTGGAGTTTAAAAAATGTGTGTGTGTGTGTGTGTGTGTGTGTGTGTGTGTGTGTGTGTGCAGAGTGATAACAACTCTGAATAACAAGGGAAAAACCCAAGACGGTTCCTCGAAAAGAGCAGAAAATGAAACACATCTCCTCACTCATGAAAGAGAGGTAAGAGATTATTAGGACAGATATTGTATATATTGTTAGGCATAGTATTTGAATCAGATAATTTCACTTGACTGTTTTTCTTTGTCCCTTGATATGGTCTGAGGTGGAGAGGGAAGGACTGAAAACAAAAGACATCATTAAAAGATCCTTTAAGAGAAGCTTCTTAAAGGCAATCAAAAAAGGAGGAAATCACTTTTGCCCAGATTAGCAGTAAGGGAAGTGCAGAGAGAGGTGGACTTTGAGCTAGACATTGAAGGAGACAGAACTTGAATTAAGTAGTCAATTGTACACTCTATAAAGCAAGGAGCTCTGCTTTCTCTAAAATTTGTGCCACACCTTTTAGGGCAGATTGCTCTGCAGGTAATAGACACCTAACAAATGTTTGTTGAAATGAAATGAAATAAGAGGAAAGTAGAGGAAATGAAAAGATGGGTCCAAATTTGAACATCTGTGAGGAAAGGGGAGGACATTGCATAACAGGAAAAATGCCATGGTTCTCCTATCAGCTGAAATTTCTTAAATGGCAAATGCCTGTCTAGCATTTTGTACGTCCTCAGGCACTTGGTAGAAACAATACTGGGTAATGAAAATTCCACTGGAAGTAGAGGGTTTGAGGGCTCTGCTAGTCCTACCTAAAAGACCTCATGCAAGTCACTTTCCTCTGTAGGTACCTGTAAAAAGGAGGGATTTGTACTGGATTCTTCCTAAAGCCATACCCAGCTCAAAATACTTAGATCTTACATTAGTATTAGGCTTCACGCTACATAGTCAAGGAAATCATAAACTATCTTTTTTTTAAAAAATATTTAAGAGTAGAAAAGCTCCTATTTCTCTGCCTCCCTTGGTTAGATATGTGTATACTTGTTTCTGGAGGCAGAGGATTGAATGAAATGACCTGTTCAAGGTCCTATTAGCTACAGGATTCAATACCTACAATTTGAAACCTGACTGGACATTCATCTAATCAATTATGGAAATGTGATGTTCAATGATGGTATCAGATAGAGATCTCACTCAGCAAAAAGATTCTTATCACTTTCTTCTGTCCAGTAATGGTCCCTTCTCCCATTTCCACATTACTAACTTATCCTATACTAGAACCACTTAAGTCTGAACCACTCTACCCATATGCATTCTCATCTTCATAGTTCATCTAAAGGGCAATCAAAAATGTAAAAGAAGAAGGGGCCTTGGAGTACAATCAGTCCAACTCCCCAATTTTACAGATGAAGAAAGGGAAGATTTTGCATCTGAACTAAGTACGGTCTTTACTGATGACTCCTAATCCCATCTTCTCCAAGATGTCTGCCCCAAACTCGTCAGTAACACTCTTCCTCCTCCTAATATATAACAAATTCCCAAATGATCCTTCAAACCTCTAATAATAATGCAAAAAGAGGGGGTGGGGGCAGTGAGTGTCTCTGTCTGATTTCCCTGAACTTGCTACTCTAATGAACATATGTTCTATATTTCATTGCTTCAAGAGCTATGATTTATACAAGTAAACTCTCCACCATTAGAAATAGTAACTCTATGATGTTTTGGTCTTTATGAATTGCCATAGCAAAAAACAAAAACATTTGGTGGTAAATACACTTGTGATTATCTCTCTGAGCTTCAGATAACCATAGGATCAAAGATTTTGAGCTGGTAAGGGCCACTTAGAGAAGCCACTGAGTCCATCTCCTTCACTTATTGGACAAGGAAACATAAACTAGTAAGTTTGTGCAAGGATTCAAATTTAGGTCTGCCTGACTCCAAATCCAGTACTTAATTCACTCTGCTACTCATGCTGCTCTAATGAATCAGTGAGAGGCCTATACTTAAAGCCTTGTTGACTAATTGTTCCTGTTCAAATTCAATTGTGTTCAATTCTTCATGACCCCATGGATCACAGAACACCTTCTCCATTTCATTTTATAGATGAGAAAATTGAAGCAAACAGTGTGAGGTGACTGATGGAGGGTTGCACAGTTAGTAAAGTGTCTGAGGTCAGATTGGCACTCAGGTCCTCCTGAATTCAGAGTCAGCAATCTATTCGCTGAGTCACCTAGCTGGTTTGTCAGAATGTGCCAAAATTATGCTCTACTGACATAGCCTTTGAAAACCACAGTTCAAATTCAAGTCATGAGACAAAAGCATAGATAGGATTTTAGTAGGGAATCATTTATATGTTTATTGGATTTGTTTACCTGATATCTCCAAGACTAGCCTGAAATCTCATTACTAGACTAACTGCAGAGACCTGCTTTCCTTATCTTTGCATCTCCTCAGTGCCTAAGATAGTATATTGCACATAGTAGGTACATAATAAATATTGGGCAACTAGGTGGCACAGAAGAGAGTGCCTAGGCCTGGGGTCAGGAAGATGAGTCTTCCTCAGTTGACATCTGGCTTCAGTCACATGCTATCTGTGTGACTCTGGGAAAGTCACGTGACTCTGCCTCCATTTCCTTATCTGTAAAAAATGAACTAGAGACAGAAATGGTAAACTTTTCCAGTATCTTTGCCAAGAAAACCCCAAAAGGGGTCACAATGAGTTGGATACAACTGCAACAACAAAATGACAAAAACAACAAATAAAAACTTATCAAATTAATATTAGAAATAGATGCTTGTTTAGTGTCATTAATGGGAAAATGACTTCTCATTTCATAGGAGATGACCCTAGTCAGCTGATAGCATTTTATTCTATTCCCAAAGCTTTCTATAGAAAGAGATGCAAACTCCCAGGGTTATAGACTCCACTGCTTAATGTGTTCCATTCTTTCTGTAATGCTAAAGGAGACACTGAGAAAACAATGAAGTGTTAGTTGGAAATAATTAGCTAGGCACCTAACAATTAGCAAAGCAACCACAGAGATAGTTAAGAGCAATTTATTCTTCTGCAAGATGAGACTTTGCTTGTAAACATACCAGCAGCGAAGACTTGCCAAACCCACTATCTGCTCTAAGGAACTGAGAGTTTAAAACCAACTGAAATACAAACTACACCAAACAGTAGGAGCTGCTCATATTTGGAAGGAGGCTCTGAAAAAGATTTGTTCTTCAAAGAATTTTTGGAGAATAAGACCTTTGTGAACATTTATGAGATAATAGAACTGGCTGTTTTGGAAAGTCTTTTGCTGGAGATTAAAAAAAAAAAAGGCAGACATAGCCTTAGAAGGAATGAACAAAATATGTTGTTTCTTCTACCCCCATCCTTCCTAGATAAGATCCCTTTGCTAAGAGATTGGTACAATACTGGAAGAAAATCCTCCATTTAGAAAGAGATGGCTCAAGGAGGAGGGGGAAGAGTTTTCTCAAAGCGAAGCATGCCTTTGCTGATTTGCTCCATATTAAGTTCATTTACTAGTAGGAGAATCACAGAACTTAAGAACTGAAAGAAACCTTTAACTAATTAAAAAAAAACAACAAAACATTTATTGTGAGAGGCATTGTGCGTGCTGAGAGCTGGAGATTTTTTTTTAATAGAGAAAATGAGACAAATAAAAAGGCAAACATTACAAGCTAGAAATGTGTTGAAATAAAGGGTAAGAAAATTTGAGAAAAGACAAATTTCTTTTAGTTTGAGAGAGGTCAAAGAAGTCTGCACTGAGGAAGAATCACATGATTGAGTTTTGATGGAAAGGAGAAAAAGTAGTAAGTAGATTCCAGGCAGAGGAATACCCAGAAGCAAGAGAGCACAGAAGGCAATTAAAGCATAGATAGCAGACCAATATGGCTGGAATCTGCTAGAGTTTTGTGTTAATATCAAGAAAGAAACAATTCAAATATCAAGGTGCCACAGTAAGGATTACACAGGACTCAGCAATTTCAACATTAAAGGATCAGGGGCTTGGAATATGATTCTCTGGAAGGCAAAGGATCTTGTATTACAATCAAGAATCAACTACACAACAAAACTGAGCATAATCTTTCAGGGGAAAGATGGACATTAAATGACGTAGGAGACTTTCACATTTTCCTGATGAACATTCCAGAGCTGAACAGAAAATTTAATCTTCAAATATAAGACTCAAGAGAAGTATAAAAATGTAAATGGGGGGGAGAACTCATGTTATTCAATAAAGTAAAATTGTTTACATCTCTACACAGGAAAATACTTTTAACTCTTGAGAACCGTATCTCTTTTAGGGCAGTTACAAAATATAGACAGAGGGTATGGATATAAGTTGACTCTGGTGTGATGATATAACAAAAAAATTAAGGGGTTAAAAAAAGGATTACAGTAGGAGGAGAGGAAAGGGGTAGGCAGAATATGGTAAATTGCATCACATGAAGAAGTGCAAAACACTTATTACAGTAGAAGAAAAGAAGGTGGGGGAGCACTGTCTGAATTTTACTCTCATTGTATATGTTATGGCTCATTGAGACAAATCCAATCAGCTGAGAATAGAAATTTATCTTACCCTACAGGGAAGGAGGAGGGGAAAGCAAAAGTGTGTGCAGGGGTGATAGAAGGGAGGGAAAGTCGAGTGAGGGAGGTGGTAATCAGAAGCAAAACACTAGTGAAGAAGGACAAGGTGAAAGGAGAGAGAAAAGTATAAGGAGGGGAAAAAATAAGATGGAAGGAAATTCACCATTAGTAATCATAACTAGGAATGTGAATAGGATGAACTCTCCCATAAAATAGAAGCTGATAAAAGGGTGGATTAAAAATCAGAATCCTACAATAGGTTGAATACAAGAAACACATTGGAGTAGAAGGATATACATAGAGTAAAAGTAAAAAGCTGGAGCAGAATATATTTTGCTTCAGCCAAAGTAAAAAAAAAAAAAAAAAGCAGGGGTACCTATCCTAATCTCAGACAAAACAAAAGCAAAAAATGATCTAATTAAAAGAGATAAAGTGGGACAGAGCCAAGATGGCAGAGCAGAAAGACACACACACACTAGCTGTTACCCCAGAGCCAATGAGATACCTGTAAAGAAAGACTGTCAACAAATTAGAGAGCAGCAGAAGCCACAGAAAAACAGAGTGAAGGAGATTTCCAGCCCAGGATGACTTGAAAGACCAATGGGAAAGGTCTGTCACACAGGACACGGAGCAGAGTCTAGCCCAGCCTTGGTGGTGAGGCACTGCACCCGGGAGGAGGACCCGAGCAGGCCTTGGGGGCAGCAGTTTGGAGATCCCTCAGTCCACTGGTGCCAAAGGTGAGAGGGTTTTCTCAGCTGGCTGACAAGGGAGCAGGTCTTCCCGTAGCTCTGGCCTCAGGTGGAGGAGGCAGAGGCCTCATCAGGTAGCAGCAGCTCCCACAGCAGCCTGCATACATTGTTGGATCTTAAAGCCCTTGAGGGCAGCTGATCCCCCTCAGTCCTGTGTGGTAATCCTGCCCCCACCCAATGCTCCTGGAGGAACTGAGCAGCTGATCTTTATCTCACACTGAATGGGGGCCCTGTCCCTGTAGCTTATCTGAATCCCAGCCCCCAGTGCTGGCTTGGTGGAACTGTGAAGAGGAAACTCTACTACTCACAGATTCTGGGCACAAAAGTTTCTGTGCTGCTTCCAGACCAGAGTACACACTTGACTGTGCCACCTTGGAGGAACCGAGATCTTATAAATTCCCAGAGTATGCCCTACTCTTGACAAAGGATAACTGGTTGGGAAAATGCCCAAAAAAGAGAAAAAAATAAGACTATAAGAGGTTACTTTCTTGGTGAGCAGATATCTCCTCCCATCCTTTCAGATGAGGAAGAACAATGCTTACCATCAGGGAAAGACATGAAAGTCAAGGCTTCTGTATCCCAAGCATCCAAAATAAATATTAAATGGTCTCAGGCCATGGAAGAGCTCAAAAAGGATTTTGAAAATCAAGTAAAAGAGATAGAAGAAAAATTGGGAAGAGAAATGAGAGAGATGCAAGAAAATCATGACAAGCAGGTCAACAACTTGCTAAAGGATACCCCAAAAAATGCTGGAGAAAATAACACCTTTAAAAATAGGCTAACTCAATTAGCAAAAGTGGTTCAAAAAGCCAATGAGGAGAAGAACGCTTTAAAAAGCAGAATTAGCCAAATGGAAAGGGAGGTTCAAAAGCTCACCAAAGAAAACAGTTCTTTAAAAATGAAAATGGAACAGATGGAGGCTAATGACTTTATGAGAAACCAAGAAATCATAAAACAAAACCAAAAGAATGAAAAAATGGAAGATAATGTGAAATATCTCATTGGAAAAAAATAAATCTAACTTGAAAAATAAGAAAGAAGTTAAAGAGGTGAGTAAAATTTTAGAAAACCTAAATATGACAAACAACAAGATAAAACAGAATGAAGGTACAAATGAATATACTTTTTTTCTCAGTAGTATAAGGCACCTACACAAAAGCTGACCATATATTAGCACATCAAGACCTCATAATCAAATGCAGAAAAGTAGAAATATTAAACGTATCCTTTTTAGATCATGATGCAATAAAACTGATATGTAATAAAATAATCTCATTGAAAGAGATTAAAATTAATTGGAGGGGGAGGAGCCAAGATGGCAGAGTAGAAAGATGCACATATGCTTAGCGCTTACCCCACAGACCATAAAATACCTGTAAAGAAGAACTCTCAACAAATTCTAGAGCAGCAGAAGCCACAGAACAATGGAGTGGAGGAGATTTCTGTCTCAGAGAGACCTGAAAGACTGACAGGAAAGGTCTGTCATGCACTGGATGTGGAACCAAGCCTGCCTTGGCCACACAGCACCAAAAGGAGCAGATCCAAGCAGGCTTCAGGGACAGAATCTCTAGCGGCACCACAGATCCCTCAACCCACAGGCACCAAAGGTTAGTGAAAGGGTCTTTTTGGCTGGCTAAGAGGGGAAGGGCATGTCCCCATAACTCAGGCCTCCTCAGGTGACAGCAGTAGAGGCAGCAGCAGACAGGGCTCCCAAAACAGGCAGTAGCCCGAATACATTGTTGAAGGTCTCATCAGAAAGCCTCTGAGGGAACTGAACCCTGTGTGGTGGCCCTGCCCTCACCTGAGTAGCTGATCTTAATCTCACACTGAATAGCATCCCTGCCCCCTCCACCACCACCAAGAGCCCATGAGGCTTGGGAGCAGCTTATTTGAATCTTAGCCACCAAATGTTGGCTTGGTGGAACTAGAGGCCAGGTGGTTATGGAGAGGAAACTCAGAAGTCAAGTAACTGGCTAGGAAAATGCCCCAAAATGGGGGAAAAAATAAGACCATAGAAGGTTATTTTCTTGGGGAACAGGTGTCTCCCCCCATCCTTTCAGATAAGGAAGAACAAGACATACTGTCAGAGGAAGTCAAGGCCTCTGCCTCCAAAGGGAAATTAAACTGGTATCAAGCAATAGAAGACCTTAAAAAACAAGTTAGGAGCTTACTAAAGGAGAACCAAACACATGATGAGGAAAATAACAGCTTTAAAAAGAGGCTAACTCAATTGGAAAAAAGAGGTCCAAAAAGCCAACGAGGAGAAGGAGGTTTTAAAAAGGAGAATTAGCCAAATGGAGGAGAAGATTCAAAAAGCTCACTGAACAAAATAATTCATTGAAAGAGAAAATTGAGTTCAGGGAAATGAATGACTTTGAGTTAAACCAAGCAGTTAGTAAACAAAACCAAAAATTTGAAAAAATAGAAGATAATGTGAAACAACTCACTGGACAAACAACTGACCAGGAAAATAGATCCAGGAGAAATAATTTAAAAATTATAGGACTACCTGAAAACCATGATCAAAAAAAGAGCCTCGACATTATCTTCCATGAACTTATCAAGGAAAACTGCTGTGATGTTCTAGAATCAGAGGGCAAAATAAATATTGAAAGAATTCACTGATCACCTCCTGAAAAAGACCCGAACAGAGAAACACCTAGGAATATTGTGGCCAAATTTCAGAGTTCCCAGATCAAGGAGAAAATACTGCAAGCAACTAGAAAGAAACAATTGGAGTACTGTGGAAATACAATCAGGATAACACAGAATCTGGAAGTTTCAACATTAAGTTATTGAAGGGCTTGGAATGAGATATTTTAGAAGTCAAAGGAACTGGGATTGAAACAAAGAATCACCTACCCAATAAATCTGAGTATAATACTTCAAGGAAAAAAATGGTCATTCAATGATATATATGACTTTCAATCATTCATGCTGAGGAAAAGACCAGATCTGTATAGAAAAATTTTACTTCCCAAGAAAATAATCAAAAGAAGCATGTAAAGGAAAACAGGAAAGAAAAATCATAAAAGACTCTCTAAAGGTAAACTGTTTACATTACTACATGGAAAGAAAATATTTTTAACAGTATTTGGGTAGATAGAGTGTACATACACACACACACACACACACACACACACACACACATACACATGGATAGAGAGTACAGGGTGTGTTATATCAGAAAAGATGATATCCACACAAAAAAATAAAATAAAATAAAATAAAAAATTTAGGGGTGAAGGAGGAAAATTCTTGGAAGAGAAAAGGAGAAATGGAATGGGGCAGGCTATAACTCATAAAAGAGATAAGAAAAATCTTATTCAATGGAGGAGATAAGGGAGAAGGGGAGTGGGGAGGGATATGAAGCTACTCTCTCCACATGTGGCTGAAGGAGGGAATAACATGCTCACTAAATTTGATATGAAAATTTATATCACACCACAGGAAAATAGAAGAAGAGGTGACAAGTGGGATGAGGGGATTGTTAGAAATGAGGGCAAATGGGAGAAGGGAGTCACTAGAAATAAACACTTTCGAGAAGGGAATTGCAGTAGGGGGAAGTCAATTGTAGGGGGAAAAAATAAGGGGGAATAGAGTAGAACAGAGGGCAATATAATTAGTACTACACAATATGATTATTATGGAAGTGTTTTGCAAAAGAACACATATTTAGTCTGTATTGAATTGCTTCCCTTCTCAGTGGGGCTGGGGAGGGAGGCAGGGAGGGAGAGAAGTTGGAATTCAAAATATTAGAAACGAACGTTGAGAATTTTTATTGCATATAATTGGGAAATAAAAACTACAAGGAATGGGGTATAGAAATCTATCTTGCCCTACAAGAAAGGGAAGAATGGGGTGTGATAGAAGGGAGGGTACATTGAGGGAAGGAGTAATCAGAATGCAAGGTATTAGGAAGAAGGGGGGAGGGGAGTGATGGGAAGAAAAATTGGACATGTTACAAAGTGAGGTAAAAGCAATTAGTATTAAAAACAATTGACTGAATTAATTACTGAGAATAAATCAATGACATCTTTAGTTTGGGTAAAAGAATTTCAGTCTAAATTTCCTAGAGGAAGGTAGCCTCAGGTAAAATTTGGCATTGATGGAAAAGTTAAGGTTTTAATACTAAATTTGATTTTATAACTGCTATTTAATCAGGAACTAGAACATGTATAGAAAGGCATGTAAGCCATTTAAGACTTGCCTCAAAAGATGTTCCTTAGCCAAAATGAAATTATAATCACATTTGAAATCTGGTTATTGGAACTTGCAATTTTTTAGATGTTATGGGACTATTAAGTGACTGCTCTTCTGAGTCTAACTCCAGGAATGGGTAGCAAGAAAGGCAATCTGAGCCTCCAACCCATGATGTCAGTAAACTGGTGAGAGTCTGGTATGAACTGCAAAAGGCGATCTCATGGGAAGGGTGGGAGAGTGGCTGTTCAGCCTGGGCTGAGGTAGGATTCTCCTGATTCAATATCCCCACTGACACCTGGCAGATCTTAAGCCTGACTGAATGCAAGGGGATAATCTAATCCTGCCTGGAACTGACATGAAGTCGGGGAGATATTGTATCCCTGAAATGTCCCTACTCTTGGTGGCAATTTCCTATAGTCAAAAGGTTTACAAGCTTAATACCACATCTATTCAATTACAGATTATTGGTAGGGGAACATCCGAGGTTAAGTCTAAAATTAAGCTATTAGGCATAGTACTTTAGACCAACAACAATAAGTTAGGGTCCTTTAATTCTTAGCAATACTGTAGAGACAATTAGGTCAAGAGCTTGTGAAGTTAACATCTTAAATGTTATTTGTGTCTCAGTTGGTTAATGTTTTAAAAAAAATTCTTTTGTGGTCCATAGTGTAAATGCTTTAAAAAGAAGTATCACCTGACCAAAAGCCTGAATTATTTTATCTATTATAAACTGTGTTAAAAAATTAAAAAAAAATAAAATTCTCTTCACCTCCTTAAAAACAATTAATTGGAAACTAAGTAATTTAATCCTAAAGAATGAGTGGATCAAACAACAAATCATAGAAACAATCAATTTCATCAAAGAGAAATAATGGCAATAACGAGACAGCATACCAAAATTTATGGGATGCAGCCAAAGCAGTTGTGGGGGGAAACTTTATATCTCTAAATAGTTTCATAAATAAAATAAAGAGCAGACAAATGAATTCGGAATGCAACTTAAAAAGCTAGAAAAAATTAATAATCCCCAATTAAATACCAAATTAGAAATTCTGAAACTCAAAGGAGAGATTAATATAAATGAACATAAGGAAACTATTAAATAAAACTAAGAGCTGGTTTTATTTAAAAAAATAATAAAATGGATAAACTTTGTTTAATTTGATTTTTTAAAAAGAAAGAAGAAAAACAGATAAAAAATGAAAGGGGTGAATTCACCTCCAGTGAAAAAGAAATCAAAGCAGTAATTAGGAGTTATTTTGCCCAACTATATGCCAATAAATCTGACAATCTAAGTGAAATAGGTGAATATTTACAAAAATATAAATTGCCCAGATTAATAGGAGATGAAATAAAATACTTAACCCCATTTTAGACAAAGAAATTGAAGAAGCCATCAATGAACTCACTAAAAAAAAAATCTCCAGGGTCAGATGGATTTACAAGAGGATTCTAACAAACATTTAAAGAATAATTCATTCTAATACTGTATTAACTATTTGGAAAAATAGACAAAGAAGTCCTATAAAATTCCTTTTATGATAAAAATATGGTGCTGATACCTAAACCAGGAAGAATCAAAACAGAGAAAGAAAATTACAGACCACTTTCCCTAACGAATATTGATGCAAAAATTTTAAATATTAGGCAAAGAGATTACAGAAATTTATCACGAGGATAATATTCCAAGTGGAATTTATACCAGAAATGTAGGACTGGTTCAATAGTAGGAAAACTATCAGCATAACTGATCATATTAATAACAAAACCAACAGAAATCATATGATTATTTCAATAGATGCAGGGAAAGCTTTTTGACAAAATACTGCACCTATTGTCATTTAAAAAAAACCTAGAAAATATAGAATAAATGAAATATTCCTTAAAATGATAAGTAGTATCTATCTAAAACCATCAGCAAGCATTATCAGTAATGGGGATAAGCTAGAAACTTTCACAAGAAGATCATGAGTGAAACAAGGATGCTCATTATCACCACCGTAACGTAACATTGTGCTAGAAGTGTTAGCTTGAGCAATAAGACAAGGAAAAGAAATTGAAGGAATTAGACTTCCATGAGCCAAGGTGGCAGAGTAAGAAGTCAGTAGTTGTAGTTCTTCCATATGCACCTCCAAACAACCATAAAATGGCACCCCAGAAAAACAGATATTAATCTATGTCTTGTTTCTGCCATACTGCTTTCTAGTTTTCCCCACAATTTTTTTTACCAAAAATGAATTCTTATCCCAAAATCTTAAGTCTTTACATTTATCAAATACAGAGCTGTTATGTTTATTTCTGCTGTAAATGGCATGTTTATTCTATTCCATTGATCCACTTTTCTGTTTCTTAGCCAGTACCATAGAGTTTCGATAACTATTGCCTTATAAATAGTCTAAAGCAATATTAATGAGCGTTGGCTGACATATAGTATAGTTTTCCTGTTTTCCCCTTTTGGTTAAATCTATTTTAGCTTTAATGCTGTCTGACATCATGATTACTACTCCTCCACCAAAGCAATGAATCACTAGAAGTGTAAGTCTCTTGACAGTTAATGGGAGGACTATTTCTCCCTGGGGTTAAGGAAAGGGATTTCCCTAAGTCATTAAAGAGGAAGCTGCTTCTTCCTCCTAAAATTATCCCTGGGAAAAGATGACTTCCTGTTAACATACTACATCGCTTTCCCCTTTTGAATATCATTCTTTTGCTGGTTTTTGTTCAGTTTCAAGCTATTTTAGATTTTGCTTTTTCTTAAATTGTCACAAGGGAGGACAGATGTGACACAGCATAACTCAATTTTTCAGAACCTTTTTCAAGCTTTGTTGTTGTTGGATTTTTTTTTTGTAAATAGCTGTAACTTCATGCACAGTTCACCAGGAAACTTTGCCTTATACTCTTTCTTCTCAAGATGGAAGTCACACTGCCAGCTGTCTGAAAACTGGACCCCTAAGCATCATGGCCACAGTCCCACAAACCAGACCTTATCCAGTGAAATTTGCATATGACTTCTGAGGCTAAGGGAGCCATTTGGCTACAGGAAACATGCTGAGGACCATGGGAGCCAAACTAAAACCCAAGAAGGTTGTGGATGAGGGTAAACAGATAAGTGATGAAATGAAAACAAAATTGAGAAGGCCATAAATAGCCCTTAAAAAGAAAAGCCCTTAAAAATTAAAAAGAATGGCTTTCTATTAGGTGGCTTCCCTTGCACAATGGGTTACATAAAAATGTTTGTGGACAAGAAGGAAAAGCTAGATTTAGTGATCAAGTTCAGGATTATTGACTTTCTACTTATCAGAAAACTCACAGGAAGGCTGATCCATTTTATAAGAGGCCAAGCCAACCAGAAGGAATCCAATATCCATCAGCAGTACATGAAAGATGAAGTCCTAGGGAACCATGATTTACATGATAATGAAAATATATTAAGGTACCTAAAAGTACCTTATTCTCCCAGTCATCTCCCCTTTACCACTGGTGAATTACTACAGTAAATGAAGGCTCCATTCCACTGTGGAAGCTTCTCAGTCACCAATAGCATTGGCTAGTGTCCTTGTTGCTTTCCCAGAAGTCCCACCCAAGTGTCTACAGGCAAAGTTAAGTCAAACCTTTCCCCCTTTCTGACTCCCCTATTATTGTCAAGGATATCACCATCCCCCAGTTATCCAGAACCACAACTCCTCTTCCCCGCAAAATACAATCAGTTGCAAAGTCTGTGAATTTTACCTTTGCAACATCTCTCATATACTCACTCATCTACCCACTGATACTACTGCCACCATGGTACAGGCCTTTATAATGTCATGCTCAAGCAATTACAATAGCCTGCTGGGTGGTGTCCCTGTCACAAGTGTTTGTCTTCTTCTCAGCTTTCAAACTGATCATCCTAAAACTGAAGATCTGTCACATCTCAATTCAATAAATTCTAGTGGCTTCCTATGACCTACCACTAGGATCAAAGAGAAAATCCTCTATGAGACTTTTAAAGTCCTTTATAATGTCTTGCTCCCACCTTTTCTGTCTCTTTATAATTTATTCATTTCCATGGAGTCTGAGATCTGGTGACACTGGACTCTTTGCTGTTCCTTGAATGCAGCAATCTCTCTCATGACAATGCATTTTCATTGGCTGTCCCCAATGCCTGAGTTCTCCCCCTCATTTCCATCTCCTACTTCTCTATGTAAGAGGTCTCTTGCAACTCCCCAAATTTCCCTTAATGCTAGTGCCTTGCCACTATCATAAACTCTTTCTTGTTTGTATACATGGACTAGGAGCTCCTTAAGAGTAAGGATTGTATGTGTGTGTGTGCACACGCATGTGCACGCACACATGTGGAAGTTTTCTGTTTTGGTTTTGACCTTTCTTTGTCTCTCCAAAACTTAGTGAAGAACCTAGTACATAGTACATACTTAATAAATACTGGCTGACTTATTGTCTTAATTTTATCACACCAATGTAGACCAAATTCAGAGCAAAATCCTGCTCTTTGAAATGTTAGTTAAAAGGAAAGGACTGAAAATATAAGGATGAAAAGAGACAAAAATTAAAGTATTGGAATAATTAGGGGAAGAGGCACTTGTTTCACTAGGGTTTTTTCTCTTTCCCCATTCCAGTGGGATTTCTGTAAACAAGAGTTACAGAAGTCTGGTTAGAGTCTTCAAAGAAATAGCCATCCCTAACCATCACAATATCCCTCACCCCCAGGATTATCCCTGCCAAGTTTACTAATTGTTGAAATCTGTAACACTAACAAAGTTTATATCTTACAACAAGGTCGAGGCAACATCAGTTTAATCGGAGTCACTGGTGGATGAATCTGTTCTCCACTCAAGGTATAACATAAATAAGCTTTGCTGTTGAACTTTGGATGAATTCATTCACTAGGGGTTATGCTGAGCCTTCAAAAGACATCTGCCACTTTTCCAAAGACCCTCTGAAAACCAGAGTGGGATGATCTCATGGTCCCAAGGGCCAGAACATCCCTAACTCCAGGTGTGTGTGGAAAGAGCCAGCATGGCCAGAAGGAGATAGAGTGGGGATGAAAGAGAAAGGTCCTGAGGGAGAACATGGCACAGTAGAAAGAGTCCAGATGAGTTCAAATCCAACCTCTGATGCCTTCATTTGGATGACCTTCTTCACTGGAAAAGGGGGGGAATAGACTATAGATATATCCTTCCAAACATAGATCCAAGATACTATGAGGGCTGGTGTCTTATCCATACTATCTTGCCTCCCAACTAGACCATGAGCTCCTCAAAGGAAGGGAACTTGCCTTACTTAAACTCTGTATCTCTCTCAGAGTCTAGCAAGTTGATATGTAATAAGCGTTTATTGCAGAATATTATAGTATGGTGTTATTTATGGTATTGTGAAAAAAGAAGAAAAATGAGGAAATATGCTAGTGACCTGAAAAGACTGTGAGAAGATAGATAATAAGTAACCAGAGCTGGTAGAAGTTTAGGTTCAGGGAGAACGGGATCTTTTCTGGATTGTTTGTGTTTTCATCTCACTCATGGGAGAACTAAATATTTTTAATGCTTATTAAGTCTTATTCACAGGGACTTTGTTAGTAATTATTCATTTTCCTTGTGGTCCCTTTTTATCATGTAATCTAACTGATTACATGATACGCACTACACACTATGGAAAGTGTACACTTCCCATAACATTACAATAATTCACAGTTTTGTAACACTTGAAAGCAGGGTCAGGAACCTGCAGCTTCAAGGCCACATATGACCCTCTAGGTTCTCAAGTGCAGCCCTTTGACTGACTCCAAACTTTTCAGAACAAATCCCGTAAGATTAAGTGGCCCACAAAGTCCTTGAGACAAGTAATCCTGATACGATTTTATTTTGTGACAGTAATAGCCATGAATGCTGACATGAGGTTGATTTAAAATATTATACTTTGACCAGATGAAACCCGATTGAGCTGGCTTTCCCATCTTGAGTTAGTTCTCTGATAGCTTGTGCTAATTCTCTTGCCCTTTACACATATTGTAGTGTTTGTTTTCTTTTGTTGTATTATTAAATTTGTGGTTTTAAAGAACGAATATTATTACAAAGAAACATGTGACATTTGTAGCTCTTAAAGAGCGTATGTTAATGGTTGATATGAGATACTGCAAGAGCTATTGGTATTGGATTGTCAAACATTTCAGTGATCATTAAAGCCCATAATGTAGAAAAATGTGATAAACACATACACATACATATATATACACACTCACACACTCACACGGAGCAAAACCAGACAAATTACTGCTATAAAACAACCTAATGAATCCCCATAAAACAAGCAAGATTTTTCAAGGAAACATGCAAGAAACTTAGGAAGAAAAATGCTTGCGATGGGAAAAGCAATACAAAGACTGGAGTATTAAAGATTAAATGGAAATTTTTATTACCTATTTCATTCAAGGATATACCAAAAACCCTGCCACAAGAAATCCATCTCAGCTTGTAAGAACTGGCCATTACCACCCAGAAAATTTAGGGGTGGAGATTTGTTTTTACTTCAAATATATCTGGAAAATCTTGTCTCCTTTAAGAGAGTGATGAAGTCTGATAAATGTGCTGATGTACTGAGAAGCAAATTTGTCCAAGAATCATAGGAATTCCCAGATGGAAATGGAATATTGAAGCATAGCTTTGTACCATGCCAATATCACGAAAGCCCAACAAATTTATCCAAGAGATGGAAACAAACATGTTTCAATGGTGTGGGAACTTGCTGGATTTAAACTTCATAGAAAACCTATAGGCTATAATCAAGGCAAGTTTTGAGAAAGTGGACTGTTTGTTGAAGATAAGGTTACTATCAAATCTAATTTCATAATGAAGAATTCATGAATATGTCAAAGTCTTACGAAGTTAATGCCAAATTATGGAGAAAATATTACATATTAAAAATTTTTGTAAAGATATAAAATTTCTAACATATATTGCATGTCAAGAAGTTTTATTTTATTTTGTCCCAATTAATTGGTTCATCTCTGTATCTCAATTGATTTGTACATCTGTGTATCTCCTCAATAAACCTGATATACCCCATTTAAGTATGGTGCAGAAATATGGTAAGACGTGACCAGTGTACTTCACAACCAAGATTTCCTATGGGCAAGCTCTTGAACCTTCCCTTAAGAGACATATTTGCCTCTTGTTTGCCAACTCTCCTGCCACACAGCTGCCATCCAACACCCTCCAAGCCACACACTAAAATGCCAAGCAGAATGTTCCACCCTTTCAGAGCTTAAGTGTCTTTGATACACGCCATGTGTCCCATCAGGAAAACAGACATTCATCCAATCTCCAAAATATAGCAGATGTGATCAAAGAATTAGAGGCAAAGAGAAACTGAGCTGGGGGAGGAGAGAATTTAGAAAGAGAGAAGAGAGACAGAAGAATGGAAGAAAAAAAGGATGAGATGGGTAAAAATGCTGTTAGTAGAGACATGGTTCTAGTCACAGTCATGGTCTCTGAATGTTAGTATGAGGAAAACTCCTTGAAGATCCTCTAATCCAGTCTCCTCGTTTGAAAAAAGAAAAAACAAAGGCTAAATGTGGAAAAGTGACAATCCCAGATCCAAGTCCTTGAATTAAGTTCTTGCTAGTCAAGCTAAGAGCATCGTCTCTATAAAGAGGAAGACAAATAATTCACAGAGTAAGAAGGCACCATGGCATGGAAAGAGCGTTGATCTTGTAGTTAAAAGAGCTGGATTTGAATCTTGGACCTGCTACTTCCTACCAGCATAAACCTGGGCCAGCCAGTCCCGTCTTCGGACCTCAGTTTTCTGAACTGTAAAATGAGAGGCTGGATCCAATGATCACCAAGGTCTTTTTCCAACTCTGACTTCTATTAATGGGAGACTGCTTTTTTATCCTCTAATTTTAATTTTATTCTGTATTCGACAAATACCAATAAACATGAACATTTCCATATAAGAAGAACAGAAAAAAGGCTTGCATATGAAATGATGAATCTCTACTATGTGTATCTTTGACTTTAAAAAAAGTATGTAATAAATTTAATAATTTAGTTTCAAAGCTGCCCTGCTTATCTGTCTCCATCTGAATTTCCTCTTTTCTCTTCAGTGTATAATTTTTAATCCTTTAATGATGTTTTCCTGCTTTTCCTTTTTCTTTTTGGCACCAATATCAAATCCAACTCATAAACAACCCACAAATTTAAAAAATATTTTAAAAACATTCCTCACAATAAATAAGCAAAAATAGTAAAAACAAATCCACAGACTGGTAATACTCAAAAACATATGTTTCATTGTACACCTCTGATCCATCACTTCTATGTCAAGAGGGCTAATTCACCATTAGTTTTCCAGAGTTGAAGTTGGCCATTTCAGTCTTCAGTTGTTAAATCTTTCAAAGTTATTTTTCTTTACAATGTTGTAGTCATTGTATGAAATGTTCTTCCCATTATGCTTACTTCATATTGCATTAGTTCATAGGAGTCCTCTCAGGTTTCTCAAAACCTCTTTGTCATCTCTTATGGCACTATTCCATTATATTCATATACTATGATTTGTTCAGCCATTACCCAGTTGGTAGCATGTCAAATTCTTCACACACAAAAATATTCTACTGTGGCTATGTTTACACATATGAATTTTTCTCTTTTTCTTTTATCTTTTTGGGCTAAAGTCCTAATAGTGACCTAAAAGAGTCAAAAGGTATGCATAGTTTAATTACTTTCATGGTAAGCATCCAAAATGCTTTCTGGAATGGTCTGACCAGTTTACAGCTCTATCAATTGTATATTTATGTATCTACCTTTGATAGCCACTCTAACAATTGTCTTTTTCCTTTTCTGTCATCTGCCAATCTCAGAATTGTTTTAATTTGCATTTATTTTATTGAATTGGAGAACTTTCATATGATTCTTCATACCTTACTTTTCCTCCTTTGAGTACCACTTGTTCGTATTTTTTGACTGTTCACCCTGTATCCTCCCACATTTTTTTTGTCAAGAACTCTTTTCCTAGTCATAGCCATGAAAGACATTTCTCCCTACTCCTCTAATTTCTTTATGAGTGCATTATATCATGTAGGGTCTTAATTTAAATTTAATTTCTGATAAATGGCTTTCTAGTTTAGAAAGATTCTTTTTTTGTTAGAATAGTAGCTGGGCACATTGAGTTAAATTTGAGTTAACGGTTAAAGGATAAAGGTTGAGTTAAAGGTTTCTTTAAGTAGACTCCCTGAAAAAAGCATTTTTTCCTTCTGACAACTTATTTGATCATATTTTCTTATCTTATTTGTATAACTAGCATTTCTAGGACTATATCAAATAATAGTGGAGATAACCAACATTCTTGCAGTATCTCTAGTCTTATTAGAAAGGAGTCTACTGTTTCTGCATTACATATAACAATGCCTTTTATTTCAAGACAGATATCATTTACCACACAATGTAAAGTTTTAGTCATTACATTATTTTATGTGTTTTAACAGAAATGGATTTTATACTTTATCTAAAGTTTTTTTCCCCTGCATCTATTGGTATAATCACTATTATAATTTTTCCTTGATAAGTTTCCTTATGTTGAAATCAACCCTGCATTTTTTGTTATAAATTCAACCTATTCATTATATATACTCTTTTTATATAGTGCTATAATCTTTTTTGTTAATATTTTATTCAATATTGTTGTATTGATATTAATTAGAGATATTGGTCTATAAATATCTGTTTTATCTCTCCAGAATTTAGGTATCAAGACCATATTTATGTCAAAAGAGGAATTTGATAGGATCCTTCCTTTTGATGTTTTTGAAAATAGTTTATGTAATATTTGAATTTGATGGTATAGGTGGTGCAATGGATAAATATTTGAATTGGACAGTATAGGGGGTGCAGTGGATAAAGTCCTAGAAGAAAACCTAAATTCAAATTTAGTTGAAAATTACTAGCTGTGTGACCCTAAGTCACTTAACCCTGTTTGCTTCAACTTCTTCATTGATAAAATGAGATGGAGAAGGAAATAGGAAAACTCCAGTATCTTTGCCAAGAAAACTCCAAGTTAAGCCACAAAAAGTTGAACTTGACTGAAATGACTGAAGAACAATAATAATATTTGAATTAATTGTTTTTTGAATGTTTAATAAAAATAACTTGCAAATCAATTTAGTCCTGAGTATCCATCCTCTCTCTCCCTTCTTCCCCTCCCCACTCTGCTTTGGAAAGTTGTCCCTTTGGAACACATTATGATTTGTTCAATTTCTTTTCTGGATATTGGGTTATTAAAATTCCCATTTCCTGTTGTGTTAATTTAAGTATTTTAGATTTTTATAAATATTCATTCATTTCACTTTGATTAGCAGTTTTATTGAAATATAATTGGGGAAATAGTTGAATTGTGTTTATTTCCTCTTTTTGTCATTAATTATTTCTAAGTTTTAAAACTGGCAATTTGTTTTTTCTCCCTCTTTTTAAAAATTCAAATTATTTAATGGTTTATTTTATGTTTAAAAATCTTCCAAGTTTTTTTCTAAATTCATTTTATTTAGTTTCAATTTTATTAATCTCTTTTAAATGTGTTTCTTTCCTTGCTTTTCTAAGTTGGATGACTATTCACTGATTTTTTTCCCTCTCATTTGTTGATGAAACTGTTTAGCGCTATATAGTTTTCACTAAGGACTTCTTTGGCTACATTCCAAAAGTTTTGGAAAGTTGTCACATTATTGTCATTTTCTTTGATGAAATTACCTATTGATTCCATGATTTGTTCTTTGACCTATCAAGTACTTAGTTATTTAGTTTCCATATCATCTGAAGCCTGTCTTAAAATACCCTTTATTGATTATATTTATTAAGTTGTAATAACGAAATGATGTTTAACATTTCTGTTTTATGCATTTATGAGTTTTTTTGTAAAAATGACTTACAAAGTTGAAAAAATGTTTCCTGCTTTTTTATTCTCATTCATTAATCACAAAGTATCCATTGTATCTAACTTTTCTAACTTTTTATTCATATCCTACTTTTTCTGTCCTTTTTATGGTTTGAGATTTTTCTACATCTGAAAGAAGTATATTTAAGTCTCCCACTCTTATCTACCTCTAATTGAATTAATTTTTCCTTTAAATATTTAAATGTTATGGTAGCTAGGTAGTGCAGTGAATAGATAGTCAGGCAGAGTCAGGAAGATTCATTTTCCTGTGTTCAAATCTGCCCTCACACATATACTTGCTTTGTGACCCTGAGCAAATCATTTAACCCATTTGTCTCAGTTGAATAATATATAAAATGAGTTGGAGAAGGAAATGGTAAACCACTCCAGTATCTTTGTCAAGAAAATCTCAAATATGGCCACAGAGAGTCAAACACAACTGAAAGTAATTGAACAACAATGGATGTAATATTAATACTATTTGCTTCTGTGAAACATAACATAGTAGAATGGGTAGAGATCTGGCTTCAAAGCTAGGAAGACTTGGATTAAAATGTCATTTCTGATACATACTGACGGACTGGGCAAGTCACTTAACCTTTCTCAGTGCTACAGGCAACTCTTTAATACTTTAAGTTGCACAAAAAGTACTGACTGACCAGCATTGGTAGAGAAGGTTCTTCATCTGGGTTTCCTAGATCAAGAAAAACACAAATTCAGTCTCTATCTCTATTATTGTCTAAGGGTTAAGCATAATGTAGTTTCCCTGTTTCTCTTTTAACTACATTTTTACTATTGTCTTTTCTAATATCATGATTGTCATCACTGTCTTTTTGAGTTTGCCTATAATAGCACAATGAATTCTGCACCAGCCTGACATCTTAACTATGTGAATCTTTACATTTGTGTTTCTTGTGATCAACATATTGTTTGGATTCTGATTTCTAATCCATTCTGCTATCCCCTTCAGTTTTATGGTAAGTTCATACCATTCATCTTTAAACCCCTCAGTTCTCTCCCAAGCCACCTTCCCTGCATTAGCCAATCTCTCCTCTTCTCTCTATTTTGACTCTTTAGAAAACCAGGTTATCTCAATACACTCCTCCTCTCTTGATTCCTTTGCCCCCTCATCTTCAATTATGCTCCATTGTCAAAGTTTTCATCTTGGATCACTCCTACCATTCGTTGCTCTCACACCAACACATGTGCTACTGAATGAGTGAGGAGAAAATCATATAATTGTACTGATTGGATCCAATACCCTATTTATGTTATATGCCTCAACTGTGTCTGCACTGCTATTATACTTCCTTACCAATTCACTACCTTTCCTGCCCCCTTCTCTTTTGACCTCTAATCTCGCATCTCCAACTGCCTTTCGGATATCTTGAACTAAATGTCCAGAAGACATCTTAAACTCAATATGTTCAAAACAAAACCTATTATCTCTCCCCCTAAATCCTCCCTCCCCCAACACACACTTTTCTTATTACTGTACAGGACAACACCATCCTCCTAAGTGCTCAGGTTGACAACCTAGGAGTCATTCTGGATCCCTCATTATATCTTACCCACCATATCCAAGCTGTCATCAAGGCCTGATGATTTCACCTTTATGACAACCCTCAAATACTCACCCTTCTCTTGTCTGGCACAACAACCATTCTAGTAGGTTCTCATCACCTCACACCTTGCAATAATCTGCTGCTAGATCTGCCTGCCTCAAGTCTTTCCCTACTCCAATTTATTCTCCATTTGGTCACAAAGTGATTTTCCTAAAATGCAGATGCAATCATGTCACCCCACTCACACTCAATAAACTCCAGCAACTTCCTATTGCTTCCAGAAGCAAATACCAAATGCTGTGCTTGCCCTTCAATACCAAAACCTCACCTACCTTTTCAATCTTGTTACATTTTATTACCTAACATGTCTTCTTTAATCCAGTGACACTAGTCTCCTGACTGTTCCAAAACAAAACAAAGCACTCCATCTCTAAGCTCTGGTGATTTTCTCCGGTTGTCTCCCATGCCTGGGATGCTTTCTCTTTTCTTCTCTGACTACTGAACTCCCTGGTTTCCTTTAAGTCCCACCAAAAATCCCACCTTTTACTGGAAACCTTCCCTAACATCTCAATTCCAGTGTTTTCCTCCTTTTAGTTATTTCCTTTTTATCATATATATGTATATGTATATATGTAAACATATATACACATACATATTTACATATATTATATATACATACACATGTGTATATACATACACATGTGTATATACATACACATATGTATGTGTGTATATATATATATATATATATATATATATATATATATATATATATGTATGTATATTGGTTTGTATGTTGTCTTCCCACATTAGATTGCAAGCTCCTTCAAAGTAGGGACATCTTTTGCCTCTTTTTGTATTTGCCTGGAACATAATAGGTACTTAATAAATGCCTACTGATTGATTGACTTCATGATTATGGCCACCAAGCTACCAAATATCTAAATCCTCTCTCTTCTAGTACCCATGGAGAAAAGACCTAACTGCCTAATGAATGTCAGGTCTGGTGCTCACATGTTTGCATTCAGTTTGTACTGAGTGAAAAAAACTTATTTGATCTTTCCCCTTTTAAGTATTCCCTTAGAAATTGCATTACAGTAACAAGAGCTCATATTCCTTTACACATTGCTTTATGGTTTATGAAGTAACTCCTAATGCACAAGGTTCATAACATCATAGAAGTATAAGATTTTAGAGCTCAGAGGGCCCTTAAAGATAATCTGGCAGTAGGAATCCTTAACCTGGAATCCTTAAATTTGTTCTTTTTTAATATTTTGATAGCTATATTTCAATATAATGTATTTCTTTGGTAATCTTATTTATTTCATTTTATGTATTTTAAAAAGCAATTATTTTGAGAAGGGGTAGATACACTTCATTAGAATATCAATGGAGGTCTCTGATACAAAAAAGTGTTAAGGATCCCTATGATCTAATCTGATCTTATTTTATTGATAAGGGAAATTTAGATTTTAAGAAATAAGGCCACTTACCCAATATAACACAATTTTGGTAATGGCAGTGCTAGGATTTGAATTCAGATCTGACAAATCCATTGATCTTTCCACTTGTCCATATCCCTCAAGCCCTTTAAGAACATGGTAGATAATATTGATGCTTTCTTTCCCAAATATAGGGGTGTAGTTCAAAGGATATGTGAAGGACTTCCAGCTATGAGAAATATGACTCCATGTGAAATGTGCTTGTCTCAACCCAATAAGTATATATCAATTTCCTGTCATTATTTCACTATTATTGCTGTTAATAGAATTGAAGATATATATATAAATCAACACTTGACCTCACTCTTTCCACAATAAACAATTCCAAAACTGTCCAAACCATGTCCAGGTTGATAAATCATCATAACAACAAAAAACAAAATTGGTGGTAGCCACCAATCAAGGAATGCCTGAAAAACTGTTGTAATTAACATAATGGAAAGCTGTTGTATTATAAGAAATGGTGAATATGGAGAATTCAGAAAAATACAGGAATACTCTTATACAGTGTGACATAAGCAGAACCAGGGGAATGAAACAACGATCAGAACATTTCTAAAAGGCAACCCAACTCTGATTGATTAAATTTGATCATTCTTGGTCCTAAAGAACAGATAAAAAAGACTTTCCTCTAGTTGATAGGAAAGTTGGGGACTACAATGCCAGATGTAGTTTCTGTAAAGATAAGTTTTGCTTAATTATCTTATTATAAGGGAAATTTCAAGAGGGTAAGAAAGGTTTATCAGGAAATGACTATCATGAAAACAAAAGATATCAATAAAAAATATTTTTTTAAAAGTGAACTCAATTACAATAGAAGAAAAGAGAGGAGTCAGATCAACAATTCAGACTCATGTCTCTAACTATGGCCCAGGAAAACAGTTTACTAATTAATCTCTACGTTTACTAATCATCACCCAATGATGAGTGCTACAATTTTTTATTGCCAACGGTGATCAAGCTCTAATGGTCAGATAACAATCTTTGGCAATTGCCTAAATGCAAATCCTAATACTCATAAATTCTATGCTCAAACATTTAGAACTAGAAAGGCTCTTAGAGACAATCTAGTCAAAACTCCATCCTCTTGTAGAAGAGGTTTAGAAAAGGGAAGGTTTAACATATTTGCCTAAAGTCATGCAGATACCAAGTAGCAGTCAGGATTCAAACCAATGACTTTGATTCCAAATACAGAAATCTTTTGACTACATCAAATGTCTTTAAGTGTTTTGAGATCTTTCCAAAAGTGATACAGAACGGCATGGTTGTTCCAGACTGAGATCTTATTAGTATGGTTGGATTATTGCTACATTTTTCCCTTCTTGTTTCTGTCTGTGACTTCCAGACTCACAAAATATTGGGTTTTTTCCACTCCTAAAACAGAGGCATGTGGCTATACACAATGCTCGGGTGTGCCCAGCTAATTAAATTTAGCTATCTTTGGGTTGTTGTTGTAACGTGTGTCCCAACAATGTTATTCAATGCCTTAAAACACTCTTTGTTTATGTTGGTTACATACCCATGTGGTGTGGGCGGGGAACATCACTCAAGGGAATATCATTAGCAGGATGGTAAGCTTTGAGGTTCCAGAGACACGTGGCCAAAGGGTTGGCTCCCAGAGCTGACATCTATCCAAGGTAGCTTATCCAAATGCTGGTCCCCACTCTTTAGAAAGGACCACTCCTTTTGTGTTTGCCTATAGCACTTGTCTCCGACAGAATAGGAAGTAGACGAAGGGATTCCTTATTACCACATCTCATGGAAGAACAGAGAATTTTGAAAGTCATAGATTCTCACAATCACAATTATTGTAGCACAAATCTAAGAGGATAGTAGCTTTATCAAAATCCCTCTTCCATATTTTGGCTACTTCCTAAATCTCAGGAAAAATTTCATGAACCTCTTTTCATTGAGTGTTCCATCATTTCTTTTCCCCAAAATGTTATAGAGGATTTCATTGACTCCATGGGGTCTCAGCTCTTGAGTTTTCCTCAGTTCCTCTGAATTACTTCCCCCAGTTCTGACTTCTTCTTACCTCCTGGATTATCCTTCTCTCTCTCTCTTTCTGACCTCGCACTTTATGTTACATTTTTTTTCTCTTCTAACACAGAAGGCCTTAATCTGAATTGTTGCAACTCATCAATCTATGTTCTTTCTCCCCTTCAAAACTCTACTTTCCACCTCAAATTGACCTCTTTCATGAAATTCACCATTTTTGGACAACCTCATCCAGAACTAGTTACAACAAGTTTCCAATATTCCTTGAGTCCTGAGCACTGTATAAATACTACTAACTGTTATTTTTCTGCTCTTTATGTCACACATTTTTTTCATATATGTGTATGTTCCTTCTCCCGGCATTGGCTTCAAAGTTTCGTAGCTTCTTATTATGAATAGCCCTATAAAAGGGGACTTTATGCCAGTGGCAGAGCTTGAACTAGGAATTTTTTGCCTCTAGAGCAAATTCAGTTGGGTGAAGATGTAACTTAGAGGATTAATTATGATTAATGAGTGCTAACGTACCAGGAGAGGAATTGACCTGTCCTTGAGAGAGTCTAGCTTTCACCTTAGGAGAGTTAGGGAGTGAGAAGCTCTAGGAGAGGGGCTCGCAGGTATGATGGGAAGGAAGGTAACTATTGCATTACATTACAATGCAAGCCAACAAAGAACCATGAGGCAAGGCAATGAGTTAGAGGTGAACACAAAGATGAAACATGCCTACCTACATGCTTGGAAAGGAAACATACGTCCTTAGATTGTGGCATCCTAGGACAAAGTTAGGGTCTTTAGTGAACACTAAAACCATACTGTGAATTGCTTTTAACTGACTGGTATTTATTTTAGGAAACCCTTTTGGGAAATGAAGTGAATGTACCAGGGAATTACACAAATAAGTATACAAAAGGAATTCTGCAAAGAATCTTTTTACTATTATAGTTTTATGCTATAGTTCCCTTTCAATCCAAGAAAACAACCCCAAATAGAGAAGTCTTTGGACTTTGAGTAAGTGAGGTATTTTTTGGTCACAATTGAATCACTGCTACTTCTGGGGGTAGAGAAATAGTCATCATCCCGTTATCGTCACTGTACAATGTTTTTTAGAAGTTGGACTCAGAGACTTGACTATGATGTCATGGCAGGGATTCAATCCCAACACTCCTTACTGCAACTGTTCTTTCTACTACATGATAATGCTGTCTGTCCATTCTCAGTCTCACTGTCCCTTCCCCCTCCCTTTTTGTCCCACTCCCTGTCTTTCTAGGTGAAGAGTTCAAGGATAAACCTGAATTCTCCCACACTTCTTACTTAGCCTCCTATGATCTTCTCTCTCCTTTCCCTTTTCCTCTGAGCCCCCTTTATTCCCCATTTCATTGGAGACACTAAGGAATGGAGTAGCCAGAAACACAGTTCACAATATGCTGCACCCAGAGCCTATACCCACTGCAAACAGAGTCATGTGTTTACTCTGATTCTTCAAATCAATAGTCATTCAACCAAAGAAAATGGCAATCCACTAGTGCCTTCTCACCCACTGGACTTCTACCTATACTTTCTCAGAGACCCTCGGGATATACCAAATACTATAAAGACTTCACTCTAGGCAGTTGCTAGTAGAGTAACTGTGCTGTTCATCCATTTTCCTTTATTTAGATATCACAGAATCATAAATTTAAAACTAAGAAGGGGTTTCAGTGACCATTTAATCCAACTTCCTCCACATTTTAAATATGAATAAAATGGGGTCCAAAGAAGTTACGTGATTTGACCAAGATCACAGAGGAAGGGTTAGGATATGAACCAAGATTCTCTGACTATATATCCAGCAGCTTCACCACTATACCACACTGCCTCCCTATTCTACATGAGCATCCTAGGTAATATAATTTAACCTGTTCTTTCTGCCTCCAAGTCATAATATGAAAAAAGTTCCATTATTCAGTATTATAAATCAATATGAACCTCAGTATCTACACTAGATGCTAATGATAAGACAACAAAAAGTTAGACTATCCTACTCCTACCTTCAGGGAGTTTATAATCTACTGTAGGAGACAGAAGTAATATACATGACAACATTTAAAATACAATATAACAATAAACAAAAAATAGCACAAGGTAAAAATTCATAGTACCATCTCTCCTAACGTGATAAACATTTATTAAGGAATGAACAGTGGATTTTCCATCAACCTCACCTATCAATAGTAAGAACGAAAGTCAAAACAGCCAATGTAGTCATTACAAAACCATATTAAAAGTCTGGCGGGGGGGAAGGAAGGGGTTGTATAGAACCAATATGACAGATTAGAGCCAGAAAACCAGCCAAACTCTCCCAATATTCCCCTCCAACAATCTTTAAATAACACCTCAAATGGAATTTGGGAGGGGAAGAATCAACAAATGCCAGGGTGAGAATTTTTTCCAGTCCAAAATAATTTAGCAGGTCACAGAAAAGGTCCATAGCACCAGAATAGGGGCAGGGACAAGTCCAGAGTGTAGCAGAAACAATAGCAATGGTGGGCCTTGGGGCAGCAACAACAGCAGCTTCAGGAGCTCTCAGTTCAGACAGTAAGAGGGTCAAACAACTGGTCAGAATAAGATGACCAGGGGGCCCTTTGCAGCTGGCACTGCCTGGAAACCTGATTGCCCATACATAGACCTGGTTCTAGCTTTAGGACAGAGAGGAGCTAATGATTGATCACAAGGGAACAGGGGCCCTTGTCAGAGCTCCAAGGCAGGAAGAAGCACTAGTGCTTACAGCAACAGAGCAAGGGACCTAGTCACAGTTCTAGGACCAAAAGGACTTGTACCTACAAACATGCAGGAGCCCTTCCTGGGTAAAGCCTAGAGTGCAGATCAGGAGAACAGTGACCACACTATCCCCAGATCACCACACCCAAGAAGCATTAAAAACTTGCAGATTCCAAGAACTGAATCTGAAAACAGTAGCACAAAAAAGTCTGAAGCATGACTCCCCATACCTAGGTAAGTGCAGTCCAATTTTAACATAAATTTCAATGTTAGGAAATTGGCTAGAAAAGTGAGAAAACAACAACAAAAACATGACCATAAAAGGATATATAGGAACAGGAAAGACCAAGACACAAATTCAAATGAAGACAAGAATGTGAAAGAAGCTACCACCAAAGCCACAAAGAAAAATTCTAATTGGACAAAAGTCAAATAAGATTTCCTGGAAGCATTAAAGAGATAAGAGTGGCAGAGGAAAAAATGAGAAAAGGAATGAGAGTGATTCAAGAAAATTATGAAAAGGAAAACTTTTGTTCATCTTTCATTTTCAAAGAGGATCATGACATCAGAGAAATGATGGCATGACTTGTACTTGACTTTGTTTTGAGTGAGGAAGGGCTGTGCAAGGTCACCAGTCTCACTTTCTCCTCCTGAGCCATCTGGATGCAGTGACCAGATGTCCATCAGGATGATTGGAGCTGGCCCAAGATGCAATGGGAGACCTAGGCCTTTTTCAACTAAGGCCTAATCAGGTGCTATGAAAAGAAAAATAATGGCTTGGTAAAGGAGGCTCAAAAATTAGTGAATAAAATAACACTCTAAAGAACGGAATTGGAAGGGGGAAGCCACAACTTGCTTGAGCTGTTCCCCAAACTTTTCCAAAATACCTGTGAAAAATGACTCTAAACAAATTCTATAGGAGCAGAACTCACAAAATGACAGAATGAAACAAATTTCCAGTCCAAGACAACCCAGAAGACTAACAGGAAAGGTCTATTGCACTAGGCTGGGAGAGGTCCGCAGTCTAGAGCAAAACACACCAGCACAGACTGGGCAACTAGCAAACCCAGAGCAGGCCTCAGAGGCCTGAACACTGGCAGCTGTGGCAGTTTCCAGACTTCTCAACCCAAAAATGCCAAAGGCATTTTTGAAGCTTAGTAGGAAAGATCTGTCAGAACTGGGTGAGAGAAGAGCATGATCTGACCCAGCCTCAGGGCAACAGCAGTGGCTGCTTCAGTACCCTTGGCTCACAGATGGTGGGGGAATCAAGAGGCTGATCAGAGAAGGATTGCAGGAATCTCTTTCCTGGCAGTGAGGCAGTATTCTCTTTCTATCCTTGTGCTGGGATCTGAGTCACAGTCCTGGATGGTAAGGAGGGTTGGCATGGTGGACCTTGTGATAGTGGTAGAGAGGGAATCCTCCTCACAGTTCCAAGGTAGAAAAGCTTGGTGCTTCGGGTCACTCATAGACAAGAGCACAGGCCAGAAGAGGAGTAAACACTTTTCTTTTGATCATTACCGCCTTGGAAAACATGAAAATACACAGGTCCCTGGAAGTATCTCTAAAAATAGCTGCACAAAAGCCCTAAAGTTTGGGACAGTACACTCTCCACACCGGAAGTAGAGGCCTATCTGAAAAAGAGTTCAAAAGTAAGGTAATTGGCTGAGAAAAGGAACAAAGAGTGGGGAAAAACTCAGACTACAGATATCTTACTGTGGTGAAAAAGATCAAAAAATAAAACCAGAGGAAGAACATAAAGCCAAAGCTCCTACATACAAGAAAAATATGAATTGGTCACAGGCCTCAGAAGAGCTCAGAAAGGGTTTTGGAAATCAAGTAAGAGAAATAGAGGAAAAATTGGGAAGAGAAATGAGAGTGATGCAAGAAAATCGTAAAAAAATTAGTCAACAGCTTGGTAAATGAAACTCAGAAGAATGCTGAAGAAAAAAATAACACCTTAAAAAATAGACTTGATCAAAGGGCAAAAGAAGTCCAAAAAGTCAATGAGTAGAAGAAGGCTTAAAAAAGTAGAAGGGGTCAAATGGAAGAGGAGATCCAAAAACTCACTGAAAAAAATAATCCTTAAAAATCAGAGTGGAGCAAATAGAAGCTGATGACACTATGAGAAATCAAGAAATTTTAAAACAAAGCCAAAAAAATGAAAAAAAAACAAATGACATTGTAAAATATCTCTCTGGAAAAACAACTGACCTGGAAAATAGATCCAGGAAAGATAATTTAAAAGTTGTTGAACTACCTGAAAGTCATGATCAGAGAAAGAGCCTAGACATCATTGTTCAAGAAATTATTAAGGAAATCTGCCCTGATATTCTAGAACCGTAGGGTAAAATAGATATTGATAGAATCCACTGATTACCTCCTGAAGAGGCCCCCAAATGAAAACTCCTAGGAATACTATAGTCAAATTTCAGAGTTCCCAGGTCAAGAAAAAAATATTGCAAGCAGTCAGAAAGAAACAATTCAAGCACTGTAGAACCAAAATCAAATAATACAAGATTTAGCAGCTTCTACATAAAGGGACCAAAGAGCTTGGAATATGATATTCTGGAGATTAAAGTAGCTAAGGTTAAAGCCAAGAATTACCTACCCAGCAAAACTGAGTATAATCCTACAGGGGTGGGGGTGGAGAATAGATATTAGGTGAAATAGAGGGCTTTCAAGAATCCTGATGAAAAAACTAGAACTGAATAGAAAGTTTGACTTTCAAATATAAGACTCAAGAGAAGCATGAAAAGGTAAACAAGAGAGAAAAATCATAAGGGAATTATTAAAGTTGAACTGCTTACATTCCTCCATGGAAAGATGATATCTGTAACTCATGAGACCTTTCTCAGTATTAGGGTAGTTGGAAGGAACATATATATATGTTTTTATATGTGTGTATATCTATATATGTGTATATGTATAGACAAAGGGCACAGGTTTAGTTGCATATGAAGGGATTATACCTAAAAAATAAAATTAAGGGGTGAGAGAGGAATTGTACTGGGAGAGGGAGAAAGGGAGAGATAGAATGGGGTATATTATCCCAAATAAAAAAGATAAGAAATAGCTTATACAATGGAGGGAGAGAGGGATGAGGTGAGAAGGAATGAGCAAACCTTATTCTCATCAGATTTGGCTTATGTAGGGAATAATATACACATTTAACTGGGTGTGGAAATCTATCTTACCCTATATAAAATAGGGGAGAAGGGTATAAGAGAAGGGGGAATGATAGAAGGGAGGTCAGTTTAGGGGAAGGGATAATCAGAGGCAAACACTTTTGAGGAGCAACAGGGTCAAAAGAGAGAATGGAATAAATAGGGAGTGGGAGAGGGCTGAATGAAATATAATTAGTCTTTCACAATATCACTATTATGGAAGTGTTTTACACAACTACACATGAATAAGCTATATCAAATTGCTTGCCTTCTCAATGAGGGTGGGTGGGGAGGGAGGGAGAGAAGTTGGAACTCAAAGTTTTAAAACTGAATGTTAAACTGTTTTTACATGCAACTGAGAAATAAGATATATAGGCAATGGGATATAGAAATCTATCTTGCCCTACAGGAAAATATGAGAAGGGTATAAGAGAAGGGAGGGGACGATAAAAGAGAGCACATATTTGGGGAAGGGGTAATCAAAATCAAAATCTCATTGCGGGGTGGGGAAGAGGAGAGACAGGGAGAAAATTTGGGACTCAAAATCTGGTGGAACTGAATGTTGAAAACTAAAAATAAATTAAAATTTAAAAAAAGAATTGATAATCAGGATGCTCTCAGAAAAACCTGGAAAAGCATACATGAGGTGATATAAAGTGAAATGTACTGTATACAAATACTGTAAGATGATCAGCTGTAAATGACTTAGCTATTCTCAGCAATACAATGATCCAAGACAACTCTTAAGGACTAACAATGAAAAATGCCATCCATTCCCAGAGAAAGAACTGGTGGTATCTGAATACAGATTGAGGTATACTTTTTTTAAACTTTATTTTTCTTGAGTTTTTTTGATCTATGTTTTCTTTCACAACATGACTAATGGGGAAATGTTTGGTATTACTATTCCTATATAACCTATATCAAATTGCTTGCTTTCTCAATAAAGCAGGGTGGAGAGGGAGGAAGGGAGAGAATTTGGAACTCAAAGTTTTAAAAAACAAATGTTAAAAATTGTTTTTACATGTAATTGGGGAAAATAAAATACTCATTTTTTTAAAAAAAGGAAAGATGAGAGCTGAATAGAACATTTGACATTCAAACAGAAGACTCAAGAGAAGCATAAAAAGGACAAATATGAAGGAGAAATAATGAGAGACTCAATAAAGTCAAAATGTTTACATTCTTGTATGGGAAGATGATACATGTAATTCCTAAGAACTTTATCATTATTAGGCAGTCAGAAGCAGTCTACATAGACAGAGGACATGCTTATGAGTCAATTATGTTGCAACCATCTCAAAGAAAAATAAATTAAAGGGGTCAAAAAGAGTACATTCACTTCTGGGAGAAGGGGTAAGAAAGAATGGGGGAAACTTTTTCACATAAAAAGGCATGCAAAGAAGACCTTTTACAGTGGAGGAATGGTAGGCAATGCTTGAACCTTACTGTCATAGGAAGTGGTTGTGTATGTATGTATGTATATGTAATATATATATATATATATATATATATATATATGTATGCATACATATATATGTGTATACACACACACACACACACACACTCAGTTGGATATAGGAATCCATCTTGTCGAACAGGGAAACAGGAGGGTAAAGGGATGAGACAAAGATGGGTGTGGGGAAGATATGATAAAGGTAGGGCAGATTAAGGGAGACAGCATTCAGAAACAGACTTCTGAGGAAGGACAGGATAAAAAGAGAGAAAGAAAGAAGGACAAGCAGAAGAAAATAGGATGGAGGGAAATACACAGTAATTATGACTGTGAATATGAATTGGATGACCTCACCCACAAAAGGGAAGCAGATAGCAGAACGCATTAGAAACCAAAATCCAAAAAATATGTTGTTTATAGGAGACACGCTAGAAACAGGACACACACACAGAGTTAAAATAAGGAGATGGAACAGAATCTCTTGTTTTAGCTGAAGGAAAAAAGGCAAGGGTAGCAATCATGATCTCAAATAAAGCAAAAGTAGACCTAATTTAAAGGAGATAATCAGAAAACTACTTTTTGATAAAAAAATGCCACTGACAATGAATATAAAAAATTATATAGCAAATTTCTCTGACAAAGGTCTCTTTTCTCAAATATACATTCATACACACAAATATACATAGACATATATGAATATATGTATGTGTATACATACATATATGTGTATGTATATACATATGTATATACATACATACAGAGAAAGAGAGAGAGAGAGAGGGAGAGATTGAGTCAAATTTATTTAACATTTGTCATTCTCCAATTGATAAATTGTTGGGGGAGGGACAGGTACTTTTAAGAAGAAAAAAAGGTATCTATAACCATATTTTAAAAAAACACTAAATCATCGTTGACTGGAGAAATCCAAATTAAAACAACTCTGAGGTACCACCTCACATCTATTAGAAATGACAAATACTGGAAGGGATGAAGGAAAATAGATATACTAATGAATTATTGGTGGAGTTGTGAACTGGTCCTATCATTCTGGAAAATAATTTAGAACTATGTACAAAGGGATATAAAACTGTGCATATTCTCTGACCCAGCAATACCACTACTAGGTCTGTACTCCTAAAAGATCAAAGAAAAGAAAATGACCTATATGTATAAAAACTTTTAGTAATTTTTTGGTAGCAAAGAATTAGAAATCAAGGGGATTTCCATAAGCTGGGGAATAGCTAAACAGGTTGTGGCATACGATTATGATGGAGTACTATTGTGCTGTAAAAAATGACAAGGGGGATGGTTTCAGAAAAACATGGGAAGATCTATATGACCTGATGCAAAATGAAGTGAATGGAACCAGAAGACCATTGTATCTAATTACAGAAATATTGTATGGATAATCACCTATGAAAGACTTAGCTGCTCTGATCAATTCAACAATCCGAAATGATTCCAAAGAACTCACAAATAAAAATGCTATCCATTTCCACAAAGAAAATTGATGAACTTTGAGCGCAAATTGAAATATAATTTTCTCACTTTCTTTTTTTTCTTGCTTTTTGTAACATGGAAATATATTTTGCATGATTTCACATATTAAAAAAAGCCCAATTAGGTTACATAAAGGTAGAGGTTCATTCAGATTCAGGTAGAGGTTATGGATATACACTCAATTCCAACATGTTTAGGACTCTTTCTAAATTTACACTAAAGCATTAGAAGGGAGTAAGAAAATGTAAGATCCAAAGGTGGTATTACTCACACACACATACACACACGTACACATACACATATACAGGAGTACACACACACACATTCACACATGCACGCACACACAGAGACAGAGCACAGAGTGAATTGAATAGGATGGGATCATATCTTAA
>CM053770.1:152544551-152638120 GCA_028658325.1 Potorous gilbertii
GTTCATAACAAATTAACTTCAGACTTATTTATTACTTCAAAAAGCTTTACTTTGTAATCTCATCATGATATAGAAGTTCTCAGAGGCTCTGTACTTTGGATCTATGCTCTGGCAAGTACAACTCTGAGTAGGAACCAGGGTATGGAACCTATGTCTATTATCTGATAATGCGTAAATAAGTTATCACTGAAGGATGTGACACTGGGTGATGCTTTGTTGATCATGGTTACTTATATCCACTAAGGTGTAGAGGGGTTATAATATACTTTGGTGCAAAAGTGGTTCCCTTGATGAAATCACAGATACAGCTTTATATGCATTTTTTTGTTTCACTCAAATTAAGCCCATTTTGACAGAGAGGGAATAAAAATGTCCTTTGTTATGTAACCCTATGACCCAGAAGAGAATTCCTGGGTTTCCATGGACTTGAGTCAATTTTGGAGGAAGGCAGAGGGATTTCTAAATGAATCTTTTTATTTGGCTCATTTTCACCCTTAGTTTCTCATGAGATGGAGTGGATTACCTTGAGAGGACATTTCAATCTATGGAAATTTTCATGTGGAGGAGTAAAGGGGATTTCTCTTCAGCTATAGGTTACACAGGATGACCTTTGACATCCCTTCTTTTCACAGTGGTTCAAATCCTGTCTTTTGTTTTTTACATGCATTTACTTGCCTGTGTGATCCTAAACTACTTTTTTAATGTCTTTCAGTTTCTTAATCTGCAAAATGTTTGTGCTGAATCATATCTGGGATCTCTTCTGACTGGAATGTTAGTGCTTGTTAGAAACTTTAGAAAAATAATCTGATCCAATGCCTTCCTTTTACTGCTGAGGAAAGTGAGATTCACCAATGTGAACTGACTGGCCTCTGGTTTCCCAGCTAGTTATTTTCAGGACTAGGAGAGAGTCTCCTGGTTCCCAGACCACTGGATTTTTTCCCTTGCTGAACTGTATCCAAGTTTTAGTTCTAGGCTTCTGAAATGAAAGGCTGGGGTTTTAAGCTTACGCATCTGTTCATGTCCACCTTGTTTTTTCACCTCCTGTGCATTACAGAACAAGAACCAGGGGTCCAGCTTTGTCCGGATACACGCCCCATGGCAGGTGCTGACCCGAGAGGCTGAATTCCTGAAGATCAAAGTCCCTACCAAAAAAGTAAGTGTGGCAGGCTTCTAGGCTGAGAAGGCTAGGGGACTGGAGAAGGGAGAGGGCTGGGGTGTGTCAAACGAGGCAGGTGGGATGTGGGCTTTGGGAAATTAAACTCATACTCATGGCTCTGGGGACATGGAGTTTGTGGCCCTGATTGAGGAGTATGGGCAGAGTTGTCTTCCTAGATACCTGTTGGTTGGTACACCAGAAACTAGTGGCAAAGAACAACTTTGAGTCCTTTGCCACTCTACTAGGCTGTCACCTGAGGGCAAGAAGAAGCACTGCTTGGACTATGCTTGTGATGAAGCCAAAAGCATTGAACTGTCCCTCCCCCTTCCTATTTGGCCCTTCCTCACTGCTAGCTGCTTCTCTGGGAATCTGGCCACTGGAAGGAGGACAGCATATGCTGCTGTTCTCTTTGGCTTCCTAATGGGATCCCCATTATCCGTACCATTTTCAATCACAAGGGCCACCAAATACTGAGAGTAGGTCTTACACATAAGAGATTTGTCCAGAAGGTAACCAATATGTTAGTTAATATTACTGAGTATGAGGATCTGTCAGTAGCTTTCAAGGAATTTTGCCATAGGAAGAGGACCTCCTATTTGGGCAGAGTTCCCTTTACAAATGAAACCACAGGTCCCACTCTTCCTTCCTGCATCATCTTCAGCTCACAACCAGGATCACCACCGTAGTCATAATCACGATCAACATCACTATCACCACTCTGAGTCTCAGCCTTGCCACCACCCTCACTGTGATCACCCACATCTCCATCATCACGGTTCCCACCGCTATCCTCACCATCACCGCTGAGATTGCCCTTATTTGCACCATCACCATCATCAAGAAGCATGCTTTCCTTGTGCATGATGCAATGGTAGTAGGTGCTTTGCAAAGAAAATTAGGAAGACACAGATTCCTGCCCTGAGGTAGTAAACTATTCAAAACAGACAATGCTATACTATGCCAAAATATAGAGAAGACAGAGACATGAATAATCACTATTGAATGAATACATAGATGATATTAACGAAATCTATCCTTGAAGTGTCATTTTTTGGGGGGAAGGGGAAAGATTAAGTGAGGGTATATCTGTCAAAAATTAACCTTTTAATTACAATGTTAGTGTTTTTGGTTGCTCGGAGCATTCCTCTCTCTATTGCCTTTTAATTGACTACTAGTCACTCTAATATTGGAATATTTATTCTCAAATTGGCTTCCCTCTCTACTTCCCCTTGACCAAGATTTCTTTGGTCATTTTGCTCCCATAGAGAGCCTTCTACAATTTATATTTGATATTCATTCTGTTTTGCTCATATCTTTCCCTTTATGCTCCTTGGTTTATGTCAATGTCTGATTTTCTTTTAGTCGCTCACTTTTTTTTCTTTTGTGTTCTTTTTATCTGTCTACTGGCCTCTTCTCCAAAAGAAGGTGAGCAAATCCCTGCCTTCAGCTATGACCCTGATCTTTCAGGATGATCCTTTGAGTAGATGTATGTGTATGTGTGTATGTATGTGCATATACTCAGCAAAATGTTTCCTACCTTTTACTAGTTCTCCCTTGTCACCAACAGTGTCTTCTTTTCCCTCTCTTTTTCCCATTCTTTGCCTACTCTTTCCTCACTTCCCTTTTCCTTCCCTCCCCACTTCTTTTCTTTATTCCCTCATTCCCTCTGCTACTTCCACATTCCTCCCTTTCTCAATCCCTTTGTACCCCCAAATGGTTTTTCTGCCAGAATAATTTATATGCTTAGATCTGCTTTGATTGGATATGAGTCTGTAATGAAATGTTCATTGTACCAGGCATGCTGGTACAGGTTTAGATCTTGTTTACAGGTTAGATCTTGTTTAAACTATTCCTTTTCCACAGTCTGTAATCAAGATACTTAGGATGATCAGCATGTTTATTATATTGTCATGTCTTGCTGTTTTTCTCACTTGTCTTTGTTTTTCTTTTCTGTTTTCCCAACCAAATCCTACTCCATCTTCCATGCCCCATATATGCACTCCTTGCTATTATAACTTGGTTATTACAAATTATGTATTTGAATGTGTGTACTTGGTGTCAAGAAACTGAGATAGGTAAACTAAGTCAAAGATGGTTTCCACAATGAATGAATGGACAAATTGAGTGAATAAAAATAAATTGCTTACTGTGTACTAAATTCTGTGCTAAATGCGAGGGATATGAAGAGAAAAAAAGAAAAAACCAGCCATGATAGTTCATGTTCACAAGAAGCTTACTCCTGGGTTATGCAAGACTCTGTGTGTGTGTGTGTGTGTGTGTGTGTGTGTGTGTGTGTGTATGTGTATGAGTTTAATTGCAGTACACATAGAATGATCCAGAAGTGCTTAGGGTTGGGCCCAAAGATCCTTAGGAATGGATGAATTTATGACTTGACTCTTGAGATTGTGTGCATAGATGTAGTTAAATTATTTATAAAACCTAGTTTTCTTTTCTGAGCCCTACTTAGTTATAGACCCAGGTATAGCTTGAATATGGTTTGTGATACATGGCCACTATGGTGTATGCCTCCATCCAAAGATCCTTGACAATGTGACAATGTTGGTTTCTGGCTTATGTCTCCCACAAAATCTTTCTGGCCTACATCTCCACCCAGGGAAATCCTAAATATTCAGCATCTGGCTCATTTTGTTTCCTTCCCATAATATTCTGAATTCCCCAGAAAATATTCAGGCTAAGAAGACATTAAGTATGGGACAAGTTTTTATTTAACCCAACAAAAAAAAAATATAGAACGAGCCTCTGGATCATTAGAACTTTCCTCTCCCCTCTTGTAGGTCCCACATTTCCTTGGGACTTACACAGTCCATATCATTCACAATATCAGCAAAAAAGGAGTATATACAAGTTGCTTCTCTGTGCATGTAGTTCCTATAGTAGAAAACCTTCTTCCCCTTTGGGTCTTTGTGGTGAGTGCTAGGGATATAAAGAGAAAAAAGAAAATTCTCTGCCTCACCCAGATTAAAAGAGGTACCCTAAGGCTGAAAACCCTAATCCTTCCTTCTCCCCTAGGAGCTCCAATTTTCTATCCCAAGTGATCTATATCAAGTGATCTATAGAACCTCTGCCCCCTTATCAAAGCTCCATCTCTCCTGTCTCAGGCCTTTCAAGGTTCAGTCTCTCTTTTTCTAGATCTATCTGGTCCTGGTTTCTTAGTCCATATGCTTCCCTCTATTCTGACCTGTCTTTAGCTCTATTTGTGGCATAATGTTGTCAAGTCTTATTTTCATAGATTTATGTATCCTCTATCAATGCTAGGAGTCTCTTGTGAACAAGGGGTGAAAGGAGTTTGTGTGTTCGTCCTTTGTTGCTGAAGAAGACCATGCCATCAGCGAGATGATGACATGACTGGCACTTGACTTTGTTTGGAGTGAGTGAGGGCTGTGCAAGGTCACCAGCCTTACTTCTCTCCAGAGTCGTCTGAATCCAGTGACCAGATATTCATCAGAATGACTGGAGATGAACCAGGATGCACCGGTTTCCCTTTAGGCCAAGGTCTATGCAGGTACTCACTTAGGGTGAGGTAACACCCATTGATTGAATAGGCCTGTTTAAGAAGTAGCCAGGGCATGGTCCCTTTAATGAGACAAGGAAAAGAAAGACACCTGGCTGGGAGGGAAACAGCAACAGTTACTATGGATAATCACTCTTAAACTAGGAGGGTCCAGAAGGAGGGGTTTAGACAAATAAGCAAGGAGGAATCTTCCTACGTGATGCTGTGTTAGAGTCATACATCGGTAAGGAAGTGCTCTTTGTAGCTGGTAGTCTGGAGTTTACACCCTCATCCACTTCAAAGGACATGCTTATAGAAATTCTCTCTCTAGTCCCTTCTCTGTCCCTATGCCTCTTTCTGTCTCTTTCTCTGTATCTCATTAGTTTTAGAATTTCATAATTTGGGGTTTTCCTAGCAGGGGCAGTATAAACAAGGAGAAACTTGTAGTTCTATATAGTAGCTTTTTTTCTTTGACTCAAATATATCTACCCTCTGCACTAGAGCCTCAAGTAAGCAGGGAAACGGACCTGTCAGAGAGAGAGAGGAGGAGAATCTGGATGTCTCTTTCAGAGATTGTTCTTGGGTTCTTGGCGCCAGCAGCATTCATATTGTCTCTAATAATCACAGTTAAGAAATGAACAAGTTCATCATGTCCAGAGATGAAACGAATGCCAGAACATAGGTGGTAATATCAGGGTGGGGGATGGAGGAGGAATTAGGACATTATACAGGGTGATAGGGGTTGGGGCCTTAACAGATTCCTAGAGAAACTGAGAAATGGAAAGGAAATCACAAAATGGCAATCACAGACCTTGACAAATCTGAAATAACATGTCCAGAGTGAAACACAGAAATTAACCAGGAGAGAGAAAGTTGGAAGGAAGTGATTATTTTCTAAAAATAACAACAGAGGAGCCAACATTTTGTGAGGGACATTCAGGAACTGTGTGCAGGAAGAAGGCAGGAAAACCCTGACACTAGCTTGGTGAGTCCATTGCCTCCCAAGCTAATGTGAAGTTGTTGGGAGAGGTTGCCTTTGCTGCCTTTGCTCCAAAGAGTCCCACCTTTTGGACTTTAGCATCATCTGTGTTTCATTCTCCTCTCTGGGGAAGGGCTCTTCACTAGGGCTATTTTTTCTGCCCTTCTTTCTCCCCTCTCTACCTGCTTCTCTGTTGATAGCCTCCTTATTTCTGCAGTTACCCCATGCCTGACGCCAAGTCACTGGCCTTGGCCCTCATCTCTCTCCTGAACTCAAGACTTGGGTTTCTAGTAATTTCCTGGACACATCCACATGGGTGCCCTATCCATGTCTCAAGGTCTAAAACTAAACTTACCATTTTCCCCCTAAAACCAGCTCCTCCCCATTTCCGATTTTCCAGTCACCCTGGTTTGTAACCATCTTGGATCTTTCCTCATCCAATCAGTTACCAACACCTGTCAGTTCTGCTTCCCATAATATTTCTTTTATCTGCCTTCTTTTTTTCAGCTCCTTGAAGAAAGGAATATCATTAATTGTCATTAACTTTGTGCCTTCTTTAACACCTAGCACATAGTAAACATTCTGTAAATGTCTGTTGAATGAGTAAATGACCAAAGAAATACCACCTTTGTCTTTCTACCACATGTTGTTTCCAACTCTCCCATGACTGCACTTCTTGATGATGAATCCTTGCTTCCATTGTCTCCTCACTTACCCTCTTCCCTACCCATTTGTGATCCTTGTTTTTCCATTTTCCTCACATTCTTTTATTGAAGTAGATCAGTGGTCACATCCAGAAGTCTCTTTTTGGATCTTGTTGTCTTTGCTATTTCTACATTTTAAGATTCTAATGATTTCCTGAACATATCCACATGGGATGCCCTCCAGGTGAATGTGTCTAAAACTAATCTCATCTTCTCCCTTTTCTTTTCTGTTTTTCCCCTCTCATGTGAGACTCTCTCTTCCCTTGGTATCTATTTTTATGGGCTTTGTCTGGGCACATTCTTCTCTGCACCCCGGGTTCAGAGGAGTGTGGTTTGGTGAAAAGGGGACTTAACTTGGTATCAAAAGATTCCACGACTCTTTTTGAGTTTTAGTTACTTCATCTGGAAAGTCTAGATAATAACACGTCCCAGACTCTTCCACAGTGAGAGAATGTTATGAAAATGAGAACTATTATGACAGAGAAGATAGAACATAGAGGCAATAGAAAAATGAAGAGGGGACAGTTAGTTTTGCCCTCTGCTGGGAATTCTTTTCTACATGAATTTATTTACAAACTTAAGTAAGACCTAAAATAAAGTCCAGACTGGACTAAACTGAAAATTTGTCATCATTTGTCTAGGGCTCTGAAAAAATTTCCCTTTGTGCCACCTGGTCCCCTATATTGTTGCTGAATTATCTAGGAAATAGGTTATTCAGTTAGCTATGTTTTTCTTCAGTCGCTTCATCTTTGGAGCCTGAAAAAGGAAATGGCAAACCATTCCACTGTCTTTACTGAGAGAACTCCAAAAAGGGTCACAAAGAGTTGGACGCTACTGAAACAACAACGGACAATTTAGCGGAGTACGAACAATGCAGAGGCTACTTGTGATTATAAAGGTCCTTAACTTTAATTTATTCATGCTAATAAATGCTAATTGACAGGGAATATTTGTTTAAGAATTTCCAGGGGAAGTATTTTTAAACTAAACGTACTATTCTTTGGACCTTTTATACAGACTTTTTCTCTCTACGTAGTCAGGAATTGAGTTTGTTTTTTTTTAAACTATGTGCAAACCATCTAATGTTGCCTTTTTTTATACTAGGTGGGGGGGCGGGGAGTCTGTAGCTTCCCCAAAGGGTAGAGTAGAAGAAAGGACAGTTTTTGGCTATTCTTTTTTTCTAAGTTATTCTGTTCCAAAATGTACATCTGAATCCATGATAGAAAAGTAGACCTGGCCCTTTAAATGTACACAGAACCAGGTCCATGTCCTAGAAATTAGCAGAGAGGCTAAGAACAGATGGCCCTAGAAATGTTTGTTCAGGGATCTTCTTTACAGAGACCATGGGGTCTATAAACATAACTGCAAGGCTTCATGGGAGAGATCTGCTTCAGAGTAATCATGCTGCCTGGTGGGAAAAGTGACGCAAGCCATAGAAACTTGGGAAGGCAGGATTGGAGGACTAGATATTATCTAAGGTGCATACCAGTGTTAACATTTTTTGATTCTGTGACTTGTGGGCATCTAGTTCAATGGAGAAGAATCAAGGATCAGGGAACCCAAAGTTGACAGCAAGGGCAAGTGAGTTCTAATTCTGGTTTTATCCTTGATAACTGATAACTTATTCTGTATAAGCAATGTGGCACAGTGGATAGAGCACAGAGGATGGCATGAGGAAGACCTGAATTCAGAATCGGCTGCAAACACTTGCTATGGGACCCTGAGCAAGTCACTTAACCTCTGTTTATCTTAATCCACTAGAGAAGAAAATGGTAAACCATGCCATTGTCTTTGCCAAAAAAATCCCATGGACAGGATGGTTTACAGGGTCACAAAGAATTGGACCTGACTGAATGATGGAACATTTTACTACATTTTAACTGTTCAGGCTTGTTGACTAGCATTAGACCTCACAATGTAAAAACTGAAATCTGTGCACCATGTAAAGTACGTGGTGTTCTCACTGAGCTCCTTCCCAATTGTTTTCTTGGATATGCTCAGAGAAGAGGACTGGGAAGTGCTTGTTGAATGCATGGAGGGGATAGAATCTCCTAACCGTCCCCCCCCCTCCACTCACACACACACAAAAGTAGTAATCAAAAGGAGAGATGAGCTGCTTAGTAAATTCATGTTTTCTTTGCTTATGCTTTTATTCCTGAGGATAATCACCAGCTTGAGAAACAGCTCTTGCCTTGGTTAAATCCATCATTTAATGGACACAAAATAGCATTTTCATAAGCAGATCTGAATTTTATATGTAATGCGTCCCAGGTCTATCAAGAAGAATTTTGGGTAGCAGAGCTGGAACCATCAGATAAAGAATTCTCATGAACAGCTCCAAGTAAAACAAAAAGTGTAAACAGAACCTCAATTCACAAGAATGCTGATTTTTCCTCTGATTCTGACCTTGGAAATAACAGTCTGCCAGACTAATATTTCTGGACTTTTTTTATCTTCAGCTAAATCTCCCATCAAAAAGCCACCTCTAGACTGGTATAAATGCTTGTAATGCATTTCACCTGTTCTACACATTATCTACTGGCTTTTCCTAACTGTAGTAATATCCTATTTGTGGATCAAACTAGAAAATGCTGCTTATATCTATGGGTAACCCTCTAGCTTTTTGTGATCTGGTAGATGCTTTGTTTTAAGACATCATTGCAGGACTTTTTCTGTATTCCTGAACCTTGGAAAGAAATGAGTTCTTGAGATTCATGCTGCATTTAGATGCTTAATCTTAAGTATGTAGATATGAACATTAGAACTGAGTTCATAGGATTAGGGAATTTACAACCAGAAGAGGACTTAGAAATCATCTTCCTCATAGGTGTAAATTTATTTATTCCCTAAGTCTCCTCTTCAGGGAAAGAGAACACTTTTGGAAGCTTTCACTTCCCTTGTTCCATGTCAGGTAGAAAACAGGGTTCCTTTCTACTTGATATAATACTTTTAAAAAAATAATAATTTTTTTCATTAAGAAGTATTAATTTTCTCTTTGCGCCCACTCCCCTCAAATAAAACAAAATCCTTATAACAACTATTCATAGACAAGCAAAAAAATTCCTACATATACGTGTCCAAAAATAGACGTCTCATTCTGCCTACCCATCCTGAAAGGCCTGGTTCAAAAGCATACTTTTTCATTTGGGCTTCCTTACTACTTCCATCTGCTCACTTCTACGAGTTTCTATTGTACTATTGCTGTTCAGTTGTTTCTACTTCTCCTTGACCCCATTTGGAGTGCTCTTGGCAAAGATGCTGGAGTGGTTTTCCATTTCCTTCTCCAACTCATTTGACAGATGGGGAAACTGAGGCAAACCTAATAGTGACTTGCCCAGAGTCATACAGCTAGTAAGTGTCTGAGGCCAGATCTGAACTCAGGAAAATGAATCTTCTTGATGCCAGACCGAATACTCTATCCACTGTGACACCTAACTGGCCCAGTTGTGCTTATATTCAGCATCACACCATCAGGTCTTTTGTTGTCCTCTGTAACTTTGAGGGTGCTGATCCTTCCCCCTCTACAACAGTGTTAGTTCTGCTGTAGCTCTCATAGCTCTTAGTATAGGTAGCTGTACAACAAATACTTACTGATTGGTTAACTGAACAAATAATTGATATCAGGATCAATTCTTAAGTTCATTTTAAAAGTATCATACCTTCATCCAATATCAGTGCCACTCCAATCCCAACATAGGTTGTGGTAATGGAAGTACCACTTCCATGTCTCTCAATATGACCCTGTGCATGTGAAGTTAGATATTTAAACATAAAAATATATATTACATGAAAGCCCGAAAGGAGTCATCCTTTTGCCTTATTATCCCCTCCTTCCCAGCTCTTCTTTTACAAAAATTTATCAACCATATGTTTTGGATCATGTTACTGGTTCAGTGGAAAAGCTCTAACGTGGAGCTGAGAAGATTTGAGTACTTGTTCCTAGTTGTGTTTCTTTGTGTAGGTTACCTCCCTTTCTTCATCTGTAAAATGATGGGGTTAGTGTAGATGCACCTCAGAGTTACTTCAGTCTTTAAAATGCTAACTGAAACCACTCTGGTCACCAAAAAGTATCACATGTAGGGAGAAGTTCCTCAATTTTATGAGGGATGGAGAACATGTGGATTCTTGCTTAAGGTGCAGCTATCTTCTAGTTAATAGTCAATAAACATTCATTAAGCACCTACTACGTGTCAGGCATTGTGCTAAGCTCTGGGGATACAAAGAAAGGCAAAAGATAATTCTCGCTCTCATGGAGTTTGTTGTTGTTTGGGCTTCTTTCTTGAAGTCTTGACTTGCAAATGAATTGGATTTAAGTAAGAAGGCACTATGTAAAGTCATTAGCCTCACTCTCTTCTTCAGAGTTATCAAAGTCCATTGATCAAGATGACTGGTAATGACCCCTTCAAGGAACTTATGATTCAATGGGAGAAGACAATATGTTAAAAAAAAAAAAAGAGTCCTTCAGTCTGGGTGGGAATTGATCTGAGGAGGTGTGAATTCAGAGTTGATTTCCTGTTACAAAATGATGAGTTTCTGGAGATCATGAGATCCAGAAGGTTACCTGGGTATGAAATGATGAGGTGATATCCCTGATGTATATGTATATGCTCCTTACATGGCATCTACTCAGTCCTCAGAATACCTCTTTCTAAATGGACTAGTTTTCATTTTTATTTTTTTTAATAAAACAATATTTTTTTTCCTACAAGGCTGACTGTTGCTGGGGGCCTTTGTCTTGTTGTCCCAGTACAGCCAATCCTAAACATTTGCTTTTAATGGAGAAACAGAGGAAAGGACCCAGACTATGTTTTATATCTTTAAAGGTTTTATGGGTGCATGCATTCTGCCTGCCATTTAAATAGGGTGGAAAGAATGCAGAATATTTCAAGTTCTTTTTTGGTTTTCTTTAATGCTTCTTCCCTAAAAGTTAAGTAAAATTTGTCAAGCCTAAAGGGGAGGAGAAGTAGTCAGTGGAACAAAATTGACAAATAGACTCAGGCATGTGTTTTAAAACACCTTCACATATAAGAATTTCAAATTAATTTTATTTTAATTATTTTGTTTAATTTATTAATGAATAATGTTTTCATTATTCTTTATGTTCTCCATAGTCATCATACAGTGTAGCAGTTTTCCATTATATTCATTTATCACTTTGTTTAACCATTCCTTTTTTAGTGGACAAAAACCAAGGTGGACTTTGTTTCTAGTTCTTTGCTAGTGTGTGTGTATACATACATATATAAACAAAGCTGATATAAATATTTTTGTGTATATGGGATTTTCTTTCTGTTTTTACCTAATAATAGTATCTGCAAGTGAAAGGATATAGATATTTTAGTTACTTTCTTAGCATAATTCCTAACTGCTTTCTAGAATCTTTAAGTCAATTCACAATTCCACTAACAATGTATTAGAGCATGTGGTCTTGCCATAACCCCTGCAACATGAACTATTCCTATTTTATGTCACTTAACAATTTCATGACTGTAAGATGGAACCTCAGAGTTGCTTTGATTTGCATCCTTGAAAGATTTAAAAATAGTTATTTATTCATGCTTTTTGTTTTTATACCACAAACCATTTCATAGTATTATGGGGGAGACATTTTTGCCAAGCTATGTATATGTTTGTCCTTCTTTGCCAAAGCTAAAAGAAAGGAGCATGTGTAACTGGACTTATTGAAATATATATATATATATACACACACACACGTATGCATATATGTACACATATATGCAAATGCATACATATTTACACATGCACACAATTATATGTATAGATACACTCACACATATATAGACATGTATGTATGTAGGTAGCTAGATGGCACAGTGCATAGAGATTTAAAAATAGTTATTATTTGTGCTTTTTTTTTATACCACAAACCATTTCATAGTATTATGAGGGAAACATTTTTACCAAGCAAAAAGAAAGGAGAATGTGTAGCTGGATATATACACATATACACACATACACACATGCATATATATACACGCATAAATACATGTATATACACATACATATGTGTGTATATATGCACATATACACATATATGTATGAATATAGGCAACTAGGTGGCACAGTACATAGAGTGCCAGGTCTGGAGTCAGGAAGACTTATCTTTCTGAGTTCAAATCTGATCAGGTGTGTGACACTGGGCAAGGCACTTAACCCTGTTTGCCTCAGTTTCCTCATCTGTAAAATGAGCTGGAGAAGGAAATGGCAAACCACTGCCGTATCTTTTCCAGGAAAACCCCAAATGGGGTCACAAAGAGTCAAACACATCTGAAACAACTGAACTACATACATACATATGTATTTACACACATATGTATATCTTTTTCAAATCCCTTACTTCATATTAGTTTTAGCCTCAAGGTGGAAGCACATAATATAGCTCTGTGGTAACATTTACCAAATTTGCTGATGTCTGTCAGTTATTTGTTAGTTCACTTAATCTGACAAGCAAACAAGGCATGATTCTAGGTATTGGTGATAGAAATACAAAAATGAAAAATAGGTCCTTCCCTCAAAGAGCTTGCATCCTACTAAAGTATACAATATATAAAGAGAAGATGGTTTGAAAAAAGAGTGCAGTAACATCTAGACTTTTCTGAAAAGGCTTTTTGTGATAGGAGGCATAATTTCGAATGCAAAAATGAAGCAAAAAGATATATTATTAAACCAGAGGAGAATGGGAGGGAAGTACCTTTCAGACCTTTGTGCAAAGGCGAATTCATAACCAAACAGAAATAGAGGAGATCATAGATTACAAAAGGAAATAATAGCTTGCATTTGTGTAACATTTTAAGATTTGCAAAGCATGGTACATGTTATCTCATTTGATCCTTACAACCACCCTGTGGGGTTAGTGTTTGATTTTCCCATTTTTACAGATGAACAAACTGAGACCTAGAGAGGCAGAATGACTTGCTCTAACTTGCTGACACAACTCTTAAGTGTCCGAGACAGGACTTGAATTCAGGTCTTCCTGACTCAAGTCCAGTGCTATTACCCACTATACCCCGGCTTTTGTATTAATAAAATCAATGTAACTAGATTAAGAATGGAAACCAAATGGCAAACAATTTCTTTGCTCCAGATATCTTAGATAAAAAGAAATTATTATTCAAGATATGTAGGAAAGTGTTTCAAGCATATGACTGAGAATTCTCCATAGCCATGTGGTTAAAGGTTATATAAAAACTGATTTTCAAAAGAATAGCTAATCATAAACACATGAAACAATGCTCTAAATCCCTAATAAGAGAATTGCAAATGAAAATAAATCTGAGATTTCAACTCATGTTTATCAAATTGGCCAAATCTTGAGTGAGGGAGGGCTGTGCTGGTCACCAGCCTCACTTCTCCTCCAGAGCCATCTGAATCCAGTGACCAGAATTGTCAAGAGCAATATAGCCGAGCAAGAAATAATTTTGTGTGCTTCTGTGTGTGTGTATGTGACTTTGTTTTAACTCTTTAAAAAGTAAATGTTACCTAAAATCTAAGGGAAAGAAGACTTTGATTTTCAAAAGTGGGAGCCCATTCACCCAGGAGGACCTGGCCAATTTTTTTCCTTCATCCCCATGGACATGATGCCCAGTATGACCCGGTTGTTATGCCACCATGGTACAATGGAATGAACACAGGGCTCCAGAGTCACATGTTGTTGTGTGGACATTTTTCGGTCATGTCTGACCCCACATGACCCCATTTGGGGTTTTCTTAGTGAAGATCCTGCAATAGTTTGCCATTTCCTTCTCTATCTAGCTCATTATATAGAACTGAGGACCTGCATTTCAATCCTACCTCAGATATTAATTGTATGATCTTGGGCAAATTGCTTGACTTCTGTAAAATGAAGAGGTTAGACCAGGTTGTCTCTGAAGTACATTCCAGCCTATGATCTATCAGTCTGTGACCTCTGACTTGTCATAGATTCTGGACTGCCTAATAGGGCTCACAGCATGTATCTAAGTACCCTGTGATACAGTAGCAAGAACACTGGCCTTGGAATCAGAAGACCTAATTACAAGTGCATGCCTGTGTCACTTCACAGCTCTCTGGCCTCAATTCTTGTTTTAAAATAGGGATAAGCTGCTCTGTCTCACTAAGGAAATAGGTGGGACTATGGGGCATACCACACCAGGTCTGGAATCAGAAAGATGAGTTTAAATCCTGCCTCCCCGCGCTCCCACGCTAGTCGAGTGACCCTCAGCAAGCTGTAACCTCAGTATGCCTCTTTCCTACTCTGAAAAATGGGAATAATGACAGAAACTACCTCCCAGGGTTATTTTTAGGATCAAAGGAGATAATATTTGTAAAGTGCTTAGCACAGTGCCAGGCACATAGTAGGCGCTATTTAAATATTAGATATTATTTTTATTAGAATAGATTTGAAAATGGTCTGCAAACAGTAAAGTATGGTACTAACGTAAAGGATTAAGTGTAATTCTGAATGTAGACACCACTTTCTCAAGCCTTCCAGAGCTTGGATCCTTAAGACAAACAGGGCTACTACTGTAGCACCAGCAAACAGAGAAGTATTTTGTTTCCCCAGAAAGCCTAAGGGAGTGTGGACTGTAGAGGTGGGGGATAGAACAGATAAAATCAGTGCCTCAAATATTTGAGCATCTATTGTGTTGTGTGCTCAGTACTATGTTAACAGCTATGTTAGATATGCGTAAAGATAAAATACAGTCTCTGCCTTCAAGGAGTTTGTGATCTTTGTCAAGAGGACAAAATCCACATAAAATAATCAGAGCCCAATAAAGGACTTATGGATGTAAACTTTTTAAGTGTGATGAGAATCCAGAGCAGGAAAAGATCATGTGGTCAGGGAAGGCTTCCTGGTAGAGGTGAGACTTGAGGTGAGCCATGAAGGATGGAGAAGATGTGGATGGGCAAAGGGAGAAAGACAGGTATTTTAATGTAAGTAAGAATGCAGGGGTGGGAATGAATATGGCATTTTAGAGGGACAATGTCAACCCAATGGGTGATCTCTCTTCCAGTATTGTATATATCTGTACATATCAATATCTGTATGTAGATAGAAATATATATATATATATATATATATACACATCATATATTTATGCATATATATTCTATATATTCCTGCTTGTCTAGGAGTATTGAAACTGTTGCATTGCTGTTAAGTGCCCCTGCAAATATGGAGGCTCATATATGGGAGCTGTAGGAGACTTAAAAGGAGAACAGTGTAGTACAATGGGAAAAAGTTTGTAATAAGAAGATATGAATTCTAATTGTGGCTTTGCTACATATTACATGGGGGTGAATTTAGGCTTTCTATAAGGAAAAACAAAATGGAATAAAACTTCTCAACTACTATTTGTTGTTGTTGAGTCATTTCAATGATGTTTGACTCCTTGTGACCCATTTTTAGGTTTTCTTGGCAAAGAAACTGGAGTGGTTTGCCATTTCCTTCTCCAGATCATTTTACAGATAAGGTAACTGAGACAAACAGGGTTAAATGACTTGCCTAGGGTCACACAGCTAGTAAGTGATTGAGGCCATACTTGAATGAAGGTCTTCTTGGCTCCAACCTCTGTTTCCATAGTCCCCTAAAATACAAAAAGATGGCATAGTTTTGTAAAAATAGTGTCAGAATTATGAAAACTCTAAGTGATCTTAGACTGGTTAGATATACAAGAACAGTAAAAAGATGTTTTTGGTTTTGTTTTTTAGATTTATCAAGGAGTGATACTGGTAGATCTTTGGGTTTAGGTTTGTAATAAAATAGACACTAGACTGAATGAAGGCAGAAATAAACTTAACTTTTTTCTTTTGGTCTTGGATTTTTCTCTGACAAGGAAAATGGATTGGAAAGGACAGAACAGAAATAACTAATAGGAAGGTGTTACACAAGATAAATAAAGAGATAAGAGACAACCTCCTTAGCCATCCTTGATGGGTTAAAATTTTTAGTGACAGACAAACTGCATCCCAGGCTATTGAAAGAACTGGTGAATGTGATTGTTGAGTCACTGTCAATGATCTTTGGTTCGCATGAAGAGTATGGGAGGAACCATAGGCCTGGAGAAGGTTCAATGTCATCCTGATTTTCAAGAAAGGAAAGAGAACAGAGAATGTAAAAGATGAGCCCATGAGCTAGAGTATATAATTAAGGACGTGGTCAATGAACTTTTAGAAAATCAAATAGTGATCAGAGAGACAATACAGCTTCATTAAGAATAGGGGATATCAGACTTGCCTTATGTCTTAGCACATTAGGGGATTGCTGCAGATAGAGCTTGCTTTGATTTCAAAGGTTATTTAAATGATATTTTGATGGACAGGATGGAGAGATGTGGGCTAGCTGGTAGTATAGTTAAATTCAGAACTGGCTAGATACTTGGACACAGTGATTAGGCATTATTATATTATTAGGCATTATTATATTAGTGTCAATTGGAGGGACACTTCTCATGGATTGATACAGGAAGTTGTATTTGACCTTGTGCCATTAAAAACATTTTTATCCATTGTTCACACAAAGACATAGAAAGAATGCTTATCAAATTTGCAAATGACCCTGAGATGGGTAGGTTAGCTAATACTGGATGAAAGAGTTGGCTTTACAAAATATATGGAAATTTGGTGGGCTAAATTCAGTTAGAAATTTCATTAAGTGCTTCTTATATACGTGCTAGAGTCTGAGAATTTAAGCAGTCCTTGACCTCAAGGAAATCGATAAATGCAAAATGTCACACTTATGTTACAAACATATATATGTATATATATATATACACACACACACATACATATATGTTTATATATATGTATGTATACGTATTATATATGTATAGCTAAAAGCAATTTTCCAAGAATAAGCCAAAGATAGGAACACGCAGTTATCAAAAAATTAATAGTCAAATAAAAGAATGCTCCAAATCTTTAATAATAAGAGAAATGCAAATCAAAACATCCCTGAGATTTCAGTTCATATTCTACACATTGGCAAAGATGGAAATAGTCAATGTTGGAGGAATTGTGGGGAGATAGGCACACTAGAGCATGATTGGTGGAACGGTGACTCTGTCTAGCCATTTGGAATCATGCAAATAATGTGACTCAATGTCCATACCCTTTGACCCAGAGATTCTACTACCCCAAGGAGTCCAATGATAAGAATATTTATGGTAGTACCTTTTGTGAAGGCAAAGAATAGGAAACAAGGTAAATGCCCATTGACTGGGGAATAGCTAAGCAAATTGTGGAAAGTAGCAATATCACTGTTCTGTAAGAAAAGCTGAGTATGTGTAATGAAAAGAAGCATGGAAAGATCTATGTGAACCAACACAGAGTGAGGTAAACGGAGCCTAAAGGACAACATACAATTTAACTATGGCAATGTAAATGGAAGAACGACTCAAAAACAAACCCCAAACCAAGAATGAATGTTGTGAAATGACAGAAATAATTCATGACTCCAAAGAAGAAAGGCAAGAAGATAACTTTTCCCTTTTCCGTGAGTGTGGTAAATCGCACATATGTTCAGACTTCTGTGGTGTATTGAGCAGTTTTGCAGATTTTCCCTTCCTTTTTTTCTTGTCTTTAAAAATATTATCAGTTATATAAAATGACTCTAAGCTCCTTCAGGGCAGGGATTGTCGTTTGCTACTTTTTGTCATCTTAGCACTTAACATACTGCCTGGCACATAGTAGGTCTTTAACACATGTTTATTAATTGAGAACGGATAAGGGAGAGATCCTGGGGAAACATTTGTTGATATTTAAAAAAAGCCCCAAGATATTGATAAAATTTATTTTTTAAAAAAAGAGAATATAACCAGAAGCATACAGTTTACCCTAAAAAGGACATTCTCAAACTTTTCCTTCCTGATTTTGACCCTTTCCTGGCTCTACTCTCCTGGCAGTCAGCTCAGCTCCAGCTGTTAAGAGAAAAGCAGCTCTCAGCGACTGCTGATAATCTACCCACAGATAACTGAGAGCTGAATGTATTAATCTATACAGAGTCTCTCCATCTCTGTCTTGTTTCTCAGTACTCTCTGAAGGCAAATGTTTTTAATGCAGAGAAGAAAGGGGAAGAGCTTTTAGACCACACTGATACTTGTAGTTAGGGGTTCCGGAATTCACCCCTTCAGAGTAGAGAGACCTAGGGACACAAGGGGCTAAAAAGAAATACAAAAAGACCTCAGTAAGATCCTTAGACTGTGACAATGAGGTCAAAGCAGGATTTTATTAGAACCATATTTGAATCCTGAAATTAAAAAAAGAGCAACATACTTTAAAAATTATTTATGATTTTAAGCACATGAAAGGCGTATCATGTACCCAGGGAAGGCCTAATGGGGAACAGCTGGCAAACATGTGTCTTACTGTTCTCGGGATGTTCATAATTCTCTGATGGCCAAGTATAATAGTCAAAATGATGATTCTGTTGCTGATGGTTGTATTAATAATACTAAAATAGAAAGAGGAGGCTTTCCTAGAGCCTGCTGTGAAGGAGTGCTCTGGCCCCTGGATGATGGCTGAAGTTTGGGAAAGGAGAATCTTGGCCAGAGTCCTTGGTTCTGAGGGACTGTCTTAGGGTCAGCAGGCAACGAAAGAGAAGATCATTGTCTCTCCCCAAGCTCGCCCCATGAGCAGCTGTAGAGAGAATGACCAGGATTGGTAACCGCCACTGGAATTGCTCTCCTTATGCTTTCCAAATTTGCTCTGTTTTTGTCCGAACCGTCTGGGTCAGATCTGGGATAGGTAGGGGATTTCCAGTGAGGATGTGTGGATGAGCTTTAGACCAACCAGAAGATAGATTCATCTCTCCCTCCAGGAGAGAGCAATGCTCAAGTCACTGTCAAATGTTGGGAGTGTGAAAGTGAACTATGGCTAGGAGTTACCTTCTATTCCTTCCTCGTTCCCTCTCTCTTCACCCATCTGCAGCTTATGCTTTTTAAATAACCAGCTCAAGTCATACCTCCTCTAAGAAGACTTCCTGACCATGACAGTGCATAATTTCTTCATTCTAAATTCTTACAGTACTGAAGATCTTTATCTATGATGGTCTGGATTTTGAGAGATTAAAAAAAAAGTTCAGTTGTGTCCAACTCTTTGTAACCCTGTGGACCACCAATACTGTGCATAGGGTTTCCTTGGCAAAGTTACTGAAGTGGTTTGTCATTTCCTTCTCCAGTGGCTTAAGGCAGAGGTTAAAGTGATTTGCCCAGGGTCACACAGCTAGTTATTGTCTGAAGTTGTATTTGAGCTCAGATCTTCCTGACTCCAGACTCTATCCACTGCTCTATCCACTGAGCAATCTAGCTGCCTCTATACTTTTTAAATAAGGCTTTTACAAATCATTTTCCCTTTGCTAAATCACGTGTCTCGATTTTTTATTTCTCAATTTATTATCTCAATACCACTTAATTGCCACTTATCACATAACTGCCTGCTATATTAGTTATTCAATTCAGTTGAATGAGCGTTTATTAAGTGTTAGGCTACATGCAAGGCACTGTGCTAGGTCCTAGGGGTACAAAGGCAAACAGTTCCTGTCCCAAAGAAGTTGACATTCTATTGGAATGTCAACTTCTCTTCATGCATTAATATATTATCTTCCCCACTAGATGTTGAGTTCCCCAAAGGCTGGAACCATGCATTATGCTTCTCTGGTATCTCTTAGAAGGGGTAATGAAATGTCACATTTATGTAGCACCTTAAGTTTTATGTAATCACAGAATCCAAGACATAGAAAAGAGCTCAGAGAATATGTAGTTCGGGGGTTCTTATTTTTTGTGTGTCCTACAGCCCTTTCACAGTCTGGTGAAGCCTAGAGACCTCTTCTCAGAATAATATCTTGAAATAATTGAAAGAAATGATCAGTTTCAGTTAGAGACAGGTGAAAATAAAAATGTAATTTTTTTCCATCCAACTTCACGGACCTCCCTCCCATATGGATCCCAGGTTAAGAAAGCCATACTTAATCAAAAATCCCTTCCACAGATGATCCAATTTCTTGATCTCCAGAAAGAGAGACCACCTCCATCTTTTTGTAATCTAGTTTGCTTTTGAATAACTCTTAATATTGGGCTGTTTTTCCTGAGATCAAGCCTAAGTCTCTACCTCATGTGTTCATGGCTCATGATTCTGCTCTTTGTGGCCAAACAGAACAAATCTTAATTCTTTTCTATATAATAAGCCTTCAAATCCTGGAGGACAACTCTCATAGTCTTCCTCTTCCCCTGAAGTCTTTTCTAAAAAGTCCCAGTTATTTCCTTTAGTTCTTGCTTGGAGTATTGTGTAAAGTTCTATACTTAGGTTTCAAAAATCTAGGCAATCATTCCTGTGAAATAAGCCTAGGGGTTTCATAGATTACAAACTCAGCATGTTTCAAATATGACACGGCTAGTGTAGAACTTTACACTTGTTCCTATTTAATTCCATCTTTATTTAATTTGGCTCATTTTTCTAGCTTGGGTGGTCTTTTTAGATTTAGACCCTCTCATGCAGTGCTAGCTGTAATGCCCCGTTTTATGACATTTGCATATTTGACAAGCATCCTTTAAGCCTTCGTCTAACTTTTTGATAAAGATGTTAAATACCCCTGGATCAAGGACAGCTTCCTGAGATGCTCTGCTAAGGACTGCATCTTCATTTGTTACAACTTAGTCCCTCTTTGGACTCAGTTACTTGCTCAAACTGTCCCTATCATCTAGCTGTATCTCTGCATTTTACACAGAAGGATAACATGAGAAGCTTTAATAAAATATTTTGTTTAAACCTAGGCATATTATTTCTTGGGTAGCTTCCTGACATAAAAGTGTAGTTTTCTTATGTAAAAAGATGAAGTGAATTGGTTAGAATTTGTTCTTTTAAAAATGAGTTTTAATATCCTTTTACATTACAACCGCTTCTGTAAAATCTTCCCCCATCGCCTCCTACAAATTGAACCCTCCCTTGTAACAAATAAAAATAAGCTAAAATAACCAACATAACAATCTTATCAGACAGTATATGCACTGTTTTCCCTTACCTCTCTCCTGAGAAGAGGGAGAAATGTTTCATTATTTGTTTTCTGGGATGATCAATTTTTTTTCTATTACTCAGAAGTTCAAATGCTTTTGAGTAATCCTACATTGTTGAGTTCATTGTGTATATTCTGGGATTTCTTATTTTATTCTGTATCAGTTCATATAGATCTTCCTATGACATGACCTATATTTTCTTTTTAAATTATTTGCTTATTTTTTAACATTGTCTTCTTTTTAAATTGAATTCCAATTTCTGTCCTTCCCTGCCGTCTTTCCTCTGCTCACTGGGAAGACAAGCAAATGATACCATTAATCATACATGTGAAAGCATTCAAAACATTTCCATATTAGCCATACTGCAGAAAACAAAAACAAAGAAGTGAAAATAAAAGGAAGAAAATTATACTTGCCTTGTGCTCAGAGTTCATCAGTTCTTTCTCTGGAAATAGAGAGTATTTTTTTCATCATGAGTTAGTTGGAATTATCTTTAATCATTGTATTAATCAGAGTAACTGAGCCTCTGTTGTTCATCATTGTATCATTGTTGCTCCTGTGCATAAATGATCTCCTGCTTCTTTGCACTTTGCTTCGCATTGGTTCATATAGATTTTGCTCTATGTTTCTCCCTAAAACTACCCCCATTCATTATAATAGTCATATTTACAATAGTACTCCATCACAACCATATACCAAAACTTGTTCAGCCATTATCCAGTTGATAAGCATCCTCTCAATTTCCAGTTTTTGCCTCCACTAAAAGAGTGCTGTAAATATTTTGGTACATGTAGGGCCTTTTCCTTTTTCTTTGATCTTTTTGGGGTACATACCTAGTAGTGGTGTTACTGGGTCAAAGGGTATGCCCAGTTTTGTAGCTCTTTAGGTGTGACTTTAAATTGTTCTCCAGAATAGTTGGATCAGTTCACAACTCTACCAACAGTTTATTAATTTACTTATTTTCCTCATCTCCAGCTTTTGTCGTTTCTGATAGGTGTGAGGTGGTATTTCAGAGTTGTTTTAATGGGTGTTTTTCTAATTAGTGATTTAGAGCATGTTTTTTTTCCCCAGATGGCTATAAATAACTTTGATTTCTTCTGAAAACTGACTATTCATATCCTTTGACCGTTGATTGGTTGGGGAATGACTTATTTATTTTTATAAATTTGATATATATATATATAAATTTTTATAAATTTGATTTCCCTATATACTTGAGAAATGAGGCCTTTGTCAGATAAACTTGCTATACAATTTTTTTACATGACTTCATTTTCTATGGTACCTTTTAGCAAAATGTAGTTTCTCTGATTATCCCCTTTAATTAGGTTCATTTTTGCTTTTGCTTTCTCTGAGATAATTGCTACCCCTGACTTTTTTTTTTACTTTAGCTGAAGCATAATAGATTCTTTTCCAGCCCTTTATTTTAACTCTTTCTTTCCATTTCAAGTGTGTCTCTCATACACAATGTATTATAGGATTCTGATTTCTAATCCATTCTGCTTCTGTTTTGTAGGCTCATCCCATTCATATTCACAATTATGATCACTGTGTATTTCTTTCCATCTTATTTTCTTCTATTTTTCTCTCTCTTTCTTTCTCTCTCCCTCTCTCTCTCTCTCTCTCTTGCTCTCACTCTCTCTCGTTCTCGCTCTCTCCTGTCCTTTTTCAAAACTCTGTTATACTTCTGACCACTGCTTACCTGAATTGATCCTCTCATTTAACACCCCCAGTCATATACCTTATCACTTTCTTCTCCTCTCTACCTATTGGGGAAGATAGATTTCTATACCCAACTGAGTGTGTGTATATATATATATATATATATATATATATATATATATATAATACGTGTGTGTGTATATATACATACATACATACATACATTATATATATATACATACATATATATATATATATATATATATATATATATATATATATATACATATATAGCTTTCTTTTTGAATCAATTTTGGCAGGAGTGAGGTGTAAGCATTACCTCATTACTCCTCATTTGGCCATCCTCTATAAACCTCTTCCATGCATGCCTCTTTTACGTGAAAAAATTTTCCCTATTCTATATATCCCTTCCCCCTTTACCCAGTGCATCTCTTTTTCTCACCCCTACAATTTTTTTGAGATCTTTCCAACATAATTAACTCACACCCATGCCCTCCGTCTATGTAGACTCCTTCAAACTACCCTTATAATAATAAAGTTCTTAAGAATTACATGTATCATCTTCCCATATAGAAATGTAAACAATTTAGCTTTATTGAGTCCCTTATAATTACTCTTTCATGTTTACCTTTTTATGTTTTTCTTGAGTCTTCTGTTTGAATATCTAATTTTCTATTCAACTCTGGTCTTTTCATCAGGAATTAGTGGAAGTCCTCTATTTCATTAGATGCCTATTGATGCCCTCCACATTTATAGGATTATGCACAGTTTTGCTGGGTATGTGATCTGTGATTATAATCCTGTGATTATATATATTATATATAATATTATATATATGTATATATATAGCTTCTTTGCTCTTCAGAATATCATATTCTAAGCCCTCCCCTCCTTTTAATAGAAGTTGCTTAATCTTATGTGATCTTACCTGTGGCTCCATGATATTTGAATTGTTTATTTCTGGCTGCATGAAATATTTTCTCCTTTACCTAGGAACTCTAGAATTTGTCTTTATTATTCCTGAAAGTTTTCATTTTGGTATCTCTTTCAGAAAGTTCTTTTAATTTCTATTTTATTCTCTGGATATAAGATATAGGGGCAGTTTTCCTTGATAATTTCTTGAAATATGACATGTTGGCTATTTTTTAAATCATGGCTTTCAGGTAGACCAATAATTCTTAAATTAGCTTTCCTGGATCTAGTTTCTAGGTCAGTTGTTTTTTCCAATGATGTGTTTCAAATTTTCTTCTACTTTAAAAAAAAAATTCTTTTGACCTTGTTTTATTGTTTCTTGAAGTTTCATAAGCTTCTACTTACCCAATTCTGATTTTTAAGGAATTATTTTCTTTGGCAAGATTTTGTGCCTCTTTTTCCATTTGTATAATCTGCTTTTAAGTATTTTTGTGTGTGTGTGTGCCTCTTTTACCAAGCTGTTAATTCTCTTTCCATAATTTTCTTGCGTCACTCTCATTCCTTTTCCCCATTTTTCTTCTACCACTCCTCTCTTTCTTTAACTCTTCCAGGAATTCTTGTTGGGCTTCTATCCAATTAGCATTATTCTTTGAGCTTTGGTTATAACTGTTTTCACATTCTTGTAAACATTTGGGGTGGATACTCCAAATTTGCACATCCTACTTTTATTTTGTGTTGTCTCAATTCTGCTTTGCTCATAGAGCAGAGCACCCTTTCTGATATGGGCTTGCCATGCTGAGTGGTCCTGTAGCAGTGTCTCCCATGGCACACATGTCACACAGTCAAATCTAAAGTTCTTGAGAGAGAACTTGAGAACTTGAGAATGACCTTCGATCACTTCTTCTGACCACCATATGAGTTCTCCATAAAATAGTCTTTTTGGCAAGCATACATTTTGCATTCAAACAACGTAGCCAGCCTATTGGAGTGGAGCTCTCTGAAACATAATTTGAATGCTTGGAAGTTTAACTCGAGCAAGGACCTCAGTGTCTGGTACCTTATCCTGCCAGGTGACCTTCAGAATCTTCCTAAGACAGTTCAGATGGAAGTGATTCAGTTTCCTGGTTTATGGTGCTAGTAGACTGTCCATGTTTCACAGGCATACAACAATAAGGCCAGCACAACGGGTCTGTAGACCTTCACTTTGGTGGCCAGTCCTGTTCTCTCCTATACTTTTCTTTGGAGCTTCCCAAACACTGAGCTAGCTCTGGCAATGTATGTGACATGCACAGCCCTCCCTTCACTCAAAACAAAGTCAAGTGCAAGTCATGTCGTCATTTCTCTGATGGCATGGTCTTCTTCATCCATGAAGGATGAACACAATCCTGTATGTAGATGCAGCTGACTGAATAGGGACCCATAACAACTCCTCCTCTCCTATCTGCCTCCCCCTTCCCTTCGTTCTCCTCTCTAAAAGATGTCCAGTTGACTTGGATTTTGCCAGCCCTTCCCTCCCCTCCTCTCCTTTCATTTCATTTCCTCTCCCTTCCCTTCCCCCTATCCTGGCCTGTCCGGTCCTAAAACCTTAAATCTAATGCACTCTGAAGCTGGGACACCAATGGGCCCCTGCCTAAGGGCTCCTCTGGACCCTCCTAGCATTGCACTGATTATCAATTGTAACTATTGCTGTTTCCCTCCCAGTCACATGCCTTTCTTTTCTTTGTCTCATTAAAAGGACCATGCCCTGGCTACTCCTTAAACAGGCCTATTCAATGAATACGCGTTGCCTCACTCTAAGTGAGTACCTGCAAAGACCTTGCCCTAAAGGGCCCAAGGTCTCTCAGTGTATCCTGGGCCATCTCCAGGCATCCTGATGAATATCTGGTCACTGGATTCAGATGGCTCTGGAGGAGAAGTGAGGCTGGTGACCTGCACAGCCCTCCCTCACTCAAAACAAAGCCAAGTGCAAGTCAGGTCATCATTTCTCTGATGGTATGGTCTTCAGTAACAAAGGACAAATGCAACAAACACGTTGTCTGACCCCCTTAATAACTCTGAGCTAAGAAATCTTTAAGCTGTTACTGTTCACTGTTGCAGCCACCTCCAAGGCCCACTGCTAGTGACACTGCAGTATTTGCTCTGGGCCAACTCTCACCCTCGTGTCACTGGCCTTCCTGCCATGTTCTTAAGTTGTCTTAGGCTGGAAAAATGTCTCATTCTGGCCATTGGTTGGCTCTGCCACTCCAAAATTTGCCTTGAGAAGTTATTTTAAAGATTTTCAGCGGGGAATGTTGGGAGTGTTCAGCTGGATTGCTCCCTGTACCCCACCATCTTCAACAGGACCTATTCTTGAATAGTCTATGCTGCATCTGTTTTTGAGCACATAAAAGTCATCCCTTCATAATATATTCTTGAAAATTACCAAGAGCGGAAGATGAAGTTCACTGGTCAGCGAATTTTAGACTCCATTTTCTTGCCATATTTGAAAATTAGTTCAACATTTGTTTTTCTCCAATACATTGGCATCTTCCTCATTCTCTATGACATTTCAGAGATAATTGACAGCAGCTATAGTTTTCCGGTTCAGTGGCTTAAGTCCTTTGAGGATGTCTAGCTTCTATCTGATTGTCTTCTCATTTATCCAGTATCATCATCTTCTCCATCAGTAGCAATGGTTCTTTTCCTTTCTTTGATCTTACTCTTGCCTCTAAGGTAGCTTAAAAAAAACCACACCCCTTCTTGTTGTCTCCAGGTTCTGTCAATTGCTGCTTATTCAGGGCTTCAATGTTCCTGGCACAATTATCTCACTACACTGTGTTGTTTGCTTTTACTTATCCTCATTTACTTGTCCTTTATTGTGTCTTTTATGCTTGTCTTAAAAAAAATAAACAACTAATCTGTTAATGAATTCTTTGTGTTTCTAGAGTGGTCTTTTTAGATAGTTTTTCTCTCCTCTTCTTGTTAGAATTGTTATTTGTGTCTTCAGGTTTGCATCTTTGAAAACTTCTTATCCCTCTTACACTGCCCTGCCCTTCAAAATTTTAGGTATTTGGTTCCTACTTAACTTTTCTCAGAACTTTTTTTTTTAATGTTTATTTATTTTTACTTTTTAACATTCATTTCCACAAAATTTTGAGTTCCAAATTCTCTCCACATCTCTCCCCTCTCCCCACCCCAAAACACCATGCATTCTGATTACCCCTTCTTCCAATCTGTCCTCCCTTCTAACACCCCTCCCTTCCCTTATCCCCACCTTCTTTCCTGTCTTATAGGGCAAGATAACTTTCTATACCCCATTACCTGTATTTCCTATTTCCCTGTTGTATGCAAAAACAGTTCTCAACATTCAGTCCTAAAACTTTGAGTTCCACCTTCTCTTCCTTCCTCCACCTATCCCCACTGAGAAGGTGAGCAATTCAATACAGGATGTATATGTGTAGTTTTGCAAATGGCTTCCATAATAGTCATGTTGTGTAAAACTAACTATATTTCCCTCCATCCTATCCTGTCCCCCATTTATTCTATTGTCTCTTTTGACCCTGTCCCTCCCCAAAAGTGTTTACTTCTAATTACTCCCTCCTCCCATTTGACCTCCCTTCTATCATCTCCCCCACCACTTATCCCCTTCTCCTCTACTTTCCTGTAGTATAATATAGATTTTCATACCAAATTGAGTGAGCATATTATGCCATCCTTACACCAAATGTGAAGAGTAAGTTTCACTTTTTCCCTTTCACCTCCCCACTTTCCCCTCCATTGAAAAAGCTTTTTCTTGCCTTTTATTGGAGAGATAATTTTCCCCATTCCATTTCTCCCTTTCTCTTCCCAATATATCCCTCTCTCACCCCTTAATTTTATTTTTTAAGATATCATCCCTTTCTATTCAACTCACCTTGTGCTCTATGTCTATATGTGTGTGTGTGTGTGTGTGTGTGTGTGTGTGTGTGTGAGCACGCATGCAGTTCAGCTTTAGTAAGTCCCCTATGATTTCTCCTTGTTTACCTTTTCATACTTCTCTTGATTCTTATGTTTAAAAGTCAAATATATTTTCAGCTCTGGTCTTTTTTATCAAGAATGCTTAGAAGTCCTCTATTTCATTGAATGACCATTATTTCCCCTGAGGTATTATACTCAGTTTTGCTGGATAGGTGATTCTTGGTTTTAATCCTAATTCCTTTGACTTCTGGAAAATTGTATTCCAAACCCTTCAATCCCTTAATGTAGAAGCAGCTAGATCTTGTGTTATCCTGATTGTATTTCACAATACCCAAATTGTTTCTTTCTAACTGCTTGCAATATTTTCTCCTTGACCTGGGAACTCTGGAATTTGCTACAACATTACTAGGGGTTTATTTTTTGGATCTCTTTCAGGAGGTGATCAATGGATTCTTTCAATATTTATTTTACCTCTGTTCTAGACTGTCAGGGAAGTTTTCCTTGATAATTTCATGAAAGATGATGTCTAGGCTCTTTTTTTGATTGTGGCTTTCAGGTAGTCTCATAATTTTTAAATTGTCTCTCTTGGATCTATTTTCCAGGTCAGTTGTTTTTCCATTGAGATATTTCATATTATCTTCCATTTTTTCATCCTTTTGGTTTTGTTTTGTAATTCTTGGTTTCCCAGAAAGTCATTATATTCCATCAGTTCCATTCTAATTTTTAAAGAACAATTTTCTTCCATGAACTTTTGAACCTTCTTTTCCATTTGGCTAATTTTCCTTTTTAAAGCATTATTCTCCTCATTGACTTTTTGGACCTCTTTTGCCAATTGAGTTAGCCTATTTTTAAAAAGTGTTATTTTCTTCAGCATCTTTTGGGTCTCCTTTGGCAAGTTGCTGATTTACTTTTCATGATTATCTTGCATTGCTCTCATTTCTCTTCCCAATTTTTCCTCCACCTCTCTTACTTGATTTTCATAATTCTTTTTGAGTTTTTCCATGGTCTGAAATCATTGCATATTTATTTTGGAGATTTTGGATGCAGAAGTCTTGACTTTTATGTCTTCCCCTGATGGTAAGCATCGTTCTTCCTCATCTGAAAGGATGGAAGGAAATACCTGTTCACCAAGAAAGTAGCCTTCTATAGTCTTGTTTTTTTCCCTTGTTTTGGGCATTTTCCCAGCCAGTTACTTGACTTTTGAGTCCTTTGTCAAGATGGGGGTATCTTCTGGGAGCCTGTAAGTTCCCAGTTCCTCCAAGGTGGCACAATCAAGGGAGAGGAGTTTATTTTTCTCCTGGCCTGTGCTCTGTTTTGGGAGCTACCAAGGCTTTTCTACCCAGGATCTGCAAGTAGAATTCCCTTTTCAGAGCCTTCACCAGTTCCACCATGCCAGCCAGCACTCTTCCTCACCTTTGGGCTGATACCCAGATGAGTGACTCAATTCCCCTAAGGGCTTTATTCAGAAGACTCCAAAAATGGATGCTGCTGCTACTGCTGCCACCACCCACTGCCATGGCTGCCACCACCTGAGGCCAGGGCCAGGGGAGGACCTTGCTCTCTTCTCACCCAGGTGAAAAAGGTTTTTCACTGACCTTTGAGGCTGTCCTTGGCATTTGTGGGTTGAGAGATCTGAGAACCAAAGCTGCTGCTGGGACTTCTGCCCCCAAGGTTTGTTCTGGTCCTGTTCCTGCTGGTGCTACAAGACCAAGGCTGGGCTGGGCTCAGTGGACTTCACTCTGCTCCATGTCCTGTGTGATAGACTTTTTCTGTCAGCCTTCCAGGCTACCTTGGACTGGAAATCTCTTTCACTCTGTTTTGTGGCTTCTGCTGCTCTAGACTTTGTCTAGAGTCATTTTTTACATTTTATGGTCTGTGGGGGAGCAGGTAGAATATATGCATCTTTCTATTCTGCCATCTTGACTTTGCCCCCTTTCTCTGAACCTTTTTAAGTTGACTCTCCCCAAGTTGTACCATGTCTACTTCCCTTCTCTAGAATGAACTCTGTGTTAGAGGGATCATTTTATGATAATGTCCTTGATATTTTTACAACATACCTGTGAGAATGTGAATATAAGCATTGTTATATCCATTTTATAGAAAACTAAAATGAGACTTAGAAAGTTTAAGTAATTTACCTAAGGTCACATAGCTAGAAGGATAAGGAAGAGTCAAGCATTGAACCCATATCTCTTTCTTCCAAATCTAGTCTTTTTCACTGTATTACAGGAAATTCTTATTGATTTTTAGAAACTATCCTTCAAGATCCTTGAGTACTTTTGTTGTTGCTGTAAGCTAGTTCCATCATAATCACTATCAAGGAGAAAAGATGCTCCCCTCTTCTCCCAGGCTAGAGATTGGATAAAAATGAATCAGACTTGGGGTATATATTTATAGGTTTTGACTGGGTGCTTTACAATACTGGAGCCTGAGCTTTATTTTTATCTGCCACTGTTACTGTCTACCATCCTCTATTGGCTTAGACCTTGACTCTGATGGTGCCAAGAGGTGTATGCATTTCATTGTGGAGAAAGGTGAGTCTGCATCACACCTTTTAAGTTGAATTTATGATTCTTCATCCTGAAACTGCCTAGCTTAACTTCTAGACAGGAATCCTGGACTGCTGTGTTTTCTTTCTCTTCCCCATCATATTCTTTGGCTTCAGGATATCTCCTCCTCTCTGAGGCATTCTGCTTCCACTTCAAAGGTCATTCCTTGGCCTTGCTTCATGGAATCGCTATGATTCAGAACCAGTATTTAGATCTAAAAGAAAATAGAAACCACCTTTGGGAAACTGATGCTCTCTGATGGGTGGGAGGGAAGAAAACTCATTTGTTTATAGACCTTCAGTTGGAAGGAACTTAGAAGAACTTTAGTCCAATCTCCTCATTTTACAGAGGAGATCCAGGGAAGTGACTTGAACAACATCACACAGCTAGTAAGTTTTTAAGTCATATTTGAACCCATATCCTCAGACTCCACAGTCTATATTCTTTCCAGTTTTGTAACAATTGTGGTGCTTAGTATTTACAATGAACTTCTGGGCATAGTCTTAGGCACAGGGACTTGGAGGAGAGGTATTTGAGTTCTCTCTAGTGTCCAGTAGTGGCAGAAGCATTGAGTTTTGAGTCAAGAGTACTGGATTCGAATCCTGATTTTTGTGCTTAAATAGTTGTATGACATTGAGTTAGTCCTTTAACTTTCTTAAGCTTCAATTTCTTTATCTTTTAAATGTAAATAATAACTAGAATATAATATGAAATATTATTATGTAACATGTATGTAGTAATATAATATTAACATATGGTATATATTGTAACATATAATATTAATAATGGTGTAATAATGTAATATTAATATGGTGTGTATTAATATGTAATATTAATATATTATTTTATATAATAATACATTATATATGTTACATGTATCATATGTAATATATTATTATATGCAATCATATATGTAGGAAATAAGGCTGTTTTCACTCTCTCGGTATGAATTATTGTTATACATAACTTTGTTACCTCTAACTCCCTTACTTCAGTCAAGTGCCTCTCTGTTCCAGGGCACTACACTTTATTCATCTACACATTGTGTAGGGTTGTCTCCACCTACTGCTGAATCCTTTTTTTTTTTATCAGGGAGAAGGATTTTGGGGTTAGCAGATCAGTTGTCTCCAAGGCTCATTGTTAAACACTTGAGTAACCCTTAAGACTTTAGAGGATAGACACAGAAAGTATCATCTGAGGATCTGTGAGCATTTTCTGAAGTCAACCCTGGAGATGAGGTTGAGGAAAGATGAAGGATATGGAAATTTTCATGAGAGTCTAGAATCGTGATTGTGATGAAATGGAGGAAGTGAGGATTCCTTACATAAAAGGAAATATTTACTCTATGAAGGTCTCTAACACTGAATGCAATCATGCATCAGAAGGCAGGGAGATAGACATTCCACCAGGATATTGTCAGGAGACAGCACCCTCTTTCTGTAATCAAAGAAAGAATGTGCAGAGAAGGATCCATACAGAGCCCTGCTGAGGGACCCAGATTATGGAGACAGGCTGCACAATGGGACCTAGGTTGCAGAGACAATACATGTGAATATGTGTTGGGTGGGTGGGGGAATACAGTTTTATAGCAACACAGAGGGATTATCCTTAGAACAAGCACATTGTATCAGAGGTATGTGTGTGTATTTTTCACTGAAGTCCATCTCCGATGTCTCAAAGGAAGAGAGGGGCTTTGACAGAAATCAGGAGGAATCAATTCTAAAGAGACAAGAGAGTACTGAACAAGGAGACAAAGAACACTTCAGTCTGTCTGGAATTTGAGTGTGGAGGGAAGTTGCAGGAAACGAGCCTCAGGAGATAGGTTGGAGCCAGACTGTGAAGAGCCTTGAAGGCCAGACCAGATTTGTGAGGAGATGACCTTGGTTGGACAAAGAGCATGCTGGCAGAAATGGGAGCTTTGGCAAGTCCTAGCAGGCCAGAAAGGTTTTGAATGTGGGCCCAGTAACAGGCTATAGCTAAGCTAAATTTGGAGTTGACCACTGCAGGGAAAAAGCAGTTTTGAGGCTGAGTATCTCATAAAGAATCTTACAGAGTACAGAGAGGGGTTGGGTTTGGCATCTGTGGAAGGCTTGTCCTTACTAGGAGAGTTATGGATAATTGGATTATTGAAGGTGGTGAGTGTTGATGTATGAAAATAATTATTTTCTAATTATTAGTATTGCTAGGGAGCTATCACAGAGAGGTGGTGGACTAGATGGTGTTTGTGAGGTTACCTCCAATCCTTTCTGTCCTCCTGGTCACATTAATAGCAGCAGTAAGCATTAATTTAGTGCCTTTGACACTCAAGAAGTTACAGTCCAATGTGGAGAAGAAGGATGAATAATAAAAATGCAAGGGAGTTTATACGCTTTGGATAATAGTACTATATATTCAAGGAATGGAAAGAAAAACCTAATTAAGAAATTTAATATGTGGCTCCCAAAAAAGATCACATAAGCCCAGAAACAAATGGAAATGATTTGATATATGGGTTTTGTTGTGGAAGACCTGCATTCAAGTCCTTACTTAGCTACTCTTTAATCATCTGGTTTTGGGCAAGGTGTTTCATATCTGTAAAATGCAAAGGAGTAAGACATGCATTTCGTACTTTTCAGAGTTGTTAGGAAAATGTTTTGTAAACCTTAAGGTAGTATATAAATGGAAGCTAGTCAGGATGGGGTAGTTGAAAAAACACTGTCTTAGGAGTTGGAGGACCTGGGATTTAACCTTGATTCTGTCACTAACCATTTGCCTGACCTTCAGTAAGTCACTTTATGTCTCTGTTACCTCATCTGTATAGTGAGGGAATTGGATTAGGTGATTGTTAAAGTCCCTTTTATTAGGAAATTCTATTATTTTAAGATAATTGAATTTTTATAAGTTTTTTGCGGGTGCCTAAATCACTGTTTTACTATTCTCTCCTGTATTAGCATAGAGAAGAGTAAATTATTGCCAAGACATCTTTCTTATTTAATTTTTTTCTCCAATTACATGTAAATACAATTTTAAACATTGGGTTTTTTTAAATTTTGAGTTCCAAATTCTCTCTCTCTCTCTCTCTCTCTCTCTCTCTCTCTCTCTTTCTCTCTCTCTCTTCCTCCCTCCCTCCTTCCCTCCCTCCATCCTTCCCCCCTCTCCCTGCCTGAGAAGGCAAACAATTTGATATATGTTATACATGTGCACTCATTCAAAATGTATTTCCATATTAACAATGTTGTGAAAAAAACAGAGGCCAAAGAAACAAAGAAAACTAAAAATTAATAGAATGAAGATAAAAATAAGTATGCTGGACTAGACTTCATCTGTTCTTTATTTGGAGGTAGATAACATTTTTCATCATAAATCCTTTGGAATTGTTTTGGATCATTTGGATCATTGTATTGCTGAGAAGTCATTCAGATTTGATTACTGTATAATACTGCTGTCACTGTGTACAATGTCCTCCTGGTTCTGCTCACTTTACTTTGCATCAGTTCATGTTAGTTTTTTGGATTTTTGGATGTTAGCTTTGTAGGTTTCTCTGAAAACATCCTACTCATCACAAAAACACAATAGTGTTACATCACAATCATATACCGACTTGTTCAGCCATTCCCCAATTTCCAATTCTTTGATACCACTAAAAGAACTATTATAAATATTTTTGTACATATAGGTCCTTTCCATTTTTAAGAAATCTCTTTGGGATATGGATATAGTAGTGGTGTTGCTGGGTCAAAGGGTATGGACAGTTTTATAAGCCATTTAGACATAGTTCCAAGTTACTCTCTGGACTAGTTGAATCAGTTCACAATGTCACCAACAAGGCATTCATGACCCAATCCAAGGTCTCTTTAAAGGCACTTGATAGAAAGAAGAGTCAACAGGTCTCCTTTTAAAAAATGTCTTCCTCCAAAATGTATCAGCTGTATCAGCCAAGGTGTCCTGATTCTATGAGGTTGGGGGAAGAAAATAAGATTCATTTCTCCTCATCTTTTGTTTGCTTCCTTTTTACCCTTATGGCTTTGTTTTCTCTAGATGTATGAAATCAAATCAAAAAACACCATTACAAAGAAGTTCAATGATATTCTGCAAAAGTTGACTTTGCCTTTACTGCCCCATATACCGGAACACAGCAACAACAAGATGAAAAATCTCTCCTACCCCTTCTCCAGGGAGAAACTGTATCTGTGAGTATTTGGTTTGGTGTCACATGGGACACATAATTTTTAAAAAATGGATGTCTGTCCCCGGGGAGGGTTAGGATAATGCTAATTATACTTGACATTTATACAGCATTTTACATTTCCTAAGAAACTTTGAATGCATTATAAAGGCTACAAATTAGCGATGGAAAGAAATTAGACATCATTTACTCATGGATGCTTGGTAAAATGCAAGTTCCTCGTGAATTGCATTTTAAAAAAATTCATTGTATTTGTATCCCCAATACCTAACATATAGTAGGCACTTCAAAAATGCTTATGGATGGTTGATCATAGATTTAGAGCTGAAATGTTCTTCAGAGGCTACCTAGTCCACTTTTCTTGTTTTAATAGTTGAGGAAACTGAGGTCACAAAAACAGTGTTGCAGGGGAGTTAAGTGGCAGAGCAGGAATTTGAACTCAGGTCTCTAACTTCAAACTCAGGACTCTTTCTACCATAGTACTGTGTCTCATTATTTCATTTGGTCCTCAGAGTTTGGTACTAGAGATATTATTGCCTAATTTATAATTTATATTCTATATTATTAATGTATGTTATTTATATTTATAAATATATTATTTATGTAGTAAAGATTTACTCTTTTGTAGTGAATTGGTGGTCTAGAGAGGTAGCTTTTAATTATTTTGAGACTAAGGAGAAAGAATGGAAAATCCATTTAATTATCTGCCTAAAGCAGAAAGCCTTATTGAGATTTTGGATTTTGAAGATTATAGCCAAATTGGAAAGAAATGCATTTAGGTGCATGTGTGTGTGTGTGCTTGGATATGTGCATGTACGTGTATGTGTACATATATGCATATGTGCATGCATGTGGGGGGGTATGTTTGTTAGGGGGAGGAGAGTTGAACCTCCTCAGTTCTGCTCTACTTCCCCATTCTTCTATTCCCAGCCTCTTATTCCTGAGTCCTTTGACCTGTGGGGAGCCTCCAGAAAGATAGTCTTGAAGCAGGAGTGAGTATTCTGGAGAGACTATAAAAGGGAAATACTTGTTGCTGTTTGGAATTAGAATGGGAGTAATATTCCAGTGGAGTCTGTGGACCAACAGCCCAAGAAGCAAGGGCAAAGAGCTCAGGACAGAAAGATGTTTGGAACCCAACAAAGGAGGAAAAGTAAGGGCACAAAGAGTTGTTTGGAGGGAACCCTGAACACAAAAGAGTTCTAGACAAGGTGATTTTGCACTTTACAGATCTAAAAGGTTTAGAAGGATATAATAATTCTGCCTTTTTCCAGTTAGTGTTAAACTCTGACTCACATATACTGGATCTGGTCTTGGGGGCAGACTACCAAAAATCACATTTGGCTAATGATTACCCCTCTTGAATTGCATCTCAATTATCTCCAAATGTAGGTCATATATACTTCCTGTCTAAGTTTCCACAAGCGTAAATAACATATCCCTAGCTCTCACACATGCAGTCAAGGTAAAAAATACATATTGGGTAGAAGATAACTTTTATTTCACCCCTTATATTATGGAGTCTGTACAAAAATACAGGAAACATAAAGTCCTTCTTGTAGTTCTTATATAATAAATTCTTCTCCCTCTTTGATAAGTCCTATTTTTCCACCAGGATCCAGAGTCCCTTTAATTCAGTGCTGTGGACTCCCTCAGAAGGGTAATTGAAATTTGAATTTGTCAGCTGGGTAACACCCTGCAATTCTCTTGAATCTATAGCTGTCCCATGGAGTCCTAACACAACCTCTCCAAACCTGTAGTGCTACCCTGTGGTTTGGACTCCCCTCAGTCTCCACTGGAGATCATATTTTACACTGTCCGAATAACTCAATGTAATAGTAATAGGTGGCTGGATCAGTCATTTAGCCAGTAAGCATTTATTAATATTTACTGTGTACTGAGCACTGAGCTGGCACTAGAGATACAATGCCCCCCCCCCAAAAAAAAACAGATAAAATCATTGTTCCTGCCCTTCAAAAAGCTCATATTCTAATGGGGGAGATGATATGCCAATAACTAGTTTCATGCAGGATATAGATACAAGAGTCTGTGTTTGTTAGGGGAAGGAGAGTTGTGTTCCCTCACTTCTTTGTCTACCTCCCCATTCTTCTATTTCCAGCCTCAGAGGGCAGAGCATTAGCAGCAAAAGGAACTGGGAAAGGTTTCTTGCAGAAGTGGGTATTTGAGCTGAGTCTTTGAAAGGAGTCAGGGAATCTAAGAGATGGAGGCAGAGGAGGAGAGCATTCCAGGCATGAGGGGGCACCAGGGAAAAGGCTGGAGTTGGGAAATGGAGTGCTGTGTTTGAGGAACAGTAAATAGGCCGGTGAACTGGCCTGTGAGAAGAGTGTAATGGAGAAGAAAATCACTTTGGCAGCTGAGTAGAAGATGAATTGGAATGGGGGAGAAACTAGAATCCATTACAATCTTCCAGATGAGATGTGATGTGGCCATTTGAGAAGAGAAGAAGGAACATAAACAAGAGATGTTATAAAGGCAGAAATGACAAGATTTAGCAACAAATCCTAAGAGTAGGATAAGTGTGAGGGAAAAGCTTATTTAATTATTATTTTATTTGTTTTCAGTATTCTACAATCACTTCCATATATCTTAGATTTTTTTTCCCCTCTCTTCCTCTTTCCCCCTACCTCCCCACTCTCTTCCTGAGATGGCATACAGTTTTATATAGGTTCTACAATACATTCCTATTAAATACATTTTCACCTTAGTTATGTTGCATAGGAGAATTAAAATGAATGGGAGAAATCATAAAACAAAACAAAACATACTACAAAAGAAAATAGTCTGCTTCATTCTGCAATTGAATTCCAGTGTGAGGGAAAAGTCAAAGATGACACTGGGGTTTTGAGCCTGGACAACTTGGAGGAAGGGTAAGAGGGAAGTTGAGAAGATGGGAGGGGAGATAGATGATGAGTTCTGTTTTGGACATGCTGGGTTCGAGAAGCTGATCCACTTTGAGGTACCCAAGGCAGTTGATTATGGGGGAGTAAAGCTCAGGAAAGACTCAGATTGTACGTAGAAGTCTAAGAAGCATCTCCACAGACATGGTAACTGAACCCACAGAAACTAAGAAATTCACCAAATGAAATAGTGTAGAAGGAGAAGAGGGCCCAATGCATTGTTTTGGGGTTACCCATGGTTAGAGGAATTGAGATGGATGAAGATTAGCAAAGAAGACTGAGAAATAGACAGATGGGAAAGAACCAGGAGAAAACAGTGTCATGAAAGCCTAGAGAGGAGAGAGATTTCAGGAGGAGGTGATGGTTAGCAATTTCAAGAAGGATGAAGATTGAGAAAAAACCGTTGGTAATGAAGAGATCACTGGTAACTTTGGACAAGGCATGAAGTCAGAAGCCAGACTGGAGAGCATCTGTCTCTGCTTTCCCATTGCATCTTTACATGATTGCATCATTCCATCTTTTCTACTACTGCTCCAGATTTGGGGTTCCATTCAGTAAAACCTCTACCCTTATGATTTTTGAATGTCAGATTCCTGAATACTTATGTTGATTTTTTTTTTTGTAAAGCAATACTAAATACTGACTCTGCTCCATGAATCTCCCTTCAATGGCTAGAAGCCTAAAATTATGGGAACATAGTGCCTATAACATCAAGATCCCCAGGAAATCAAGACTTCCTTTCATTTATACAGGAGATTTGGGTTCGAGAATATTATTCGTGGACTTTCCTTTTAGGCAATTTTGGCCATCTACTTCTGCAGGAACTCTTGCTAATGCACTGTTACTGTCTTTGGCTAGGAAAACAGTCTCTTTGGTCTGACCTTATCTCAACTTGTGCTCATAAAACTATGGGCAAGCATGTCCATGCGCTTTTGCCCTAAATTGATCATTAGATCTTAGGTAGCAAGGAATTGGGGTTGACATAGAGATATCTCACATGTACAGATGCTAGAAGAAAGACATAGACATTGCGGTTGACATAGAAATATCTCACATGTACAGATACTAGAAGAAAGACACCAAAAGGAAAGGCAAAAATACCTATTTAAGAGAGTGAATCAAGCCTCCGATAAGATTCTGTCTTTCTAAGAAGTCCAAGCCTTCCAATCACCTTCTAGGTCATCACTGTCACTGGAACTTAAACAGGAGTTGATTTTTGTCCCCTTAATAATGACTCGCAGACATCTCCATGCCCTATAGGGAGAGGCATGGACAACCAAATATTCCCCACAAGTCTAACTTCTCCATAAATTTTAGAGTCTAGGTATGAGCCTTTGCATTTAATGGAAACCAGAGCTTGAAGATAATAGGATGATGTTCTTGCTGCAAGATTTCACTTATCAGTCAAATGGTAGAGGAGGAATTAGTTTGAAGAAGGCTTATTTTGAGATGGTGGAGAGAGGAGGCCTAAATTGAGCCACTCTAGCCAATGTAAGGCAGATAACTGTTGATGAGCTTTCACTTAACCACAGACAAGATTTCCTTCTACAGAGCTGTTATTCAGAAGGTTTGCCTGAGGCTACTCTTTAACTCAGATAGAATATGCATCCAGTGGGGGTAGCCCTTGCTCATTAGTCTTTGAAGGGGAAATGAAATTTCCCAAGGTCTGCCAAAATAGGGGTATCCCCATCTGCTCTTCTCTGAAAATTGAAATACTTGAAACTTAGAGGCCTCTTGTGTTTCTGTTCAGAGTGTAGGCATCTATTGAATCTAGCAGTTGAGGTTATTAGTAATGTCAGTGGCTGCAGGCTTAATTAAGGATTATTGCCAAATCTCAAAAAAGATTGAGAAAAGAGTAGGAAATATGAAAAAGGAAACAGCCAAGGTCAACGATCTCAGAAAACTGTGGCCGAGGGAGGCAGAATCATCCAATGTCATGTAGGTAAGTAAGTGGCAGAGCTGGAACTAGAATCCATTTCTCTCAGTTCAGGGCTTTTTGACTGCATCATGGGCCATGATTAGGTTAGAATCCAGTTCTCTTACCTTCTAGTTCATTGCTCTTCACTGTTCAAAGTCGACTGTTCCAAAAATATTTGTGGAGTGATTGATTTGTGATGAGGTATCTCATAAATGCCACCCAAATAAAATGGCCCAAGTAATAGTGAGGAGCTCATTTCAGAAGTTGATTATTCTGAGAAGAGTAAGGGCTTCATCTCCTCCATGAGTGGGCTTTGTGGCTATAGCAAAAATTGCTGTGTTTTATGAACTATGTTCACATTCATCGGAAACTGTGAAGGACACTGAATTAGATAATCATAAAATTTAGATCTGTAAGGAATGATAGATTTAAAGCTGGACTGATAAGGGGTCATTTTGTTAGACTTCCTCATTTTACAGATGAGGAAGTTGAGACCCTAAGAGGTTAAGAAGCATCTTGTCCAAGATCACACCAGTGGTAAGTAGATGAATTTTAATTGAATCCTACATCTATTGTCTAAAAGTTTAGTATTATTTCTACTAGATATTTTTTGTTTTGTGTTTTGTTTCTACAATATTATCTTGTCTCCTGTGACTAGTAGGAACTTTATATATTCATTCATTTATTTAGTAAATATTAACTTAGTACTCTGTGTAAGATACTGTGTTAGCTATTATGAAGGATGTAGTCAGACAGTGATGAAAAATGTACAATCTTTCTCTTCATTGCCTTGTCAGGACAGTTGTTTTGATCTAGGCTTGACCTGAGACATTTACCTGATACTTTAAGTTTGATATTGCAACAAAATGAGACATTCATACATCATTCAACAGTGAACAAAAGAAAATTTACTTAACCATAGCAGGAGGAGAACATTTGACATGGACAGACACTGAGAACCTCTTGAATTGATTCAGTGGAGGGAAACTCCCATGTTGATCCATCAGCCAATCGTCCTTTAGCTTTTCCAGTTCCTTGTGACTGTAGTGAGGAAGTGGCATCATCAGTCTGAGCCCTGAGTGCACTGAGCCAACCAGATCTTGAGGAATTTCTCAATCTTTTAAGGAAAGGAAAAACAACAACAAACTAGCCTGATTGGGTGAGAGGAGTTAAGATGTTGCTTCTACTGCATCAAGATAATAGTAGTCTTGGAATTCTGCAGACAAGTTTAAAGCTGAGGCTTTCCTGAAGGCTGGGAAATAATGAGAATGAAGGCATATGTTTCTGAGAGAATAAGAGTGAATTATGAAAAGTAGCATGTCATTGTGAAGCTGGAAAGAGCTTCAAGTCATGCCTCTGACATGCATTGCCTATGTGACCTTGGGCAAATCACTTAACCCGTAGGTGCTTTATACATTTCTAAGATGCAAAGAAGTTAACTGAACTGCAATGGTAGGAGATTGCTCAGCTAGGAATTTCTTATACTAATGAAATCATAGTTCAGTCTACTTTCTTTCCGATTTTTTTTAAAGTACAGAGACTTTTAAAATTCTTTTTTCTAGTTCCAAACTCTGTCTCCTTCACCCTCCTATTCAGAAGTCAAGAAAAACAAAACTTATTACAAACATCATAGTCATGCAAATAAAATTTCCACATTAGCCACATTAAAAAAAAAGACAATTTGAAAAAGAGAAAAATGTTTCAATCTGTACTGAGTTCAGTTTTTCATATGGTTCTTGATACCTTTAATTTCTTCCTCTGAAAATTCCTTGTTCTTTTCCTAAGTATGAATTGTAGGATTCTCAAAGCTCTGTGCTACTATTGTACTGAGCTATGGAATAGAGTGAAATCTTATGTTGGAGAAATGACTCCCCATTTATTAATAATCATCACCGTCATTTTCACTTATCACATTGAAGGAAACCTGACACAGTGGGAGTATCAAAATGAATGTTCATGATGGTGGAAGAGAGATACCATGTACTTTTTGTGGTCTCATGCCTTTGTTGCTTAGAATATTTCCCTGCTTATGATACCAGAGGTGGAAAATCTACATGAGGAACCCATCACTCTTCTCTATGAAATGACTAGCCTCTATCTGCATTACTAAGCAGCCCTGATGTAAAGAATATGTTCCCTAATACTAAACTTGAAGGAATTCATGTAACCTAGTATTGCCAAAGTCTATGGGGTTGCCTTTTACAGCAAATTGACCTCCTTTCTCCTCCTGCTTTGTCTTTAGCATTATCACAATCAAGACTGCAACCCTTTATGACTTACTACTATGTGACTCTGTACAGGTGACCTCTTCACTGACTTCTCTAGTTCCATCTCTAAAATAAAGAGTTTAAAATAGATGACCAGTGCTAAATCCTTAAAGAACAGGAAGTTTTCCTTCTAATTTTTGTCCCAAACTTAACTTCCAGAATACAGATTTTGGATTGCACTTAAATATACTCTTTTCTACAAAGACTCTGGCCAAATATCTCCCCTGGATTGCTCCCACCATCTAACTCCCCCATTCCTACTGAGGAGCTGCTGAATAAAATTGGAGAAAGTCTCACATTCATGCTGACTGTGTACATTACAGATTCACATTCCCTAACTTCAACTGGTCCCTCATTGCAGCAAGGCAGTCCTTTTAAAATAAGATAATATTTATAAAGTGATTAGCTCAGTTCTGGCACATAGTAGACTTAATAAATGCTTGTTCCCTCCCTCTCCCCCTCTATTTTATTCCTCCCTAATTAATTCCTTATGTCACTCCCCACAGAAGACCTTCTCTTCTATCCCCAATTTCTTAGACAGTCTTTCTCCTCTCTCTCAGCTGAGGACCTTGCCTCTTACTGAAAAACATTGAGGTCATTTGATGTGAGCTCTCTCTTACCTCATTCTCTTTATCTTAAAAACCCTAGAAATCATTTTCCATTCTCTCCTTCTTTCCTTCAGTCTCTGGACTTTCTACTTGCCAAGGTCAACCTCTCTACATGTTCACTTGATCCTTCTCTTCCAATCTTCTTCAGCAAATTGCATCTTCAGTTACTTCCCCTTATTCTACAATCTATTATATCCATCATTTCTTTATTGTTTACAAAAATACTCATCTCCCCCATCCTTAAAAAATCCTTCACTGGATCCTGTTCTTCCTTCCAGTTGTTACCTCCATCTCTCCTCCCTTTCTCAGGCAAATTCCACAAAAAAAAGGAATACTATACACTTGCTGCTTCTGATTCCCTCACTCATGCCTCAAGCTTTTGGCATCTGACTTCTGACCTCATCACTCAACTGAAACGTCTCTTTCCAAAGTTACTGAAGATCTCTTACTTGCTAAATCTGATGGTCTTTTCTCAATCCTAATACATTTAGACTCTTCTGTTGCATTTGACCTAGTTGACTACCTTCTCCCTTGGATATTCTTTCTCTAGGTTTTCATGATTCTCTGTTCCCCTCATTCACATGCCACTTCTCATCTGACCACCTCTTAGTCATCATATCCATCATCCCTACTTGTTGACGTTACTGAAGGCATTGCCTTGGGCCTTCTCCCGTCTACTTCTATGATCCTTCTTGGAAACCTCATCAGCTGTAATTTAACTGTCAGTACATATTACTCCTAGACCTATCTTTCTCTGTGCCTCCCTCCTTCCTCTTCCTCTCTTTCTGTGTCTTCCCATAGCCTTATTTCACATCACCAAACACCTGTTGGTTATTTCAATTATATATCCTGGTGGAGATATCTTGAACTCAACATAGTTAAAGCTGAATTCATGATTTCCCCCTCCCCAAACTCTTCTTTCTTCCAAACTTCTCTATTTTTGTCATAGCATTGTTCCAGTATCCAGTAGCTTTGAATGATTCTAAACTCCTCACTCTCTTTAATATCATATATCCAATCATTTGCCAAAATTTGCCATTTCTCTCTCGATCTGACCCCTTTTCTCCTCCTGATTGATCTCCCAACCTCCAGTCTCTCCCCGTTCTAGTTCTTTTTGCACACTAATGCCAACGTAATTTTCCTTAAGCATAAATCTGATCTTGTGACTTCCTTTCTCAATCAACTCCAGTGACTTCCTGTGGCCTCTAGAATGAAATGCAAATTCCTCTGTTAGCTTTTAAAGTCTTACCCAGTCAGATTCTACTCTATTTTCTTCTGGGCTCATTGTACATGACTTCCCTCCCTGTATTCTGCAATATAACCAAACTAACCTTCTTTATATTTCTTACACCTGATATTTCTATCTCTCATCTTTATACCCTTTTGCTCGATATAAGGGTATCCACCCAGAACAAACTCCTTCCTTATCTCTACCTTATAGAGAGTCCCACCTTTCAAGATGCTGCTCAGATACCACTCTCTCCGTATCCAAACTACCTTGTATTTAATTACTTTGTATATATTTACATTCATTTACATTTTTCCTGATTATATTTTTACATGTATTTTTCTTTTGCTCTTTATAATTAAGCTCTTTATTATTTTTTTATTTGTTCTGTATACTTTGTACTTGTATCCCCAGGTCCTAGGACAGTGCCTGATATATTGTAGGTATTTAATACATACTTGTTGATTGATTGATATTATTGTGGAAGAGATTACTGATGGGTTGTAGGTAGGCCTAGTTAGCCTCTGAAGATCCTTCCAACTCTGAGTTCATGTAATTCTGCCTGGCCATTGCCCAGCTATCGAGTACATGACGCGACAGTATGTGGTCCATGGAAGAAGTTCATAATTTTCTTGGTCTCTACAGGTACAACATCAAGGACAAGGACACCTTCTTTAACAACGCCACCAGAAGCCGCATTGTGAGTAAGCAAGAGGGAGTGGCAAGTGGATGAGTTTGGGGAAGAGTGCTTGGTTCTACCTGCTGACTCTGACACTATTGGCTGCCAAGCAACAGCAAGGCAAATTCCTTTGGCAAAAGAGATGGCAAACAAACCTCCCTATGCTTGATAGTTTGGGAGGCAATACCTTTATACATTCTTCCAGAATTGAGTATCTTCTGATAATCCTGGGATGCTAGAATATGAGATGATCCACCTTGAGATAAGTCCAGGTCCACCTCTGTTTTGCACATCTAGAACCTGTGGCCCAGAGGCTTGAAGTAATGTGGCCAAGGCCACATTATATTTAGCAGTAACTGCTAGGACAAGAACCCAGGTTTCCTATCTCTCAATATAGTTCTATTAATAAAAAGTTTATTAATAGCTTTTGCTTTTAATCACCTACATTTCCTAATTTATCCCTTCTTAACATCTTCCAGAGGTTATAATTTATAAGAAAGCAGTAAAAAAAAAAGTTCATCAAAACTAGCACATTGGTAAAAGTCTGGCATAGGTAGCTGGTTTTCTACCTTGCCAGGAAGGTGGGGAGATGCCTCCCATCTTTCTTCCTTGGGGACAAGCTCAAGTATTATAATCTTCTTAATTTATTGTTATATGTTATATATAATGATACATATGATATATATTTTATTTTGTACATATATTATTGTATGTTATGTGTAATGCACAATAATATATATTATAATCTTTTAAATTTCAGTTGCTTTGTTATTCTTTCCATCTACATTGTTGTAGACATTGTGTATATTTTTTCCTACTTTGGCTTAAATCATTTAGTATCAGTTCACCTGCCTCCCCACACTTTCTGTATTCATCATATTTATAATTTCTTATAGCATTGAACTATTTCATTACATTTCTGTACTAGGATTTATTTAGCTATTCTCCAATCAATGACCACTTCTCCTTATCTTCTGCCTCACTTTTTTCTCCTCTCCAAGGAGTTCTTGGTCATTTGTATTATGGAAAACCCTGGAAATAAATATTTACCAAACATCAAGAACCAGCCTACTCTAAAGAAAGCCTAATTGTGTGGATTTTGCTTTGGATGAAGCCCTTCTTGTAGGACAAGAGGCCACTTTCTTCTCAGATTCCACAGTTCCTTAGCAAGTTTGAATCTGTTAACAGAGTTTCCATTTACTCTGTGTTGTTGGTTACTAAACATTTGTTAACACAGTTCCCTTCAAGGAACACAACTTTAATTGATTTAATAGAGACATAGTTTTTTATTTAATGACTCCTTTGTTTTCATTTGTTCTAAGAGTTCATTTTTTCAAGGGGACAAAAAGGAGAAAGAAATTCTAGGAGTAGTATGAAATTTCCCAATGCCATTGAGTGGAATTTGTAAGGGAGTTAGTTTTCTGATGACTGAAATTTGGGCTCCTGAAAGACAGTCCTTGGGTTAAGGCAGAGAGACAGGAAAACTTGACAGTGGTTGACTGAGAACCTCAATAGCATGATTTGGAGATCCTAAGATTTACATAGATAGGAAAAGCATTTGTCCAGCACTTACTTGTGCCAGAGGCCATACTAAGTACTGGGGATAAAATTACAAGCAAGATAATCCCTGCCCTCAAGGAGTTTACAATCTGATAAAGTGAGCACATAAATGGGAGCTGAAAATCAGAGAGTGGAGGAGAGGTACTCCCCTTCAGCATGGCATGAAGATGGTGAGGAAATGCTGTTGATCCCAAATTAATTCTTGGAACAACTGAAAGCAAAGGAGTCAATAACTCATTAACAGACAGAAAGATAAAGTCAAAACTAGCTTATCAAAATTTTAGGTGGTTCCAGGGGCCAGAATCTAGCTTTCCATTGTGGGGGGCGAGAAAGGGGGAAAAGGAGAAGATGGTCCAAGTGGAAACAGCAAGGTAAGAAAGCAAGCTATAAGAACCTTAAAAGTCATCTGTTCCAGTGCCCTCATTTTACAGATGAGGAAACTGAGGCTAGAGAGGTAATATGACTTATTCAAGGTCATAAAGGTCATTAAAGTCATAAGAAAAAACTAGATTTTTGCATGTCTTGAGCAGGACAAATTTCAGGTATTCATGGAGGCAAGAAAATGAAAAGGATTGATTTCCTTAGTGCTTTAGTCTTACAATCACTTGAGATATGTTATCCTGAGAATATTCTTAGAACTCACCTAGGATATACAGGTAGGTAATACAGTGACAGAGTGCTGAGCCTGGAGTCAGGAAGACTCATCTTCCTGAGTTCAAATATGGCCTCAGACACTTACTAGCTGTGTGACCCTGAGTAAGTCACTTACCCCTGTTTGCTTCAGTTTCCCTATCTGTCAAAGGAGCTGGAAAAGAAACCATTCCAGTGTCTTTGCCAAAAACAAAAACCCAAATGGGGTCACAAGGAGTCAAATATGGCTGAAAACGACAGAACAACAGCAAGGGTATGCTGATTTTGTCAGAAAGAAACTAACCTGTTTTATGGGTGTTTCTTTTTTGTTGTTGTGACAAGAAGCATATACCTTTCCACGCCCCTGGTCTGGTGTAATTTCAAGAAACTGAAATCTCTCCACAGTTTGAGTTCCATGTGTGTCTCTTGGGGTGAGTGAGGTGGTAGTAGTTATAGGGTGTTAGGGGGATTAACTGATAATTGCAAAATGCTTGGAAAATAATAAAATGCCACACAAATACTGTTCCTAATTGTCATCCCTGTTTAATTACTGCCTCGTATTACAAGCAGAATTAGAGGCTGCTGGATCCAGTTCTACTGGAAGTTATTTGTGCACCACTCCCACTGACTCTGGGGCTAGATGTAAGCAACGTTGGAGTGACAAGATTCTGCTCCTTCATCAGCACTGCTCCTGCAGCCTCAATTTGCCCTACCATAGGGCATGCCCTCTTCAACCCAGTGCTGGGATCTGCCCCTGCCCTAGCTGTCTGCCTTTTGGCTCAAATGACAAGATGGATACACTTGGCTGCCTTGTACCCTTTGCTTTGTAGGGGTCAGGGTGAGGCAGATGTTCATCCTACAGCAATTTTTCGGTGCAATTTAGCATGGCCTGGCAGAGAGGCATAAACATTCATCTTCAGACTGCACGCATCAATCAGTCATGTTTGCCATTGTTTCCTCCAAAATACAGTCTTTGGGAGGGGGTCATCGGGAGAGGAAATAAGTTTTTATATAGCACCTACTACAGATGTCAGTCACTGTTAACTCACTTGATCATCACAGCAACCCTGGTAGGTAGGCAACATTTTTTTACAGATGTGGAAACTGAGGCAGGTAGGAGTTAAGTGACTTGCTCAGCATCTGAGGTTGGATTTGAAGTCAGGTTTTCATGACTCCAGGACCAGCACTCTTTGTACGATGGCATCACCTACCTGCCTCTCTCAGAATCCCTGCCTTTAATTCTCTCGGCCAGTCTGAAATAACAGCTTTATCCTGAATAACCAGGGTTCCCTTCTTGTTGCTATTGTTCATTTGTTGGGTTTTCTTGGCAAATATACTTGGCTGGTTTGCTGTTTCCTTCTCTAGCTCATTTTATAGATGAGGAAACTGAGGCAAACAGGACAAAGTGACTTGCCCAGGGTCACACAGCTGATAAGGTTAGATTTAAACTCAGAAAGATGAGTCTTCCTAACTGTAGGTCCAGCACTCTATCCACTGCAACTACCTAGCTGCACACCCTAGGTGACTTCTAAGTAGAGCACATTAAAATCCCCACTTCCTCCTACCTATGACACAGATTTTCATGAAAGTCTTAAAAAGGTAGAATTTTAGACCTGCCTAACTTCTCTCAGGAGGCAGTATGGTTCAGTTGAAAGTATTTTAGATTTGGAGTCTGACGACCCCGCTTCAAATCCCAGCTCTGTCACTGTGTGACCTGTGGTCATTTTCCTTAACTCTTTTTAACTATCAGTTTCCACATCTGTAAAACAAGATGATTGGACCAGATGACCTTCTGGGTATTTACTGTCAGCTCTGGAACTATGATCCTATTACCTCATAGTCCCTACTAAATTATAAGGTCCCTGAAGTTAAAGCCCATGTCCAAAACTAAATTTCTACTTCCTTCAGGCCTTAGAATATGTAGCTACTATTTTGATTTTTTTTATTCCTGACATATGGATTTTAAGGGATCCTACTTGTTAGATTTCTTCTATGTTCTCGACCCTTTCTCAGGTGCCATGAGGGATACACAAGTTTTCTGTCTTAACTGGAAAGCACTGAAAACCATCAGTGATCCATAACAAGCCACAATACATATGATTGCTGAATTTTGCCAGTATCCACAATCATGAGTAATGGAAAGGGCAGCTCTCAGCTGAAATTTTCTTTTCTCTCATTAAATTCCAACATCCTACTCAAAGATCGTCATCTTACTTCTCAGAGATGGGCAATCACTTTAGTTCCTTTTGGGTCATCACAGGAGTTCACTGTGTTTTCCCACTTTTGGAAATTGGAAAAAGTTTCAAAAGGTTACCATCATAATCCCAGAGAGTGGTATAATAGTATATGGATGACAGTGTGTTGTATTTTACGTATGTTTCCAGGTGGGATGAAGGGGAGGGAATATGTAGGGGAATTAAATTCTTTGTGCTCTCGAAGGATTCTAGTTTGATTGGGTTTGGCATTCAGTACGTGAGTTCGGTATATGCTTGGCTTTTTCCTTAGCTCACTCAAAATGCATACATACTCTTTTCCCTTCTCCTCCCCTGTCTCTTCACCAGCCTCCTTTCCTTCAAACTCAAGTGTGTGATGTTTAGATGTGTATGTTGCCCAGGGACACAATAACTGGTCTCATGGCTTTCCTGTCTTATTTAGGTGCATGAAATCTTGAAACGTACATCCTGTTCTCGCGCCAACAACATGATGGGTGAGTACAAATTGCTTACTGTCACGTGGATGAGAGTGCTGATGGAGCTGCTAAGGTGGCCAAGTACTCTTCTTTCAACAACTCAGTTGGTGGAAAAAAAAACACCTACAAAAATAAACAACCCCTCCTGCGCCCCCCTCAACCCACACACAAACACAGATGGGTGCTTTAGCACAGGCTGAGAAAGCTCAGGCTTTTCCTAAAAAGACCAGCTGTCATACCATCCCTGTAGGGGTTCCTGCTCCCTTCCTTGGCCCTTAGCCCTTCCTCAAATCCTCAACCTAGTACAATGGCTTTTCCTTCTCTCTGTATTTACCTCCACCCTTCACCTATATCCACCTTTTGCTGAACCTTGCTGTCAGTATCTTTGAAGTCTATTAAATAGCCATCTGTTTTCCAACAGTGTTATGTAGGTGATAAGAAACATTTTAGACATACAATTCTGGGCCTCTGGTTGCTTGTAGTCTGGTGTTATATCAACCCTCATGCTGACAGATAAAACAGGCATGATAGAATAAGAATGTACACGTGCGAATTAAATAATCTTAAGAGCTTGGAGAAGGAAATTGTGAACCCACTCCAGCATCCTTGCCAAGATAGACCCAAATGAGGTCATGAAGAGTTAGACACAACTGAAACAACTGAAGAATGAAAACATCAAGAAATAGTAGAGACCTTAGGGGTCTTCTATTTCAAATGGGTGGAAAGAGCCTTGGACTTTGAGCCAGAGGGCCTGAGTTGAATTCCAGGTCTCCCACTTTCTATATATGAATCTGAGTCAATCATCCCTCTGGCTGTCACTTTTCTCATCTGTAAAATGAGTGGGTTGGACTAAATTCTATCCAATCCAAGGAGTATTCATTAAGTGCCTACAATGTGGAAGATGCTGTACTCTGTGCTGAGGAATACATCTATTAGGAGTATCAGAAAAGGCTTTCCATAGTTGGTGGTATGAATGTGAGCCTTGAAGAAAGCTAGATGATTTTCAATGTTCCTTCAACCTTAACGAGCCTATTAATTTCTCATTCCATTTAAGAATTTTATTCTATTCGGCAAACATCTTTGAAATGCTTAAGCACTGTGAAAAAAGATCACTTCTCTTTCCACTTCTCTGTGCTTTTCTACCTCTTCCTTGCCGATGGATTAAAAAAAAAGATAAATTAAGAATATCTGTTCAAATTTAATTGCCTCATTCCCTGGATTTGTATTTGGATAAAGTGTTTCCCCATAATTTCTCCTGATATACATATAGAAGCAGGAAGCTCACTAGTAAATAGTACTAGTATTTAGCCCTAACGCATAGTAAATCCCATTCTATTTTTAGAAATGTAGAATATTTTTACTTATATTAAGTCAAACTTTGTTTTCCTCCAATGTCGACCCTTTAGTCCTGGTCTAGTCTCCTAGAATAATATAGAACGATTTATATTTTTACATGACCACCATTCAAATTTTGCAGACAACTATTATATTATTCAATGCTGTTTTCTTTTCCACATTTATAAGATGTTGCTATGATGTAAACAAGACTGGCCATAATGGAATGAGTCTTTGCATTTGAGTTAAAGTATCTGGTGGAGAGGAATTTGGTAATGTTAGATTGACTTTGGCACTCAGACTGAGAGTGAGTTCACATGGACATTTTAAGACTATGGAATTTTGATCCATTAATTAATTTCCTAGGAGAGTTTGAGGAATAGAATAAAAATGGCAGACAAGAAACCTTATACCCTGGAAGCACTATTTGGTTGATGCTGGTGCTCCTATGGTCAACATAGGTCCTATGATGCAACAAGAATGAGATAAGTCAAATCAAGGTAAAGTGATTTAGAAATTTGAGGAGAGAGAAGTCGCTTCCACCTTAGAGGTAAGGTGAGTAGGAGTCAGGGAAGGTTACATGGAGGAGGTGAAATCAGATTTAGAGCAAGAAGCAAGTAAGGAACTTGAACCAGTAATGAAGTGAAGATTGTGGACTTTCTAACCTGGGGGACAGTAGACAAAAGGATTTGATCTCTATGTGCCTGTTTCTTCATCTATAAAATGCAACAGTAATGCTCACCTTTTCTACCTCAGTAGCATTATGAACAAAGTGACTTGTCAAGCTCAAATGGATACATACACTATGAACTGTTATTGTGACTAGATGGAGACAGGGCAGAGGGGATCCATTCTGACTATGCGGGATGGTAGAAACAAATGCATGGAGATGGGAGGGAGAATCATGAAAATAAATAAGGCTCAGGGAGTAGGTTGGCTCCAGATTATAGAGAACCTGGAATTCTGGTGTCCATGAAGTCCCAGAGGAGTACTTTGGTAGCAGCAAATGCTGGGATTCTTTGCTGTTAAAGTTTCTTTTGAAGAGTTTTATACTACTCAATTAATGTCAATGGAATGATATTCCTTTGATTTGAATTAGAATTTTTGAAATGCTTTATCATTAATTTGTGGGAGACTTTGAAAAGGATTAAAAAATAATTGGTTTCATGAAATTACTGAATCATAGGCCTTGGAAATAATTAAGCCCAGCCCCTAATTTTACAGATGATGAAACTGAGGTCCTTTTTTAGGGTTACACAGCTAGCACCTCCATTGATGGAACTCAAATTCAGCTCTTCTCCCTCTCAAGTCCAGTACTCTTTCCATGACATATGGTTTCCAAGCTTTGAGAAAGATTTGGCTTTTAGGGGTTATGACTTCCCTGAGTTAGTATGAGTCAGCAGTGCGACATGGCTGTCAGGAAAAACAAAACCAAAAACCCTAACGTCATCTTAGTCTGTGATAACTTAAGTATAATATCCAGAACAAGGGTGTGCAGTCTATGGGGTGGGCAGTCCTGTGATTGTGCTGATCTGCTAGGATATTTCTGATTGCTATGACACTCCTCTAATACAGAAGCCCAACCAGTCATTGCAGCCAAGTGGTGTTGCTTACCCAGTGATCTGATTTTTGGTTCTCAAAATATAGTCATGTGTTTATAAACCAACAATTAAGTACAAAGAAAATCCCATTTAAGAGGATGAGTCAATCCTTTTATATAAGGTAAGACTCCTTTTTTGCAATGAGGATAATCATTAGCCCCCATTTGTCTATTATACAATGGGTTTCCCCTGTTCCTCCTTGTCTAGTCTGAACCTTCCTTCCCAAACTACCTTCATTCAGGTTTGTGTGGATATGTACTATGGGGGTGTGGAAAAGGGTAAGAGAGCAAGAGACAAATAGACCTTTTAATTCTGCTGGTCTTATTCTGCTTCCTTCAGGATGAAAAGGCAAAACTCCTTTTCAAGGACTCTAGGAGGAAAAGATTCCAGAGAGCAAATGGTCTCCAGGATTTATTCTACAAAATTTGGATTCAGTCAAAAGGTCACATTTAAGGATCTGGAAGGTCACATGTGGCCTCAAGACCCCAGTTGAAGGATCACTGGACTAGGAATTAGATTGCATCTAAGTTCTAGGCTTGGTTTTGCCGTGGACCAACCAAGTGACCTTGGGCAGATCATTTCCCTAATCTGGAGCTACTTAAGTAAAATGAAGGATTCATATTAGATGACATCCAAAGGTCTTTGCAGCTCAACTGTCTGTGGTTCTAAGAAATTTGTCTCATGTGGTCTTTATTGCCATTTTTTCATTTTTAGGATGGTGGAGGAAAAAGATTATGGGAATAGTAGCTTTCCCTAGAAACTCTGTTCAGAGGCATGCCAATTTAGAGACTTGACTAGTCTTCTTTGTAGTTTTCTCTCCTTGGAGGAGGGATGCCTTCATTAGGTGTACATGGCAAATAACCCAGGCAATGAAACCTTAGGTGGCTTAAATTCTGAAGAAGTGTGACTTCTAAGGGCTGTGTAAATTTATATGGCAGTTGCCATATTGCTTATACATCTCATTCTAGAATTTCATGAAATATCAGCACCCAAAGGAGTCTTTTCAGGAGTCACTGTTTTCCATCCCAAATTATATGGCACATTGGTAAAAGAGCTCCATTTTGTTTTCCCTTCAACTTCTCTCATGTCCATAATATCAGCATGGTGCTTCTCAGTGGCTCAGAATAGGGCTCCATCATCTAGGGAGAACAAAAGAGCTAGGCATTGTATAGGAGGAGAGGCCCAATTTTAATTTACAGGTTTTTACAAAGTAAGAACTTTTTGTAGTAAAAGTTTTGTGGGCTGAAAGAAATTTCAACATAGTGGCCGAAAGCTAGTCTATGGACTTGCAGTTGGGAAGCAATGATTTGTTCCAGAGCTTACTGATGGCATGTATCCCTCTTTTTAGGTCTTGATATGGATTTAGAAAATGAATTACTTTATCACCTCTACTTGGGTATATTCAGTTGGGTATATTCCTTTTCTACTGTCAACATTTCAAAGTGTTTAATGCTTTCCTCCTTGTCTCTGAATGTAAGAAATTATATAAAGGTATAAATATATTTAATTTGTTTATGACTTTTGAAGGGGCAGCTAGGTGGGTGGATAGAGTGCTGAGCCTGGGATCAGGAAGACTCATCTTTATGAGTTCAAATCTGACCTCAGATACTTGCTAGTTGTGTGATCTTGGGCAAGTCATTTAACCTTGTTTCCTGTTTCCTCATCTATAGAATGAGCTGGAGAAGAAAATGACAAACTATGTCAGTATCTTTGCCAAGAAAATCCAGAAATGGGGTCAGAAAGAGTTAGACATGACTGAAAATGACTAAACAACAATGACTTTTAATATTACAGAACTCTGGATCTTTAAAGCTTTAGAATGTGAGCACCTTAGGAGTATGACTGTCTCACAGTGCTATTTGCACATCTTAAGTGTTTAAAAATGCTTTATTCATTCATTCATTCACTCATTCATTCATTCTGTGTCTTACTACCCCACATTTATACCTGCTTACTGTGTTCTCCTTTCTTCTTGCCTATGCTTCCCTATTTTTTTTAAGTGTCCATCCTTAGAGAACTTTGTCCACCAGTTAAAGTCCTTGACTTTTGATATTATCATGTCTGGACTTATCCACATCACATCTTCTGAGAAATATAACCCAGAAAATGTTTCCTCATAATGAAAGTTTTCTCAACCTCAAGAATTGTGGGAAACGTTTTCATAGGGTCAGTTATAAATCCATGCCAAGAGAATGGAGGAAAGACTTTAAGGTAAAAACAAAGGGGAAGAAAGAATTGGAAAAGGTCTAATGGTGGTCTCATCTTTGTCATGTAGCTAAGAAAGAGAAGAAGCAGTGGGTGAACTCTTGGAATAGCTTGGGAAACTCTTGGGGAGCTCTTGAGATTTGGAAACAGCTTGTGACACACCCAGAAATGATGGTATGGGTCTACAGGAAACCTCAAAAGTGATAGGTCATTTCGTAAGGATGCGTGGAAGAAGAGCTGAATATGCTTGATGAATTTTTGCTAACTTAACTAATTGTAGACATGACCCTAATTACAGAATCCTCCTATATTGCTGAGGCATACATCTGTGACGTGTGAGAGAGTCTTCCAAGACTTTTAAGTTATGAATAATGTTGCCAACTGTTGGTGATTTCTGTGTCAGCAAATGATACCAAAGAAGGAATCAAGAATCAGGAAAAAAAATGCTGGAGAGAATGGAGTCCAGGACAAGAAGGTGGAGACTTTGGATTTTTTTTTAACTATTTATAATGAAATTAAGTTGTTCAGAAGAGATATACAGATTTGTTAAGAAAGCATCTGAGAATAGAATAGGGATTTTCAGACCATAACTTAAAATGTAGGAATATTGGCTAGAGACAGAGTGCATCTACAAAGGACTAGAAAAATATGTTTACCTAGAGTCTTGAAAATCTGATCAAAAGAGTCTGAAACTGAGGAGAAAACTGCCTTATGTGTATTGACCAAGGTGAGTAGGTACCAAAAAGCAGAGCAGCTGCAATGTAGGGAGAATAGCAGTGTTCATGCTCAGTAGTTTAAAGGAAACACAATCTTATTAAGAAGCTAATAGTAAAACCCACGATTTTTATATAAAAGCCTAGAAAATTTGAGTAATCAGCCTAGCGACATTTCTAGTGGAAGTGTGCAAATTTGAACTTATAGATATCACATATACTTTGTGGAATAGGACTCACAAGGAGAATAAGGCACAAAAATTGATAGGAGGAGGAAGAGTGAGAGTAGTACTGTATATTATGAATATATCCTGTGAAATTCAAATTCACTTTCTGGGAACATAAGGGTTGAGAGAGGAAGTATAGAGTATTTCAGTGAATATCGGAGGAGAGATAAACAGAAACTGTATTGCCATTGGCATATATTGAAAGTATACTACAAATCACCTGTTCAGAAGGGGGAAATAGACAAAGAGTTTGGGAAATAGACAAACATACTTGTATAGAAGCAAGAGGTTCATTGAGACCACGTAGTGGAGGTCTCCTCACTGCTAAAATGACAGCATTTGGAAAGATTTTGGATTGCTTTGGTGATAACTCCATCCTTCAAAAAACAGAGGAAGCAAAGAAAGGAGCGTCTATTCTGGACTTGGTTCCTACCAGTTAAGAGGCTTGGTTGGTGAAGAGGGCATGATGGCTTTCTTAGGGGTAAAGTGATCCCTTCGTGTTAGATTTCAGGATAAACAATGAAAGGAAAACTGAACAAAATCTGATATGCACATTAGAGTTTGAAAGAGAAGATTTCAAAAAGTTTAAGAAGAATATGTGACCTAAACTTCTACATGAAAAGAAAATCTGAGAAGAGGATAGGAGACTTCTATGAATAAAATCTTGAAGGTGCAAAACGAAATATTTCCAGCGGAGAAGGAAAGTTGGTGTTGTATAAAGAAGCCAATTCAGACATACAAGGTCTAAAAAAACTTAGATTTTTAAAGTATGTATTTGATTGCTGAGAAAATAATGGGACAAGCTCAAACTCTATTACTATCCCCCCCAAAAAAATGATTGAGAAGCCATCACTAATTACGAATCAGTTTGCCTACTTTCTCAACACGATCTATACAAACATTGATATTATCCTTGCTCAACATTATCAGAAAGGAATAGATAGATTTTTTGCAAATAATTTTGAGAGATCACATCTTTATAGTCACATGATGAAAGATGAATAGAATAAAAACTACTGATGTATTTATTGTTACATTAATTTTAAAAATATATTTAACTTAGTGAGCAAAATACTGACTTCAAGAATATTTCTCAACAACAAAAATCATGTATATATTAAGATTATGCTAGTTTAACCTTTGTGTTCATTGAACCCCTGACACAACAGACCTACATACATTCTTGGAGTACTTACTAATTTGTTTTGCCTCTTGTTTCTTCCAAGTTTTCCACAAGTAATATCAGAATTTCATTTGTGTTTCTTCTCAAAAGAAGACTCTTATCTCTACTATATATACTTAGGTTTACAAGACATTGACTATATGATAGATTTTATCTGACCTCATAGAAAATGAAGAATGATATCACAGATCCCTCAATAGTCATGAAAACTCTCCTCTCCCCTTTCCTGGTGATTTTTTAAGTAGTTTTACTCCATAGTGGACTGTGTTTTCACTCAGAAACTATACAGTCCACATGACTCACAGTACCAGAAAAGGTAGAAGTTCATGTTTCTGTTTGGTACATAGGAAGAATGATCATCTTTCTTCTTTGGGACTAAAAAAGGGTGTTGTCAAAGACTTCTTTCCAGATCTGAATGAGATTGGGTGACTATCTCTTTTCCCACCTTTTCTTGTTGCATTTCTGAATCCCTTTCCTTCTTCTGGTTCTCATGAAAACTACATCTTTGGATCATTCGGTGTTTCTGAGTCTTCATGTGGACCCTAGGCATCTGTCTAGGTCTTGTGGATGTACAGAACCCTCTCCAAATCTGATGTAGATTGAATTTTCTCATTATTTCTGGCTGCTTTTCTATGTTCCTCTATCTTAGCTTTCTGCTTCCTTTGAAAAGTAAGTCTGAGAGCCTCCTAAGGTGTAATATGATATGTTGAAGTGTGTAACACCCAAGTATTGTGTGATCTTTACTGCAGACAGTGAAAACTTCTACCTTGATAGAGGGTTATATCTTATTCGAGAGAGAGCAGTGGGTAAGGAGCTTAAATGAATTCCTCTGGTACAATCCCAGGCACAATATATAGGTAACCTTTTTCCCATTTGAATCCTTCATGAACATCCTTCATAAAAACGACAAATGTCTTTGCCAAATAAAGTTTCCCTGTTTTATACAGTATTTGGCATTCATAATCAGTCACTGAACAAAATTATCTTTGTGATTGTATTAATAATGGAATTCTATGTAGCACAGGACACTGTGAGTCATGGACCAAATAGTTTCTGAGGGAATGTGAGATTTAGGAGAGGGGAGTAGTTGCTCAAAATCCTCTAGAGAGGCAGGAGAATTGTGGCTGTTGAGGAACTTTTATATAAGCCTCTTTTGTGTTCTTTATGGAGCTAAATAAACTTTAGCAACCAGCCAAAGTCCTTTTAGAGCCATCCAAATTTACCATGACTTTGAGGAGTAGCTTTTATATGACCATAATGATGCCTCAAGTGATAGGAAGAGCTTGTAGTCTTGAAGAGTTTAGAATCAGTGTGAAAATGATTACAATGAAAACATTTTGATTCAAAAGGGCTCTTAAGTTTGAATCATTTTTTCAGGCTTATTAACATCTCAAAATCAATAAATTAAATTGGACTGCACAGGGCTGTGGGGAAATTTTACAATATCTCAAGTCTAGAGACTTTTTTTAGGGAGGGAAATTCTTTAGGGATTCTTTTTTTTTTTCATTGCCATTGAGGTCCTGTAGCCAGAGAGATCATGGAGGCCCCACTTTGACCATATCTAAGGGGGTAAAAAGTCTTCTCATTCCTACATATGGAACCTATTGTTACCTTGAATGGACAAAAAATTGCTGATTGATGGATTTCTCTTTTCATGGATCTTTTGGTGTCAGAGCACTTAAACAAATAGAAGCTTTGGATGCCCCCTCCCTCTCTACTCAGGAGATGATGTCTTAATTATTTTGACCGATGCCAGACCAAGCTTTATGTTGTAAACATCTGGTTTATCATTTAGCCAGCTGAGCTGGTTTATATTTTGTTAGAAGAAAAGACCCGGGATTAAAGGCATTTAAGTAATTAAGCACATGTCAAGACAATTTGGTGATGGGTAAATATAGTTTCTGCTAAATGCACAGTGTAGCAGATCTGGTTTAGATTTTTGTTGGGCTGGAGAATGGGGATGAAAGAAGAATGTTTGGTGAGCTGGGACCTATTCAGGGGAGAATCAAAACCAAATGGATTTTTCAGGAGCTAAGACATCGTCATCCTCTAAATACCTGTGTGGTAGATAAAAGTTTCCTTTGAGTTTGTCCCAGAGGGAAGAGGGTTGTTAGACCTTGTCACCAAACAGGCACTTAACAATTTTGTGAGATTCTCTTTGAGAGTCAAGCCATAAACTTTAGCTACTTGTTTTTTTCTTCATCTTTAGCAAGATAGAGGTGCCCATGAGACTACTTACGAAAATTTGTTTTTTTTCAAATTTTTGTTCAAGGTTGTAGTATCATGAAATTGTCAAAGTCATTCATAACCCATGATCTTTTCACTCAGAATGCCTCTGTTTCTAGACTCTTTGCTCAAAAGAGATTTGTTGCAGCTTAGACAATCTATCTAAGCCAAAATCTGGTTAACAGCTTTTCATCACTTCTCTTCCTGCTCTGTGGATATGGGGCACAAGGACCAAGATCTGTAGCTAATCTCTAGCAAATTGGATCTCAACAAACAGTGGAGGGTGACACCTAGCCTTGTCCTTGCACTCATGTTCTTTCACATCTCTCCCATGCCTACTGACTGTGTCTTCTGCTTTCTAAGATCCCTGGATTTCACACTTTCCCACTTGGTCCCATATGTATCCAGTGGGTCCTTCTCATGCCAAACTCATTCCGAAGTGCTACCTCCCAGAAACAGCCCAAAGGCCAACCCTTGGTACACACTCCTTCCTTTCCATACTTAGGATGGTTTCCACCCTACCCCAAAGCTACACTAGCTCTCAGACTATTTCCTGACACTGGGGGATGCAGTCATTTCTTAGTTTTCATCCCCTTTCCTGAACTGCCGCCACAAGATCCTCAACCTCTGACATTCAGTCCTCAGCAACCTGAAAGCCCAGGTTCTATCTCTTGGTCATGACACAAATGGTATCAGGCAAGAAAACAAACAGCAAGTTTGTCAGAAACTAGTTTTCATTATATTTCATAGCCTTTGTCCTCTAGAAACTCTCAGGGAGGCATGGTAGAAAAAGAGATAGATCTCAGTTTGCATCCTAGATTCATTATTCATAGCTATATGACCATGGATAAATTACTTTGCTAATGTTAAACTTACTCATCTGTGAAATGGGGATGATAATCTAATTATAGATGAGTAAATTTACTATAATATGTATATGTGTACACACACAAATATAAATTATCTGAGAGATGTCTTGGGCAATGGTAAATTAAGTAATTTGCTCATGTTCACATGGTCAGGTATGTGCCAGAGCAAGGACTCTAAGGCCAGAGCAGCTATGTGGAGCAATGGATAGAGTATTAGGTCTGGAATCAGGAAGGTCAGAATTCAAATCTGACCTCAGGCACTTACTATCTGTGTGACCTTGGGTAAGTCACTTTGCTTCTGCTTGCCTCAGTTTCCTTATCTGTAAAATGTGAATAGTAATAGCACCCGTCTCACAGCGTTATTGTGAGGACCAAATGAGATATTGGTAAAGAGCTTAGCACAGTGGCTGGCACATAGTAGGCACTTAATAAATGTTTATTGAATTTAATTATTGATCATAAGTGTGATTATATATGTGCATATATAAGCATATACATAGACATGCATATATTATATATCTAAACCATGACAATACATATGAAAAGTTAGATTTGAGGGATTTTCTTCCCAAGGTTCTTCTGTGCATATAAATATACATATATATATATATATATACATATACATATGTATGTGTGTGGTGTGTGTATACACACGTATATGTATGTGTATATGTAAGCATATATATATTTTTATATATGTAAGTATAAATGTATAATAATTAGCATTTATATCACACTTTAAGGTTTGCAATGTACTTTACAAATATTGTGTCATTTTATCTTTGCAGAATCCCTGGGGGGGGCAGATGATGTTACTATTCCCACTTAGCAGAGGAGGAAACTGAGCCTGAGGATGACATACTCTGGGTCACATAGCTAGGAAGTGTCTGAAGTCAGATTTGAACTCAGATCTTCCTGACTCTAAGTCCAATGGTCTATCCATTGTGCAAACCAGCTACCTCCTAGATTCCCAGGCAGCTGTTTTTAATATAACAAGATTCCCATTAACATTGATAGGAATTTCCCATCCAATATATTGTATAAGCTGAGGCTATGGGTCCCAGGTCAGCCAATCTAGTATGCTTAAACGACCCTCTTCCCACTCCTCACCCCAGGGGAGCCCTGTGGTGAGGGTCTGGGTATACCCTGGGTTGGTTGTAGGGAGGAAAAATCTTAGATGCGATCCTGAAGAAGAAAGCTTAGTATGGCCAGATGGATTATATATGATGGAATCAATTAGCCCATTTTTTTAAAAGGGAGGGAAAAAATGATTTTCAAAGGAAGATCTTTCAAAACATTTGATTTTTTTGCCCTTTAAACTTATTTCCTACTCTGTTAAGAGTAGCATCTTGAATTCTGAGTTTGGGGTAAAAACCAATGGACTAAGGAAAGTTGTTGTTTGCCACTCACATTTCTTAGAAGCCACTGATAAAATGGCCTTTAAAATGTCATTGGGGTAGATCTTGGAGATTTGGGTCTTTGACATAAACTAATTGCCAGGATCATATTGATGAGGCAAGGAGTTGGGTGCTTGGCATCCTTTTCGTGAGGAAAAAAGGATAGGTAAGGACACTCAATAAATGTTAATCTAGCACCTTCTATGTGCTTAACAGAGGCTAGGTGCTTATAAAACATGCAGAATAACCAGAAGAAGGCATTCAGGAAGTTCATGAGTACTCAATGCTGTAGTAACACGTATGAAAATTCATAAATAGTACAAAGCAGCAAACAATTGGGAGACAAATTGTGTGGCACAAATGCTAAATGTGACATGTAGGTCTTTATGGTACCCTAGCTAGAAACAGTTGACTGCAGGACAAGGAATAAGAATGGGGGTCACAGGGAGAGTTCAGGGAAAATAGATCATTTTGTGACAGATCCTTTTTAGATTCCAAAAGCAGTTGAGAGCAGTTTGTCATGTTGGCTAGAAAGCCAGCCTTGGAATGACAAAGAACTGAATTTAGGTCCTGCTTCTGACTTTGAGTAAGTCACATAACTTCTGAATGGCATAGAAACCTTCTAAGATTATAAAATTGTAGAACAGGTCCTGATTTGATTGGGAAAAGAGAAGAAAGGAGAGACTGGTAAGAGAAATTGAATTGGAAGACACAAGTCTTAATTGCCAATCTGGACCCAGATTGCTGGACCCATAGTGCTCAGGACACAGTGGGAACCAGAGGAAGGCCAAGTGGCCTAACCACCTGCTCTGTCTCTTTCCTGCTGTTTTGAGATGCCCCCCAAATGGCTTTTCTGCTATTTCCTGGCCCCAGTTGCCATGGCAACCCTTTGTGGTGGGGAGGGATGATGAGGGTAGAGGTAGGGGAACTGATAGCCTGTGATGTTTCAGCTTTTATCCATGTCGACAGCCCTTCTGAAACTTTGAACTTCCTTTCCTCCCCTCCCTTGCTGGCACTTGGGACTTTTCCCCTTGATTATTGTAGTGTGACTTCACATTACTGTGGTTACCATCCTTGAACTGATTAATGATGCTCAGAGTGAAATTACAGTCCTGAGAATAACACAAATCTGCAGTTCATTGAGTAATCCAAGCATTCTTCTATCCTTTCCTCCTCCAAATAAAACTCCTTCAATTTTTTCACTGTTTTATGTTGATGATATACAGGAAACTTAAAATCAGAAAAGAAGTCCCAGCCCCTGGTGATATCTCTTCTCTAAATCCACCCAAGTTTTCAACTCATTGGGATGATTGTCCCTTCCTAGCCTACTGTCCCCTATACCTTATATGAATTAGTTATCCTTCTTCCTGGCCATTGTTGGTGGTGATCTCGCAATGGGGTCATCTCCTGTAGCAACATAGTCTTCTTGGGTTCAAACCTTGCACCCCAGAACCAGCTGAATAAGAAAGCATGGTTACTAAATTCTAAGAAGAGGATTGAGAGATAATTGAATGTTACTTCAATGTTTCTGAATTTATGTATAGAAACTGAAAGGTAAGGTGGATAGGGGATGAAGTTTAATAATGTTGATATAGTCTAATTTTGTTATCCACCTTTGTACTTTAGAGAGAGCTATGAGTCATCAGGTTTCTTAGCCTGGTGTCATAAGGCATTATTTTCCTCTCCTTTCCTACTTTTTTTTTAAGTAAAAAGTATTTTTAAAAATCAGGAAAATGCTGTCTTCTCATACCTCGCCTAGGTCGCTCTCTTTCCCTGTACCTTTGAAAATTAAGGAAAAATGAAACCCTTGCTACAAACACATAAAGTCAAGTGGAACACATTTCAACATTGGCCTTGTCCAAAAACTAGACATGCCTTATTCTGTGCTCTGTCTTTCAATTCTCTAACAGGAGAGGGCATCATGTTTCATCATTAGTTTTCTGGAATTGAAGTTGACCATTCAACTCTTGGAGTTCCTAATACTTTCCAAATTGTTAGACTTTACTTATTTACATATTACTATCTTTATATGAATTGATTTCCTGGGCCTATTCACTTTTCTCTGTATCGGTTTGTATATCTTTCCACTTTTCTTTTAAATGCATCTCTTTAATCATTTATTAAAGCACAATAAGATCCTATTACATTTGTATGCCATAACTTGTTCAGCCATTCCTCAGTTATGGGCATCCCTTCAGATTACCATACTTTGCTACTTCAAAAGGGACTATATTTTTGAGCATCTTTAAGGTTTATTTTGCCCAAGATGAATCCCTCCCTTTAATCCCCGTTTCTCCCTTTTCTTTCCTATTTAATTCCTATATGTTGAGTGGAATGTATTTCTGTATCCTACTCTGTGGGTGTGGGTGCTCCTTTATGTGTGTGCATGCATGCATATGTGTGTATATATATTCTTCCCTCCTCTGACCAGTTTAGATGTTACTGAGGTTCAAGTGTCAGCTGTTCCCCATACCTTCTCCTTCTAATTTGTATAGATGTCTACTTGCATACCCCTATGTGAAATAATTTTCCCCAAACTTATTTTTCCTTTCCTTTCCTACTATATTTCTCTTCCCTTCCCTTTCCATCCTTCTTTTTAAATTATTAAAATATAAGAGAATCACTTAGGCTCCTTTTTTGAACCCCGATGATGATAGAGCTCAAAGGGGACACGTATCACCTCTGCAGAGAAGAATATAAGCACCCTTCTATAGTCCTTTATCATTGTTTATATTTACACTTATATGTTCCATTTAACTCCTGTGCTTGAACTTCAAAGTTCATAACTTTGCTCTTTTCATCAGAAAATCTTGCATATCCTCCATTTCATTAAAAAATTCCATTTTCCCATATGTAAGATTATACTCAATTTTTCCAGATAAATAATTTTTAGTTATAAGTTCATATCCTTTGCTTTCTGGAATATAATATTCAAGCTCTCTGTTCCTTTACAATGATGGCTGCTAAATCATGGGTGATTCTGACTATGGCTCCTCCCTCACTGAGTTCTTTCTTTCTGGTTCCTTGTAGTACTTTTTATTTGACCGGTTGTCTCTGAATTGTAGCTATAATGTTCCTGGAAGTGTTTCTCTCCCCCCGCCCTCCAGAAGGTGATTGGTGTATTCCTTCTATTTCCATTTTGCCCTCTGGTGCTGAGAGAGCTGGGCAGTTTTCTTTTAAGATATATATATATATATATATATATATATATATATCTCTTTAAGATATATATATATATATATGTATATATATTGACATTGATTTAATATTTCTTGTCTTATGAAGTTATTGGCTTCTTTCTGGTCCATTCTGATTTTCAGGGAACTTGTTGCTTGTGCCAAGCTGTAAATTCCCCCTCCAATTCTTTCTTCCATAGCTCTCATTTCTTTTCCAAGTTTTTCCTCTAACAGTCTCATTTCCTTTAGAGGAAGCCCTTTAACCTCCTGTTTCATTTTTTCCCCCAGGAATTGTAGTTGAATTTGACCGAAGCTATGTTTTTCCTTTGAAGCTTTTCTTAAAATTTTCTGCCATGTTTATGTCTTGAGCATCTTTGTTAGCATAATGGCTTTTTTGTAATGACATTCTTTTTAAAAAAATTCTTTTCATTCTTCCATACCACTTCTCAACTTTGGACTTGATATTATGGCCTAATTCTATAAAGTTCTGTAGGGAAGGTCTAGGCCAGTCCTTTTGTTGCTTTACTGGGGTAATGAGTATAGTTCTAGGACCTCAGGGACAGCCCAGACTCAGGACCTATGTTCTTTCAGCACTCTTAGAGTGGTTTGATCCATGGTAAAGTGTGATTGCGGCTCTCCTAGTCTGAGCTAACTAGTTATCTGACCTAGGTTTGGGTTTGAACAAAAGTAGATTGCTACTAAACTGAGCCACTATTAGCCAGCTGGAAAACTCTGTTAGTTCAGAGTAACAACTGCTAGCTCCCTTTTGGTATGGGATTGCTGTTCTGATTATTTCTCTGAAGGCTTCAGAGTAGGTTGAAAGCTAGAACTGACACTGCTCTGCTCCTGGGATCTGTTTCATGCCACTGTGGAAGGGAGGATGAGTGCAGTCCCTCTCTTCTGTAAGCCCTGAATCTATGATCAGGAACTGGATTACTACTGGCAACAAGGCTGACAGTTTGTACCTGTTCTAGTCATGGTATTCTGGTATGTGTCCACGGGTGTCTGACATGGTTCTGGGACCATCCCCTTCCCAGGTTCACAGCTTTTCCTTGGTGCTAGTGTCCTTCACACCCTATACCAGTTCCCATCCCCAGTGTCCTTTCTGTCTGTATCCCTATGTAGTCTTGGGCTAGAAAAATGATTCACCATGTTTTTTTTTTAATTTTCCTGTCAGAATTCGATCTGATAGGTTTTCTAGAACTGTTTGGATGACTTTTTTTAGTGGGAATGAGGGAAATGGAGCTCATCATTGCACTGATTCCTGTTACTCCACCACCTTGGCTCAACCCAAAAACCCTCCAATTTTTTACCTTTATTTCCTTCTTCTCTCCCTTTCCAAATTTCCCTACTTTCTTCCTTCTCTAGTTCTCCTTTTTTACTGCCCCCTTTTTCCTCCCCTTCCCTATTCTCTTCCTCTTATTTCTTTTCCTCCTTTCCTTTTGTAAATGCCTATCTCTGTGGTGCTATTCTGCATAGCAGACAAAAGAAGAGGCACAAATTTTGTCCTCGATCCCTGGAAACTTATGATCTAAAACAAACAACACCGATACTGTTGGAAAGGAATAATATTCATATAGTTCAATAGACATTGAACAAGTCCGTGAACCAGGGTAATGACTTTACTTCAAGTAAATCCTTTATAGGGGATTTAGAAAAAGTCAAGGATGATTAAATATCTTGTGAATGATCAGAGGCAGAAATCTCCACATATCCAAGGGTAGCACTCTAATTTCAGTGTTACATTCTATCACCCATCCTTATTAACAATATATATATATAAAACAATATAAATACATACAGATTATCTTCCAGAACGAAGGACAAACACAGCAACAAGGTCATGCTGTTCAGATTCTACCCTTGAAGATACTGACCATCTTTGTCTTCCCTTCTTTTGCAGGTATTAATTCATTAATAGCACACAATATCTATGAGGCTGCCTATCCACTGCATGATGTAGGTATTCTGTTATCATTATCATTTGAAAAACAATTTAAAGCAATTGAAAAAACAACTTTGCATGTATATATGGAAGTCATGGCTCTGATATTAGCAGGAATATGTGTATATGAATGGGAATGTGTGTAACTCTGTAACAATATCTGAGAAGTTAATTCAGTAAGTTTGTAGCCTGTTTGTATGTTATCTTGATTGTTGCTTCTGTAAATGTGAACTCCTTGTCCAAATACTAGTCCAGTGGAGAAACTGAATTCTGTGATATTTGTCATTTTCAGTTAAAATAAAGCCAGAGTAAAAAAAAAGTCATAGCTACATGAAACATGATTCATTGGAATGGTAAGTCAATAAATTAGTGGAGCTGGTATTACTGGGCACCAAGAGGCAACAAGCAACATTATTTCATGAATCATTTGGTCATGATGACTTAAAAAACAAACAAGAAAATGGTAATGGTATATACACGAACATCTTTTTCAAAAGATGAGGCAGAGAAGTTCCTGATACAAGAATTTCAGTTCAAATCAATGCATACTTCAATGGTCAGGGACTTCAATGCAAAGGTAGTCATAGAACCTGATGATGAAGGTTATGACAGAAAAATATGATTTAGGATTTAGAAATAAATGAAGCTAAAATCTCCACAAGCAGCCTCACAACTATATAGTTTGCATACTTTCTTCAAGATAGTTGTCAGGAGGGTCCGGATAAGGTGAATATTGAATACCATTATAAAAAAACGAGATTGTTTATATTCTAAAAGATTAGTGTCAATGTGTGAGTTGTTTCTGTATCCATTGTTTATATAGAATTAGACTTGTGAGGACAAACATAAAATCAGTACCAAACTGGAAAGATAAAAGTGAGAAGATAATGGCATACAGTTCAGGTAAACTCTAACCCATTTAAATAGCATAGTAAGACCAAAAAAAGGGGTGATGAGAGGAAGAATTAAAAGAACAGGCATTTGCATTCACTGTTGGCATTTCCCAAGGAATTTTAATCAATGTAAATAAATCACTAGAATGAAAAATTCAAAAAGAGTTTAAAAACTGCTTCAATCAGCAGTACTCTCTCTATGCCAAGCAGAGAGATATGGAGGCCCCAGGCAACATGAGTTAAGAATAGGAACTCAGTTTTTAAAATCTTGTGGAGAAAGATGGTGGAAGATTATGAGCCATGCACTTCCCCTAGCAGTGAGAACCAGTTGGAGGGGAAACCATGTTTATAAAGAGGCTGGTGAGAGACACAATTAAGCCAGATCATCCTAAAGACAAAAATGGAAGAAGGAGAAGAAGGAGCAAGACCAAAAAAATGGAAAAGATCTGTGAAAATTTTCATAATTAATCTGTTCTCCATGAATTTCATTGGAGGGACCACATTTGGAGTCTTAATACCATAATCCTCAACATGCTACACAAGGATGTAGGAATAGCACTAAAGAAACAAAAATGCTGAGAGCAGCTGGACCAACTAAATATGCACAGTGGTGTTGGAAGCAACATATTTGTGATTTTGTTAAGAGACTGGTTCTCTGAATCTCTGAAAGAGGATAGGATATCAAATGCTTAGGGAAAAACATAGACCTTTTCATTTACTGAAAAAAAGCCATCAAGGAAAAAAATAACTATTGATCCATATGCTTGTTTTTTCATTTCTAGAAAATTTTTGTTAAAATTATCCATCCAGTGTTTGAGGTCATATTTGATGGAGGTTTGGAATGAAAACAGGCAGGCTTTCATGAATGATAGTCTATACCAGAGTCACATAATGGACTGGGAAGTGTGAAAAATACAAGATCTCACTATAATTATTGATGACTAATTTAAAAAAATCTAAACCCCAAATTAAATTGGTTTAGTGGAGCAAAATGCCACCTAAAAGCTCTCCTCCAACAAGCTATTTCATATGCATATGCCAAAATCATGCAATATTCCTTGAGAGATGTAACAACATAAATAATTGTGTTTGATCTTCAGAGTATTAACATCAAGGAAGGCACAAAAGCAGGAAGACATATGCTTGTCAAAGATATTTTTACTGACACGGAAGTATCTAGTACAGAATCCAAATAGAAAGAGAATTTCCCATAGATGGTGAGGTCCTTCAGATATTATTGTCTGCAAATGACATTGTGTTAATGCCATCAAGCCCCCAAACACTGCAGAGATTCCTCAATGACAGGCATACTCAGAGAGTTCTAGATGACTATCCCCCAAGGGGGTGGGGAACAAATAAACAAGTGGATGAAGAGTACATATTGTTTGACTATGATATGTAGTTGAATTAACTGCCTGTAAAAATTTGGTCCATAAGTACATACATCTGGGACAAGCAGTGCAGGTAAACAGTGAACTTGGCTTAGAATTAAAGAGGATTGGATTAGATTGCTTCTGGGAAACTATATCATGCTTTTAATGACCCAAACTTTGTTTCTGAAACAAAGATCAGTTTTTTTAACAATGATTTTCTTCTGATGACAGAAAATCATGGAAAATATACTCCTCAGGAATTAAAATTGAGGGCCACCTAGAGATCAGTGGACAGGTAGTGTGAATAGACTGCAATGCATCACTAACCTAGCAGGGTAAGTGGTACAAGAGATATCATCAGGGATATATGTAACTGAAAAAGGAGACAGGCTGATTGTGTAATGAGAGCAAGGGGGTAACTGATACCTTGTATGCTCCTTTGGTATCCATGTAATGTCAAGACTTCTAGAAGAAGGTAGTCAGTTAATTGGATGACCCTCCCAATCCCTTATGGAGAATTTTTGGGTGGACATGGACAAGAGCACACAGGATTAAAAGTAAAGTGTGCAAGTCATGTGATCTCTAATGGCATGGTCTTCTTCCACAACAAAGGATGAACATGACGACTTCAGGTGATGGTAATGAGGATTTGTGCTAGGAGAGCCATGGGTAAAGAGTAGATAGGACATACGTGGGAGACGTTGCAGAGTTGGAATCAATAATATTTTTGAACCTATTTGACATAAATTTTGAAAGCTGAGAGGAGCAGAGATAACGGTAAAGCTTATGGGAGACTGTATGAATGGTGGCTCCATTGATGCAAAGGGGCAGAAAATAGAACAGATTCTGGTGGGGAAGATAATAAGCTTATTTCGGAACATGTTCAATTTAAAGTATTAATATGGACAGTACTCTGTGACTCAAAGGATAGGTCAGGTCTGGAGACATAAATTTGAGAGTCATCTGTGAGAGGAGATCTTTGAGCCCATGGGAAAGAATGAGATTTCCAAGGGATAGGAGGTAGGGAAAGAGAAAAAAGAAAGCCAAATACAGAACCTTGGGAAAGCCCAACAGTGAAGAAGAAAGGAAAGTCAACATTATTGAGGTAGGAGGAGAATTAGTAGAATATGGTAAATGAGGTAAGAGAGAAAAGAATATCTAGAATGAAGGGATGATTACTATTGTCAAATCTGTCAGCAAAGGTAAGGGAGCTGAGAAGTGAAAACCCCCCCACCACTGACTGGAGCAAAAAACTGCCTCATATTAAGGAGAGAATGGGTGCTAGGGCAGTGAAAGTACCAGGTAAAGATTTTTCCTTAAAACTTTTGTCAGCAAAGGCAATATCAGGGATGGAATGGTAGCTAATAGGGCAGAGGAGTCAAAGGAAGGGTTATATGGGGGGACCATTGTTGGAGAGAATTGAGTATGTTTTACAGATAGATGGGAAAGAGCCATTTGGGGAGATAAGGAGATTGAAGATGTATGAAAGAGAAGGGATAATTATTGGTGTAAGGTTCTGGAAGAGGCATTAGGGGTTCAGATGACAGGAAAGTGCAGGGAGAGGTATTAGCCCTAATAAGGAATAGAGATGCTTATTTTTTGAGATGAGGAAGGGAGAAGGAGAGATGGGGTGAAAATGCTTAGAAATTTTTACTTGTGGAGGAAATTTCCATCCTATGTTCTCCATCTTCTCAGTGAAATAGGAGGCTAAATGTTAGTGGTGGGGGAATATTATTTGTAGCCTCAAGAAAAGAAAAGCGTTAGCCTGATCACAGAAACGAGGCAGAATCAAAGATGAAAGCAGTGAGTTGATCACACATTGTGAGTAGATGAAACCAGCTTGATTTCATTATATTTTTTCATTTTATTTCATTACATTTTTCTAGTGACACTCAACAGACTGGGCTAATGAGTGGAAAAACTGGATGATGATGGGTCAAAAAAGCATGGATAATTGAAATCCATGGATAATTCTCTAACACTTCGTTTGTTATTCCCAACATGTGATTTCATCAGTGTAGGGATTTTTTAATGGGGGAACCTCCTTTATTCAGATCACCGACTGTTCTGCAAGTTAGTCTTAGAAACTTGCTATTAAGAGGTTAAATATCCTGCTCAGGGTTATACAGTCAGTATGTGTCACAGGTAGGACTTGAATCCAGATTTTCCTGACTAGAAGTTAGCTTTTTCGATCACTTATGCCACTTTGCCCCCTTTTCCCATGTCTGGACTTTTGCAATCAGTTTCTAACACATTTAAAGATATAGATATCCATTGAATTTAATAAGCCTCAAGCACTTCACAACAAGGGTCAAAATAGATTGGCCTTAGTTTAAGTTTGCTCCTTTCCTTGTCTTTGACCTGATGGAGGGATGGAAGAAAGACCTCACTTACCCTGGATTAATTAAGAGGGGACTGTACATGATATCTGGATTGATGGCATAGAAATTTCTCATCTATGAATTTCTTTTCCCTCACAACTTTGGAAATTCTTTCCATAACCATAGATATGGTACATGGACATAGTAGGACAATTCATTTAAGTCAGTTAAAGCAATTTATGGCAAACACTATTATCGAACATGAGCTTTTTCTGAAACAGACATAGTGGATACATTCTATATGGGAAAGATGTCGATTGATAATTACTACAAATTACTTAAAAATGTACATCAAGAATATGGAGAAATGTGGGAAGATTTACATAAAGCAAAACAAACAGAACCAGGAAACCATCATAGATAATGTCTGTGACAATGTAAATGGAAGGAACAACAAAAAATTGATACTAAATGCTGTGTAATTAAGATGACCAAGACTGATGCCAAAGAAGAGATAGGAGAATGCATGTCTTAGTTATTGGGGACTGTGGATGTATGAAACATTTTATGTAATTTGTTGATGTCATCTCGGTTAGTTTTGTTGAACTTTGTTTCTTTTTTCTTTGTTATAAATGAAGACATTTGATTGGAGGAGGGTGAATATGATAGGAAATTAAGATGGCATAAAAACATCAACAATTTAAAAAAATAATATTTCTGATGCTTCAGAATTTTAAAAAGCTTTGGGACACCAGTTCTTCTCTATTCTTCTCTTTGACTCATCCGTTATCCTTCCCTTTGCTTCAGGGTGAATATGAAGGTCCTGAGACTGACATGAATGACAGAAAGGTAAGCCTGCTATATAGACAAGGCTATATAGACTTAAGATAGTGTACTGTGTGCCCATGAAAACAATGAGGGAATGGAGAATTGGGAGGAGCTAAAGAGGTGAGACATTCACCTTTAGTGTTGGAAACTTCCATGGGGAAACTCCCTCTACCAAAATAGATCAGTAGCCCTGTAAATTAACAGCCTTTAAAGAGTTTCCTGGAGGGACACTGAGCTGTTATCTTGACTGATCACTCATCTGTTTGTTTGTTTATTTATGTGTGTTTATCACTCATTTATTTGCGTATATTTGTCTGTCTGTCTATCTATCTGTCTGTCTGTCTATCTATCTAGTTTCCTGACTACCTGATTGAGAACAACGGTGTGGGGTGTGTTCAGGGAGGACCAGTACCTTTGGTGTGATGGCTGCTGAGCCCTTTTCAGGGCTCTTTCCACCTTTGGTGTCCACCTGTTTCACCCAACCTGTGGCTCCAAGAAGCTGCAGCATACACAGGACCACACCCCACTAAACCGTTTTGACGGATGGGCCAAACCAAGTTGAGGGTAACCAAGGGGTCTCAAACCCATTGATGAGTTGGGGGGTGTCTACCTCAAGCATGTGAAGACTTGCTGTAGTAGAATGGGCAGATGAGAGCAATTTGTTCCCCAGGCCATGAAGGCAGCTGAAGCAGGCAATGTGGAATGCATAGAGGTTAGTTAGACACCAAGATCATCCACTGCATCCTGAGCCATTGCTAGCCATCTTGACTCTGTCCTGCCACTGGACTATAATGGCTCTGAAGGAGAGAGTGAGGCCAACGACTTCGTGCAACTCTGCCTTACTTAAATCCAATTTACGCACGAATCAAAAGACATCAAAATCAAAAAGATTGAGAACAAAACAACTTCATACACCAGTATTCACTATTTTGCTTAGGCTTCACCCCCTTGTTTGGGGATTTGTCTTTTTAGAAGACAAAACAATGTCCTAAGATAAATACTGGAAATTAGAACCCCAGTCTTCCCTTACTTCCACATTCTTTACACGTGACTAGTAACTTTACCTAGGTTGTAAGCTCCCTGAAGGCAGAGATTCTATATTCTATAGTATGCCTTGTCTAGAACATTGAATATAATAAGTGGTCAATAAGTATCCATTGCTTGAGTGTCAGAAAATCAGAACTTTCAAGTTAGAAGGGAGTTAGAAGGCCACTGAATCTGACTCCCTCATTTTACATGTGAGGAAACTGAGACACAAAGTTATGTGACATTTAAGATCACACAACTAGTATCTGATCAGAATTTGAATAGTGATCTTCTTAAGTCTTTAATTGCCTTGACATAGGAATCATTAAAAATATCCTCTAGGCTTCAGTTTCTCTGTGCACTGGAACCCTGCCTCTGTACCACAAACCTTTCAGGGGAGAACAGCTGTACATTTCCCTGGGTATTGATTTCTCATATGTGCTAGGACTTCGGAATGAAAGGAGTGACTTTTAAATACCATTTAAAATTTGCTGTTTTAAGATAGAGGGTAAGAATGCTTACTTCAGGATTTCTGTGGCTCTGATAATTTACAGCATCCTTCAAACTCCTTACATTTTTTAAAAAATTTGTCTTCTCATCTGAATGTGCAGGGATATATGGTGTAGCCAATACCTATAAATGAGTAACATGGTAGAGAGAGAGAAAAATTTGTTAAAGGTCATCTGGGGACTTCTATAGTGGGGACGTCTTGTTGAAAAGTTGAACTAGATGATAGTGGATCTCTCTTTTGAATCTTGAATTCAATGATTCTTGGAGTCAAGAATTAGGAGGAAAGGGGGCTCCTTTAAAAAGATACGTTTAAATCATGATGAAATATGCTACCTCTCCACCTGGCAAGTGATGGATTCATCCTGAGTGTTGACACACAAACAAAGACACACACACACATATATGTGTGTGTGTTCCTCTCTATACATGCATGCACACATATATGTGTATATGTATTTGTATATGTAGTATATGTTTGTGTGTGTATATATGTCCACCTCTCTCCCTTTTCCCCCCTCTCTAACAGCAGCCAATGGGAGAATTTCTTTTGCTTGGCTATAGACATATATATTATTTATTATTTTTTCCTGTTCTTCAATGGAGGAGGAAATGGTAGATTTTTGATAATTGAAACATATAAAATTTAATAATGTAGGAAGATACCATCACTTTCAGGCACAAAACTCTCCTAAAGGAACCTGAAACCTTGGTGCACAGGGCAGGATTCTTGGTGGTCTATAGAGAGTCCCTCCCTTACAATTCCCAGGGTTAAGGAAGAAGCTGGTATAACTTGCCACCTTCGGACTGGCCTATCTTGCAACAGTTCAACAGTAGCTTCTTGAAGATATCTTCCTACTTAATTATGTGGGGACCTCCCAACATAACCCATCGGGAGGGGGAGGGTGAATTGGCTAATGGGTGGGCTAGAGTGGGAAGGAGGAGGAGGTGGGACCAAGACTTCCCCACCCCCTACCCAACACTGTTGTCTGGAAAAGCATTCATCCCCCAAGTTGCCTTTTGAATAGGTTTCTTTTTATCCTGCCTATTAGGCCTTGTTATGAAGTGTTAAGTATTAAAAACATAAAAGGTCTTTTCCAGAAATACTGCTGAGATTGCTTGCACATGTGCCCTCACTGCCTGCCCAGGGAATCTGCTGTAGTATTTCCTTGTCTTAACCTCATCTGTTTTCTATCTGATGCTAATAGCCTCGGTGTTTAATTTCCTGAAAAGTCCCGGATCAGATTTAAAGGGAAAGAGGGAAACGTTTCCATACTCCTCTTTCCCTATCCCATCTCCCCTCTTTCATACCAACTCTTTTCTGTCTTCTCACTCTTTACATTTATTTGCTTCCCCTTTAAATGATGGTTAGAATCCTCTTTACTTAGGGATTCCCTGCTAAATGTTAGTGAGCCTATCTGAGATTCTGTTTCTCACATTTGTTGGTGAATAATTATCTAGCTGCTCAGATGTCAAATTCAGTCAAGCTTCACTTCTCAGGCCTAGGGAAGGAGAGGCAGGGCATGGATAAGCCAAAACAACAGATAATACCTAAATGGCTTATGTTTAACTTTGGAAATGATGATTTTGAAACTGGCAAGTCTGCTTTCCTAAAGAGGGCATACTTAAAATAATATTTAAGATGCCATAAATCATCTGGTGATGATGGGAGGAGCTTTGGGCCAGAGATAGGTGGTGGGGAAAGCCAGAAGAGGCTTGAGAATTCTAAATACATTGTCTAGAAAGGTTATAAAGGGTTTGCTGAGGAGAGAAAGGGGTCTGTTCCTGTTGGTTACTGAAACAAACTTGGTGCATACATACCCACCCAAGCACACACACACACACACACACACACACACACACACACGCCCACAAGTCCCCATGATGTTTGAAACAAAGCTCCTTTCTCCTGGTCTAGGTGGATGCTTTTTTGGAATCTGCTTTCCCAAGGGGAGAAAGAGGAAAGTTTAAGATCAGCCTCAGACCATCATCCTTCTAGGAACGATGTTCAGTTCCCAATAGTATTTCTTGGGAAGTGTGTGTTTAGGTAGGTAGAAGATGACTTTGTTAATATAGGATTAGGGAATTTGGTGGAGGTAGGGGTTAGGGTCCCAATCCTGAGATTACTGAAACCTTCCCCTTTTCTCATTTATTTTAAAGCACCAATTTCTTTATAACATCTGTGCCTTCCTTCCATTTCATGGCCAGCTATCACACTTTGAATGTGTTTCCTCTTGCTTTCTGGATGTTTTAGTCCTTCTTATCCATTAGCCAATCAATTGGCTTTTATTAAGAGGTTATAATGTGTTGGGCAGTGTATTAGGACCTGGAGATACCAAGATAAAAATTGAAATTGTCCCTCTCATAAAGCTCTTTACAGTCTACTGGGGAAAGTATTTTGCATACATATAAGTACACCCTCTACAGCCTCCCCATTCTCCACACAGCTGCCAAAGGGATTTCCTAAAGTTCGAGGCTGACCACAGAACTCTTTTATTCAATAAACTCTATTGGATTAAGTAGGAAGTCTTCTGTTTGATGCTTTATGCTCTTTACAATCTGGCTGTTTCCTACCTTTCCAGCCTTATTGTCCATTATTTACCTTCCTTAAACGCTCCTTCTTGATGTTTCACGTAGGAAAAGTTCCATTTTCTATCTCCATGCCTTTATATAGGCTGTCCCTGAAAGCCAAAAATGCTGTCCCTTCTCCTCTCTGTCTCTTAAGACCTTCATGACCTAGCTTCTGCATGAAGCCATTTTTCCCAGATACTAGTGCCTTCCTTCCACAAAATTATCTTGAATCTGCTTTATATATGTTCTGTATTTGAATATATTAGATATATGTACATTCATATACATATATATGTGCACATAGATGCGTTTTATCTATATTGTTAAAATATAAACCTCTTAAGGACAAAGTGTTTTAGTTTTTTTTTGATGACAGTGTCTGGCATATAGTTGGGAATGTCATAAAAGCTTGCTTATTAGTTGACCTATATAAAATATTTATACACAAGGTAATTTTAAAGGTAAGCAGAATCAGTAGGCAGATTAGCAATGGCCTCATGTAGGTGTTCGTGCTTAAGCAGAGCTTTGAAGGAAGAAAGAAGCAATATTGATATCAGAGCATACTACAGACCTCTGAGACAGAAGACAGAAATAACTGAGTTCAGGAAATGGATCATGAGCCGAGTATGAAGTCATTTTCTGGAATTCTTTCTCTCTCTGTCTCTCTCTCTCTCTGACAGAACAATTAATAATTTGGAAACTCACTGACTATTTTCGATTTTAAAGAAGACTGGTATCTGAAAGATCATTCTATATTTCTTCTTCCCTTTTCAGCTAAATTCCTTGAGAAAGCTGTGGACATTTTCATCTTCTACTTCCTCTCCTTTCATTCACTTTTAAACTTTTGAAATCTGGCTTCTGACCTCATCATTCAATCAAAACTACTCTCTCCAACTTTGCTAAAAATCTCTTCAATGCCTTTTCTCAATCTTCATCCTTTTTGACCTTTCTGTAACCTTTGACACTGTTGATACCACCTTTTCCTTAGATATTCTTTCTTCTCTGTTTTTTTGGATTTCTGCTGTCTCCTGGGCCTTCTCTATGCCTGATAGATCTTTGTCTATCCCCTTTGCTGGACAGGTTTCACCATATTAACTCTCTGTGCTGTCCCATTTGGTAACCCCACCAATTCCCAAGAGTTTCAATAATCTCTTTGCAGATGATTTCCAGCTTTCTCTTCCAAGCTATAGTGTTGCATTATCAACTGTCTTTTAGACTTCTTGAACTGGATGTTATACAGGCATCTCAGAACTCAACATGTCCAAAACAAAACTTATTATTTTTCCCCAAAGCCTTCCACATTCCTCATTTTCATATTACCATCAAGGGCACTGCTGTCTTCCTATAACCTCATTGTCTTCCTTGACTTCCTCAGTCATTCGCCTTACATATTAAATATATTGCCAAGTCTTATGTAATGTCTCTCAAATATGTTCCCTCTTTCTGCCACCACCTTGGTGCAAGCCCCCTCCTTCTTACACCTAGACGTTGCAATAAGTCTTATTGGTTTTCCACCTCCAGTCTCTCGCCACTTCAATCCATACTTCACTCAAGTGGTGATGATTTTTCTAAATCACAGGTTTGACCATGCCACTCTGCTACTCAATAAAACTTCAGTAGTATTCTATTACTTCCAGAACCAAAAGGAAAATGTTTTGTGTGATCTGTAATGCCCTTCACAACTTGTCCTTTTCCTACCTTTCTAACCTTCGCTAGAAGCATAAAGTATCATTCCTCTCCACGTACTCTATCTTACAGTTATACTGTTCTGTTTGCTGCTCCCAGAACAGGGCACTACGTCTCCCAACTTTACCTTTTCATTGGCTGTTCTCCCTCCTATCTTCCCTGTCCTCTTTCAAGACAGCTCAATTTCCATCTTTTGTGGGAGTCTGTTTCTTGTGCCTTCTCTTTGAAATTACCTTCCATCCACAATGTGTATCTATTGTATATCTGTATATCATCTCCCCCATTAGAACAAGAGCTCCTTGTTCTAAATGAATAATACCTTTTTATCTCCAGCACCTAGTGGTTGATATATATTAAATGTTTTTAAAAAATGCATGTTGAATGACTGACAGATTTAGGAGATGGAAGCAATGACAGATATTGAGGATAAATGTGGTAGTATGGCATAACGCTGTAAGGATAGTGTCAGGATTTGTTGAAGCTGACTAGGACTTCTAAGGATGCTATTATTTTTATTATGTGAAGAAAGATAAAAAACAAAGATTGATTGCTACTTCTCGAGAATGGTATGATGGTAACTAAAGACAGAAAAAGGTAGAACTATTTATCTTATCTTTTGCTTCTATTATCTCTGGCAAGATAATCTTTGGACTGACAACAATCGAGAAAAATTGTTGATTGGAAATTGACACCAAATATAACTAGTGAGTTTATAAAATAAATAAGTAAAGTACCTTGCTTCTCTTAATGAGTTCAAGTCATCAGGTCCAGAAGCTCAATATCCTAGCCTACTGAAAGACTGATGAAATATGATTCTTGAGTCACTACCAAAGATCTTTGAAAGATTATGAAGTTTGGGAGTGGTGTCTCAAAGCTGGAAAAGACAAATGTCTCAGTTTTCAAAAAAGGAAAGAGAATGGAATCCACAAACTGTAGGTTACTTACATAGACTTCATTTCCTGGCAAAAATTCCAGACTGTACTACTATTAGAGAGATGAACATCTTACAAAGGAAATGGTCAGATGATAATGGGGCAGTGTGACTTCATCCAGAGCAGTTCTTGCCAGACTAACCTCATTTCTTTCTTTGACAAAGTTGTTGGATTGGTTTGTCAAAGAGATACTGTAGATACAGTTTATCTGAGTTCAGGAAAGCATTTGAAAATCTCATGTTATCCTTGTGAAAAACATGGAGGAATGACAGCTCGATAATGACAGTTAAATGAATTCAGTTCACTGTAAGCTAGGAAAAGGATCTCCAGTAGAGTAAACCAGGGATTTGTTCTTAGGCCTGTGCTGTTTATTATTTATCAGTTATAAATTTCATGTCTGATTTTTGTATTTGAACACATCACCTTGAATTAAAGTGCACAATGTGTGGCATGATAGCAATTCATCTTGAAAAATATCCAGGAGTTGTGGAGTATTAAAAGTTTGATATGACTCAAAACCATGATGTCCTTCCCAAACTACTTTGAACTTAGCTTGCTTTGAAAGGTACTGACTAGGAGTGTAATTGTCCTACTCTACTATTCCTTGGTCAGACTCCAAATGTGGTACAGTAGTCTGTTCAGGGCCCTGCATTTTAGGAAAGCTTGACATCTGAGCAGTGTCAGAGAAGGATGACAAGAATAGTTAAGGGCTATGAGATCAAGACAGAGAAGAACTGGTTGAAGAGTTGAATTTCTTTACCCTGGAGGGAAAAACACTTGGGAGAGATTGCTGTCATGTGGAAGGGGAATTAGACCTGTTCTACTTGGAACCCAAAGAGGGTGGAAGTTATAAAGAGACATAGTTTGACTTGATATAAGGTAAAACTTTCTAATAACTGGAGCAATTCAAAAGTTTAATGGGCCACTACTGGAGGCAGTGGGTTCCTCCTTTCTATAAGTATTGGAACAAAGGCTGGTTGAACACTTCATTATGTTATTTAGGTCCTCATTGGTCCCTTTTAGCTATGAGATTCTGTAATTGAGTGGTTAATTCTTACTGAATCCATTTTACTGACTCTATCCATTCCCTTCAGTTGTATTAAATACCAGATGTTCTTATATCAAGGGATTATTGGAAGGGGTATTTTAAATTCCCAATGAAGAAGAGAGAGTGAATCCCACAAAGGGCGAGGCAAATGATTTTGTTTTCATTGGACTTTTAGTAACAGAAGAGCATAGGAAACTAGGTTTGTCTCCTTGGCTTTGCCATCCACGTCCCAGCTGTATTACCTTGGACAAGTCTTGTTCCTAGTTTCCCTACGTGTAAAATAAGGACTGGACTGAGATGATCTCTAAGGTCTTTTTCAGTGCTAACAATCTGTGTTATATAGCCTATAGCTATGTAGTGTTCTATGACATCACCACAGGAAAGAGGAATTTGGGTTGGACACAAGGAAAAAACTTCTGACTGCAACACCCTAAGAGTTATTAAGATATGCACAAAGGTTACAGAGTTGGGGGAGGGAAAATTATTACCTCACAAAGGGAATCGTCTGGCTTTTTTGTGGATGTGTACCAGTTCAATTCATTAAGTATTTGTTGTCATCTACTGGTCTCTGCCAGCTGCCTTCCATTCCTGTGGACTCCCTTGGGCCCCAAGATCAAATTCTAAGCCTGATTCTAGGCAGACCTGGCAAGTCCCTATGAGTGGCATTTCCTGTCTGCTTTGGTATAGTCTGAGTGACTCAGTTCCATTTGGGAACAGGCAACCTCCTTACCCTCTTGCAGACCAATTAAGAAGAGGATTCCTCTCCTCTGAGAGCAAGGGTGGGAAAAGATAGGGCTATCCCTGCCTCAAAGCCCAGGCAATGGGGGAGGGGCAGGTGACTTGGGTATTGGAAGAGTACTTCTGCTTCCTTCAGTGGGGAATAGCTATTGAGCTATGCTTCCATTAAGTGCTTAAAGGTTAACAGTTAATTCTGTCAGATGGATGTACAGAACCCAGACCTTGACCCATTATTTTATAGGGAAAAACTGAGGTATAGCATTTGATGGAATGGAAAAAATACTTGTTTGGGTAGAATTGAAGTCCTTGCCCCAGATTTTCCACCTTCTAGATACACTTAGTTTATGAAATTTACTGTTACAAAGTGATGTGATAAAAAAGAATGTTGAAAACAATCTTGTAATTTTTGCAGACCCTTTTCTGGCATGATCATAATGGATTATGGTATTTTCTTCTCAGCTTCCCTCAGAGATATGAAGAAGCAGGAATTAGTTTCACAGTCCCATGCCATCTCCATCTCAATTTTATAGATGGGAAAACTGAATTTGAGACAGATAAAGTTAATCTGCCCCCCAAAACCAATAGGGCCAGTGTCAGGAGGAAAACTCAGGTTTCCTAATTCTAAATCTCATCTTCTGGCTACTGAATTGCCCTAGTATTTGCTTTCTTCTCAGCCTGGGTATGACTGTCCTAGGATGATTTACCCTGGAAGCATTTCAGGCTACCTGAACTCCCAGAGTGGTTCAGGAGGCACAAACTTCATCATACCATATGTGATTTCTTGTCATTGATGGTCTGTTCAGTCATTCTCAGTACTGCCTATTTAACAGGTGAGGAAATCAAGACGTTGCTAACCTTTGGTCAGAAGATGACAGGAGAGACTTAACTTTTCAGCATAGATAATCTTAGCCTTTGAATACAGTCCCCAGCTTAAGGCTGCTAGACTGTGCAGTGGATAGAGTGCCAGGTCTGAAGTCAGGAAGACTCATCTTCTTGAGTTCAAATCTGACCTCAGGTTCAAACCTTTCATTTTGTAGATGATAAAACTAAGACCCACAGAATTGCAATGACTTAGTCAAGGTCATATAGGAAATAAATGGCAACATCTATATAAAAGCCCAGGTCTTCTGAATCCAAATTCAATGGTTCTTTCCACTAAAATGAACTTTCTCTCAAAACCATTGCCCTCCCATGGAGCTGTGTTTCACCATCTTTTCTACCACATCTATAGTCCTCATTAGACCATTGTGCAGCTGTTCAGTTATATCCAACTCTTCATGACCAGGTGGGCCATACTGTCCATGGGGTTTCCTTGGAGTACTTTGCCATTTCCTTCTTCAGTGGATTAAGGCAAACAGATGTTAAGTGATTTGCCCAGGGTCACCAGTTAGTAAATGCCTGAGGCCAGATGTGAATTCAGGTCTTCCTGACTTCAGGTCCAATACTTTATCCACTGCCAGACCTAGCCACTTCATTGGGTACTACTGAACAAACCGTCCAGGCTATTTCGGGCCATGCACCCTTGGGCATAATTACAGGCATTAGTGTTTTGCCCAAACCTCTTTGTGAAGAAAGTTTAGTGAGCTTCTGGGAACCATTTGTTGTTGTTCAGTCCCTTTTCAGTCATACTGGACTCTCCATGACCCATTTGGGATTTTCTTGGCAAAGATACTGGAGTGCTTTCTCATTTCTTCCTCCAGTTTATTTCACAAATGAAGAAACTGAGGTAAACAGGGTTAAGTGACTTGCCCAGGATCACTTAGTCTTTACAGTCTTTTCCATCTGTAAATTCTAAGTCTCTAGAATCAGAATCTCCGATTGCTTGGGTTGGAAGGGATTGTGAAAGCTTATCTTGTGTCTCTCTTTCCCTTTGAATAACCTTTCATTGGACTTGGAGTTATTATTTCAGTTCTGTAGAGAATGTCTGTATAATCACTCACATCAATCAGCCTTGTTTAAGTCTTAGAATTTCCTCAGTTAGAGGACCTTTCTTTTCTCAGTGTTTAAATATCATGTAGGGCAAGGACCACTAGTGCTTTCCAGTCTTTACCTTCCTGCCCTCTGAAGGGTAGAATGAGTGGGCATGTCAGTTGGCCAAATCAAGAGAAAAATGGGCAAGTGATATATCATCATTCTAGCACCTTCTATCTGCTTGTGTATTGCACAGTGTGGATATGTATATATGAAAGTATTATATATGTGTGCATCACATATATATAAATATATATATGCATACACATATGTGTATGTATCTATGCATGCACATACATGCGCATATGTATATACATGTGTATAAACATACATGTGTGAGTATATACATACATTTACACACATACATATATAGGCATGTATGTATATATATATTAGTGGAGGGTAGCTCTACACCTGTAAGCATTTTCAGTTTTCCCTATTATCAGTAGTTTCCTTTGAATCCCTGCTCCTGTTCTGAACCCTCCTATAGTTGTGGACATTTAGGTAACACAGTGGACAGAGCACCAGGCCTGGAGTCAGGAAGCCTTTCTTTCTGAGTTCAAATCTAGCCTCAGGCATTTTGCTACTTGTGTGACCCTGAGCAAGTCACTTAACCCTGTTTGCCTCCATTTCCTGTGAGCTGGAGAAGGAAATGACAAACCACTCCATGATCTTTGCCAAGAAAACTCCAGATGGGGTCATGGAGAGTTGGACATGGCAGAAAAACAACTGAACAAAATAGATGTTGTCTCCTTCTATTATAGTGTGAAATCCTTGAGAGCAGAGACTCTCTCCTTTTCTATTCCAGTGCTTAACATCTAACAAGGACTTAATAAGTTATTTTTGATTCTTCCATTGATTGCCAAACCACTTTCTTTAAGTAGGCCAATGGTTTCCTTGAGCTTTTGTCAAGAGTTGTGGAATGTGATAAGACAAATTTGTTCATTTTGTGGATAAGAAAACAGAAAAGGAGAAGACCTATCTGAGATCATAGGATCATAGATTAAGAACTGCAAGTAACTTTATACATCACCTACGCTGATCTCTTTATTTTAAATAGGGGAGAATTAAGATTCAGAGTTTCGGAGATCTTGTCCTTTGTCCAAGGTCACATCCAAGAGAGCCTGGACGTCAGAACCTTGTACCTGGTTTGAATCTAGTTTCTCTCACTCACAAGTCTGGGGTCAAAACTAGGTTTAAAACTTATGATTTGAGCTCTGACTCTTGGGCACTGTCTATTGCAGTGATTGCCTTCTTAGGGAATTTTACATTCTGGTCTTCAGGGTGGACAGGAGTTCTCTTCTATCCCAGCTTGTACGAAGAAGGTTGGGTTTGGGTTGAAATTGCCAGGCACTCATGTCACTTGGGCCCTTAAGGGAAGCAATGTCTTTCTCTTGTGACGCAGATTTGCCTCCCTCTAGGCCCCACTTGACATCATTGCCATGACTGAGTACTAGTGAGACTGTGATTTGCACTTGGGAGGCAACCAAGAAAACACACTTACAGGAGTGACTTGAGAAGAGAAGGAGGAACAGCTGGCCTGGGGGCCCTCTTTCTGAGCTCTGTTGTATTACAGAGGGGAACATCTGAACTCTGATCTTCTTGCTTGTGGCTTGAGGGGCTCCTCTCTGTGCCTCTGTTCCCTCCTCTATGAAGAGGCACAGATAATATTTCGTTTGGTTTCCCCAGGGTAGAGGATTTCTTTTTGTCAGTTGTCACAAGACATTCTGATAATATACATTCTACATCCAGGCCAGAAACTTCTTCGGTTTCATGGAAATGATACAACATAACTGAAGACCCTTAATAAAAGGAATGGAGCCATTTGGAACTGATACTTATTTAATAAAGCAGCAATGGAGAGTTGATTCTCCATTACACAATACTGGATTTCTGTATAAAGAGAAAAGCAATGCAAAAACAAAATAAACAACACACACACAGACCCAAACAAAGTGATTTCTCCAATGCTTTTTTTTTTATTAAAAAGACATGGAAATAAACTACCTGCTAGAATAAATGATAAAATCATGTTAAAGTTTATTCTATGATCAAGCAACAATGACCATGTTAAGCATGAATTTCTAGGTAATGAATGATTTGTATTGCATTATTAAGTTACTCTATTTATTGGCATAGGAGCTATGGTGCTTGTCAGTATTTTTGAAGCTAGAAAACCACATAGTATAATTGGCTGCTGGAGTTGTTATTATATGATCTTTCATTTGCTTAAGCCAGACTCGAAATCATTGCTGCGAATGCCACATTAAGTCTGTGTTTTCACAGAATCAGAGAAAGTTGTAGTTGGAAGGAACCTCAGAGGCCATATATCTAATGCTTTCATTTAAATGATGAACAAAATGAACCTCAGAGCGATGAAATAATTTGTCCAAGGTCACATAGTTACTAAGAATGAGGGCCGAGACTGGGACCCAGGTCTTTTGATGCCAGACCCAGGGCTCTCCACTACTCTTTAGTTTATTATTATTTATTCTTGCTCAGTTCACACTTCAGTCTTACCTCAATCAAGGTAAGGTAGGGGAATCATTTTATTGGACTAGATATTTTGTTAAACCAGAGAATAGTGTAGAAAAGGTAACGTAAAGCTTGAGTGGAACCTTTCCAGAAGGCAATAAAGCAGTAAGCCCCATGGCTTCTGGAATTGCACGTATTCTTGGGGATGAGGAGGTAGCTTTAGTTACTTATTAGTCATGAATACCTTCTGCTATGATATAGTATAATAGTTTTTCTGGTCCTTATATTTCTTAGGCAACACTCCACTTGAACCCAAGAGTATTGGGAATAGGTTTGAACAGAGACTTTGATGCTGGTAATTCTGGGGTGCCTCGATGAGTACATTGACTTGTTTCTTTTTTCTGTTTCCTTTCTCTTTCCTTTTTTAGCTTCTCTATGAAGAATGGGCACGCTATGGAGTGTTTTATAAGTTTCAACCTATTGATCTCATCAGGTAAGACTTGGACAATAGTAACCATAGGTGTGCTTAAGCTGTGGATGCTGTAGAAGGAGGGGATGCCCAAACAAACTGACTTTTATGTAGAAGGATTTATTGCTCTGCTTTCCATTCTTTTTGTCCCCCGTTCTCCTTCCTCAGAGTGGTTTGAGCAAAGGTGATGGAGGGATGAATAGACTGGAGAGGAGAAGAAGCAATTGTAAATATAACCCTTGTGTCTGAATTGCCCTCCCAACATGAAGAATACTGGGATACTCTGGACAACTTCCCTCTTCTCTTAATTGGGACCCACACCAAGATGATCTGGGAACTGCAGGATCTGACCAGTTCCCAAGGGTAGTCACCAGTTCACCCCACAGAGTTCAAAGTATTAATGATTTTATTTGAAAGTTAATGAGAATAGAAAGACTTGCATCTGAGCCTATAGAAATTAACACTGTCCCCTGGTGAGCCAATCTTCTCCCGGAGACCTATATCATCTTTCTCTAATATGATTTTGCCCTAAGATTCCAACTGCGCCTGCTATTTTGTTATTAATGCTATTTTATGTCCTGCAAAAATCTGCCATTCTTTTTAATCTCTATCAGATTGTGCTCATTTTGCTTTCTCAAAGACAAATTCTCCAGCTATCCCATATGGGACAAAAACATCCAGGTGTATTTAGAGCTCAAAAAAACCATACATTTCTTGTTTTTTTAAGTTTTCCTTTGAGTCCAGTTCTCACTGTCCTCGTTTTGATACAGAAGTTTCTTGGGGCTGTGGAAACATGTTCTTTACAGGTGGCATTTTGTCTCCACAGTTTGATATAGTAGAAAGAATTCAGGATTTGCAATTAGAAGACCTGGGTTCAAATCCCTTGGAAAAGTCTCCTAGTCTCCACTGTATCATGTTGATCTGGGCCTGATCTGGCAACATGTATTCTTACCTTTCTCCCTTCTTCTTTTGTCTGCTCTGGAAAAAGGAATGAGAAAATAAAAGCACCCCAGGATGCTGCTGTACTGTGCTTGTGTAAAAGGGACTAGTCTTTGTATTATGCTGGGTACAAAGTAAGTGCTTAAAAAGCTTGATGATGATGATGATGATGAAAAAATCTGGTTAATATCTGGTAGTCAAGAGTGAGACTCCTTCAGAGGGAGATTGTGATTTCTTTTATTTTTTTTTTGTATGTACCATGGGAGAAGGATGTCTTATTTTTTTTCTCTCTTTGGCCCTAAAGGGAAGATGGGGGAGAGGGAATAAGCAGTTATTACGTGTGTTTCAGGCACTGTGCTAAGCACTTTACAAATGATATCTCATGTGATCCTTTCAACAACCTGTGAGGTAAGCCCTGTCCAGTGAACAGGGCTGGAAATTTGCCTATTATATATTTTTGGTCACCAGTGGAATGACTTGTTCTGGCAGTTACTATAGGTGAGACTCCTGCAGGCAGACTGCTGATAGCGTAACCTCAAGCCATGCCATTTTGCAATATGGCTATGTCAGAACTTCATCACTGGAAGTCTTCAAGCAGAGGCTGGCTGACAACTTGTGAGAGAGGTTGTGGAGAAAACGCCTGCTTTAGCAGGTGTTGGAATAGATGGCCGCTAAGGTCCCTTTGAAACCCGAGAGTCTGTCATTCATCAGCAGACCCCATGTTGGGAAACCCCACCATAGGCATGTTGCCTGGGATGCCTATCAGATGGTTTAAAGTCATGATTCCAGCTACAGTTGGAGTCCTGGTCCATGGAACTCACTCCCCCTCTATCCTTGTTTGGCCTAATGTTCTGTTTTTGTGAAATAATGGTGTTGTTGTTCAGTCATTTCAGGCCCATCTGACTCTTTGTGACCTCATTTATCACGTGTCAGTCAGTCCATGAGCTAAGCACTCTCCAATTACAACTCAGGGAGGGAGATGAATTATCATTCCCATTTTACAGATGGAATGAAGGAATAAGCGTTTGTATAGCCCCTGTTCTTGGACAGGTGTTATGTTGAACATTTTACAAACATTATCTTATCTGAGCCTCATAACAACCCTGGGAGGTAGGTGCTAGTATTCTCCCCACTTTGCAGATGAGGAAACAGAGGTAAGGTGACTTACCTAGGGTCACACAGCTAAGTGTCTGTGGTCAGATTTGAACTCAGGTCTTTGTCCAGACTCAACACTATATTCATTAATGCAGGTAATGACCCTGGCTGGAGTATTCTTATACTCCCTCTTTGGAAAGTACATGTTGGAGTGGAACAGACAGTAGAGACAGAGACCTAACTAACCAAGAATTGGATGAAAAATCTGGTTGGCTTCTATACAGTACATTTTGGATTGAATCTCTTGGATTCATGGAGTTATACTCAGTTAACAAGTATGTGATGTATGAACTTTTATTGGTTTAGTAGACTTTGTTAATAATTCAACAAATATTTCCTAAGCCTCTACTATATATGTCACTATACTGGCTTCTGAGGATTGGCAGATGAGAGGAGTTAGGGGTAGACTTCTTATTCAACATGCAATTGATTCTATTAGGATGAACAAATAAATTTGGCTTCCTGTACACTTGCCTTTGTGCCAGGCTTAAAGATGCTACTTCCATTTTCAGTGGTATCTTCACCTTCATACATCTTGTAGTGAGCAACCTTCACTCAAATATCCACACTGTGGTGTCCCTTACTTCTACCTAAGCCTTCTTCTTTCCCCAAAGCTGGAAGGATGTATCTGAAGGATGAGACATCAGGAAAGGATCCTTCTTTTGCTTCTGAGTGTCTGTCCCCAACTTCAAGCAAGCCAGGCTAGCTGAATTAGTAAGCTACCCTAAGGGAGAGTCAAGAGGTAGCCTATGCCAGGCAAGTTGAACAATCACCACCACCACCACATTGACCTTGGATCCTGATGGAGACAGCTCAGGGCTCTGGGCCCAAGAACCTTGGGAGTAACAATGCCTTACCAAGCCACTAGAGCTGCTTCCTGCCTAGTCTCTACAGCCATAACTGAGGGGGGAAAGTAATTATTGGAAAGATACCCATCTTCCTCATCATTGCCTCCAGTGGCAGATGATTAAAGGAATCCTGGGAGCGGAAGTCATCCTGGTCCTACTGTCAGTCCTGCTCTCAACATCATTCTCCAGGGTTCTAATCGATTTGTTTTGGAACCTTCTGGATGTATTATCTCCCCCGTTAAAATGTGAGCCGAGTGCAGGGATTGCTTTCACTATTTGTTTCCCCAGCACTTAGCACAGTGCCTTGCATATGGTAAGTGCTTAATAAATTCTTTCTTTCTTCCCTTGAGGAGCAACTTTAAGTGGCATCCTGAGGATGAAGATCTGAGTAGGCTTTCTCAAGTTTGTAGCTTTAGCTGCATTTGATAATAACTATGATCCTCCCAATAAGGTGGCTATATATTCAGCTGCTAATCGATGACTAGTATTAGTCATAGGAGCCACATCTATTGCCCAGATCTCATGTGGATTTTTTTTTTGTTCACAAAAAGCGTTTTATCATTTTCCTTGTCCTCATTCTGTATTTCATCTAGCTATATTTCTTGAATTTTAATCAGTGAAAGGAGAGGAAAGAATAATATGGAGCAGAGGGGCTAATGTAGATCTATATGTTATACTCTTCATCCATTGGTTATTGGCATTCATCTTTTTGGGTTGCTTGCTGAGTGTGGGACTCTGTCTGTGGGAGCACTATGGTCCATCTGTCCCTGCAATTGACTTTCTGTCCTTTGGAAGTAATTGAGGGAATAGAAGGTTATATTCTCTAGTGCTAAAATGTATCCTCCCTAGGAGAAGGGAAAATGGACGGAAATACATGGGCAAGGCTCTTGATATAAGCTGGTGCTGCCAACCTCCTAGATTGTTTTCTGAATCACATCAGTCCCTTTTTGGGCTTTGATTTCTAAATGAGGATCCCAGGCGGCCACCCTGTTTTTTGTTCCCTCTGCCTCCTCCATTTTTAAAAGCATAATTTTAAAAACTACTGACCAATACAACCCCTCCCTTTCCCTAAGGGAGATGCAGGTGACTGGATCCAATTTGTACTTTTTTTTTTTTGGCCACTGAAGGCAGTCACCTGCAGGTGAAGAATTTACTTTGGCCTGCTCTGGGCCCTTTTGTTTCTCTAGGACAGAAAGCTTGGAAGACTCTGCGTCTAGACGTTGGTCCACCCAGCCAAGCTGTAGGCTTTAGCCCCCACCCCTTGCCTCACATTAGCTCCCACAGTCTTTATGGATCTTTGTGGACCTAAGGGCCAGACACCAAGTAGGGGAGGACAGATGCTGCAGGCTTTTGACATTATGACTTCAGGAGAAGGGTAGATGTTTGGTTGGGTGGAAATGGGAGACACTATGGTGTGTGCATAGAAGAAAGGTTTATCAAGGTTCATGAGACTATCTCTGAACTTTAGGTACTTCTGGAAATGAAAGAAGTATCTGCAGTAGGGAAAAAAGAAAGCAAGGGGTAGGTAGGGAATAGTAGAAGGGGAACATCAGAGGAGAATCAAGCAGAACCTGAGAAATTCAGTACAGGAGAAAGTACAGAGCCTAGAGAGCTCCTGAGGACAGAAGATGGGGTGGTCTCATAAAAGTGGGAGAGGGAAGGGGAAATACCGTAAGAGTGGGATGGTTGAAAAACTGAGTTATGGTACCCAAAAATATATTCAGAAGAAGTTTGGGAGGTCCTGATTTCTATGAATCATTGGGTCTGTGCCACTGACTAGTCTTTAAAAAATATCTTTTGTACTATAAACAAAAGCTGAAGGAAATCTGAATGGAATTAAAAATTATTTCTAGTGTTCCCTAGAAATGTTACCTCCTGCCTACTCCATACATTAAGTAATAATGTGACTCAATTTGAAATAAGATTCTTGGTGGTGAGACTCACACTTGTCACTTACTAGCAACACAACTTTCCAGCTGTCAAATTCTGTGACTTTCATTCTATCTCTGCTAAGCTGATTCTGGAGTGAATGATTTATCTCCTAACCCTTTCTCCTGATCATTCTTTTCCCTATCATTTCCTGCCAAATACCTAGCTATGGAGGTAATAAATGTAGAAACAAGTCAGGGCAGGGATCAAAGTGGCCCAGGTTTGTATCACCAGGCCTCTAATCGATCAATAAGCTTTTATTCATTTTCTACAACGTTTTAGTCACTGATCATACAAATATAAAGAATGAGAGTCAGAACAATGTTGGGAAAATGAGAGACGAACAGAAGAGTTTGACTTTGATCCTAGAGGAAATAGGCAGGGTCACAGAATCACTGAAGAAAAGAGTGATTTGTCGGATCTGCACTAAAGGGAGTGGCAGCTGTGGACGATAGACTGAAGTAGGATAAACTTGAGGCAGGGAGACCAGTTAGGAGGTCATGGCAATAGTCCAAGTGAGAGTTAGTGAAGGCTTGAAATAAAGTGGTTACTAGATGGGTAGATAGAAGAAGGTGAATATGAGAGATGTTCTGAAGGAAAAATTGACCAGACATGGCAACTGATTGATATGGGATGATATGGCATTAAGGATCATCTGAGGGTGTGAACTTGGCTCACTTCAAAGATGGTAATACTTATGAAAGAAACAGACAAGTTCAGAAAAAATAGAAGGTTTTGGGTGAAAGATAATGAGTTCTCTTTTTGGCTTGTTGAGTTTTATGTTCACATAAGCATTATGGGACATCTAGTTTGAGGTGTCTAGTTTGTGATATTGGCCTATATAATATAGACACAGGAGTCATCTGCATAGAGTTGATCATTTATTCCAAAGGAACTGATGAGGTAGGTTCCTAACTTAGATAACTGAGGATAAAGAGGAGAGAATTTAGGACAAAGCCTCAGTTTTAGAGGGCATGATAAGAATGTAGAACCAAGAGGAGACCAAAGAAGGCTTCTCTTGAGTCTTACCATATTTGTTCTTGCCTCCATCTCATCCTCAGCCGTTGGAGACCATAGGATCACAAGATGTGATTTTTGCCTCTTCCCAAGATATTAGCACCATTTTCAATGTGGGTGTTAAAATATCACCATAAGCCAAGGGCTCTTCTGTGAATCAATATTCTAATTAAAACTAGATCCTTTCCTAAGGACCCCTCAGTTCCCAGGAGTGTGTTGGCTATCCTAAATCTGCCTGAATAGTTTCTCTCATCTCCAGGACCCACCTCTGAATCCATCCTCCTTAGTCAACCACAACCAAAAACATTTTCAAATGTTTGAAATTAAATAATTAAGAACTGGGGGTCGGGGGGAAAGGGAGGAATCCATTTCAAAAGGCCCACATCTTGCCACCTTCCCTCTTCTGCTGGCTAAGACCTAGTTCAAGCTATGTTGTGGTGATAATAGGTGCTTCATAAATGAATGTTGATTAATGGTTTGATAGATGATTGGTCATAGACATTAGAGTTAAAAGGGACCTTATAAATTATCTAATACAAGCCTTTGATTTTACAGATGAGGAAACCTTCAGCATGACTTTCATTATAATAAGTTTACCTGATTTTAAAACGCCTATCTGGAGGACAAAGGCAACAAAGGAGTTAACACTGCTCGCTTGTGTTTCTGCTGCCCTGTCCTCCCCAGCTGGTTGCACTCTAACTAAAGCCCAGCAGGTTGCACTGTTAGACTGTGGATTTCCTCCTCCCAGTTCTATTTCCTCCCCGTTCAAGGATTCCCTAGGCTGGGATATTCCCTTGGCTTTGGAAACGTCACCTCAGTGTGTAAATCTGATCTGTGTATACTATGCAGTGGAGATGGTGTGGTTCCCCCGGGAACTCCAGATGTCCGGGTACAGCTCAACCTCTAGTGATCCCCCATGGAAACTTCTAGCCAACATTTGCCCAAGAGAGACAAAGATTATAGTTTGGAAAACATGGAGGGGAAGCTCCCCTGTGAATCTCCTAGTCACTGCCTTGTGGGTTGCTAAAAGGTGTGTGTGTGTGTGTGTGTGTATGTGTGTGTGTGGTGTGTGGTGTGTGTGTGTGTGTTTCCTTACCCCATACCTCTGGGTTGTATTTGGGGCGTTCATGGATTCAACAAGGCTGATTCGATGAAGAGAGATCTTGTGTTAGCTTAAGCTGTGGCACATTTCTCTGTTTCTCTCTACTTGTTAGTCTGAATGTAGAAATTTGTCCAATATCATGCTAATTGAGGTTAGAAAGAATATTGCCTTTATAATTTTGGGTAAGTATCTGGGCCTTAGTTTCCCTTTAAGTAAAATGTAGAGGATGGACCGGATGACCTCTAAGGTCATGTTGAGCTCTAAATCCTGTAATACTGTGATCCTGTCAATGGAGATAATCCAAAGCAATGGATAATGTGGCCTTAAGGCCACATGTGGCCCACTAGGTTCTCAAGTGTGGCCCTTTGACTGAATCCAAACTTTACAGAACAAATCCCCTTAATAAAAGGATTTGTTCTGTAAACAGGACACACTTGAGTACTTAGTGGGCCACATGTGGCCATGAGGTTACAGGTTCCCCACCTCTGCTCTATAGGAGCATCTCCTTTGCACAGGCTGTCTCCCATGGCTGGAATGCATTCCTTACTTACCTCTAGCACTCAGATTCCCTCTCTTCCTTTATGATACCTAGTTGGGAGCTTTTGGGGAGAGAGGCATCAAGCTCAGTTTCTGGCACACTATGTTTCAGGCATGGTCAAGTACTCTTGAAGTGTTTGCTAGATAATAAAGATGATGAACATTTACACAGAACTTACTATGTATCAGGCATTGTGCTAAGGGCTTTACAATTATTGTCTCATTTGATCCCTGTGAGGTAGGTGCTATTAGTACCCCCATTTTACAGATGAGGAAATTGAGGCAAATGGAAGTTAAATTACTTGCCAGACAGACGATGAAATGGAATAACCAGTGAAAGATCTAAAATTTAGATGGTTTCCTGTGACCCCAGTCTTATGAGAATGAAGGGAAGACTTGGTACTTGCCCTCAAGGAAGCCCCCTAACAAAAGGTCTGGAACTCTTCAAGAGGAATCTCATCTATAGAATTGCCTTGAGTAGAATGAGTTCAGCTAGCAAATGAACTCCTTGAGGTAGTGAAGGGTCTTGAGACTGACATTTGGGAGATGTGATGCAGAGGAGTACATGAAGAAAATCAGGAGGATATAAGGAGGGATTTGTCAGAAAGTATTGTGGGCATTTGTGGGGGGTTGGGAGCAGGTACTGGTGTCTCACATATCCCAGAGGGCAGGAAAAAAGAACCTTGAGAAAGAGATTTTATTACTTCAACCAGGAAATTGAAGATATTCATTTGAAAGATGAAATGATATGAAATGGGGCCTTTGGAGCATGCCCAAATCCCTTAACATGGTGGTATTAGAGGGAAACTTTCCTAGGCATGCCCCAATTGGAGAACACCACCATGTTAGGCAAACCATTATACATATAACATATATAAAACACCTCCCAAGCCTTAAAGAGCAATGTAAATGCTTATGGAATAATTTATTATTCTAGAGGAGAAAGGTAGTAGTAGTGTGGAGTAGTAATGAGTTCTGAAATCTTAACTGAGAATACAGACAGGAAGAGTAGGAGAAAAATGAAATTTTTGCCAAAAAAAAAAAAAGTGCAGTGGCCTTGTCCTGGAAATAAAGGATGAAAATGAAAGACAAGAAGCGATAAAAGTCAGTGGGAAGGGAGAACATTTAGACTTTTAGGACAACTAAAAAAAGGAGTAGGATCCAGAGTTCCCATGATGGGTTAACTTGGAAATGAATGGAAGTGGGGTGGAGAAGGTGGAGATTAAGTAT
>CM053770.1:152638220-152648303 GCA_028658325.1 Potorous gilbertii
TTTAGAACTGAATGACCAGTCTCGACTACCATACTACTTGGCAGTTTCTAGAATCTGACCTTATTTCACAACACATTTTATTTTTAACATTACCTTTTTTAATTTGAGCTCCAAATTCTCCTCTTCCCTTCATCCCCTCCCCCACCTATTGAGAAGGTAAGCAGTATGATACCCATTATGTATGTGAAGCCATGCAAAACATATTTCTGTTCTGTTTCAAAAAATTTATGAAAGTAAAAAAATGTACTTCATTATGTACTCAGAGTTCATTAACTCTCTGTTTGGAGGTGGATAACATGTTTTTCATCATGAATCCTTTAGAATGGCCTTGGATTACTGTATGGATCATAGTAACCGAGTCTTTCATAGTTGATTATCATTACAATATTTCTATTACTATGTGGAGTAGAACATATATATATGTATACACACATACGCATATATATGTATAAAATTGAAATCACCAGCTACTCAGACACTAATTAGCCTTCCTCCTAATTCAGTTCAGGCAGCCTTTCAGTGTATGAGTGGTCATACAAATGAGTGTATTCTTTGTGATGTAGGAGAGGGACTGTGATTCTGGTCTTTAAGGGGAGGGGATTTTTTTTATCTGCCTCTTTTCTAACAGCATGAGAGACAAACCTTGGAGCTAGAGCCTCGTCAGGTCTAGGTTACATCCAGGGACTTAGATTTCTTGTTTCCTTTCCTTTAATGAGCAAAAGAAAAAGGTAAGTAAATCAAGCCAGGAGGGAAAGAGCAACAGTTACTGTTGGTAATCACTCTGAAGTCAGGAGGGACTGGAAAAGAGCCATTAAGTGAAGTTTGGGCAGGGACCTATTGTTGGGCAATATATGGGCTTCAAAGTGCTCTAGGTTTAAAGTTTCGGGAAAGAGGAAGGAAGGAAGGGAGGGAGGGAAAGAAAGAAGTAATCTGGTCTGTAAAACCCAAGTTAACTGGGTGTCCTCTGACCATCCAAATTTACCTTCCTTTGGGAGGAGAAGGAAGTGGGGGGGGGCGGAGAAGAAGGGAGCAGATGAGCTGAGTTGCCCAGTTAGCTGGGTCCCCATTCAGACAGCACAGTCTAGTATTTATAATAGTCAAAATGACTTAATTGCTCAAAGTTGTTCTTAAAACAGTATTGGTATTACTGTATACAGCATTCTCTTTGTTTTCTTGGTTCTGCTCATTTTGTTGTTCGTTATTTTGTTCAAGTATTCCCATCTTTTTCTATATGGTAGCCATCTCTGGAAGGTAGGAGAAAGGAAGAAAGAAAAAAGAAAAAAAGGAAAAAGAAATTTACATGATAACTTTCTTACATATTTAAAAGGAATAGCAAGTTGTATGTAAGAGATTTGCAATCATTTTTTAAATTATACTGTTATGAAAATCCTTGTTTTATCCTATATATTAAAAATAAAATAAATGTTTTTTTTAAATAAGAAAAAGAAAGTAAATCCAGTCTTTATAATCAGAATTTGCCTGAATTTCTTCCCCTCTATCACAAACTCCAGGACAAAATTGTTAGTTTCATCCTAACAACTAACATATTAGCAGGAGTTAATGAAAATTACATCCAGAACAGAATTTCCTCTTGTTGCTACAACCACTTTTTGAATGTATGAAATTAAGGGATTTTTTTGTGGGGGAGGGAGGGAGTGGGGATCTGGACTGTCTTCTAACATGGTGGTTATCATTCCAAGATTTGTGCTATTTGCAAATTTATAATTATGCCATTTTTTCCTTTGCTCTATTGCTAAAAATGTCAAAACAACACCCTGTGTAGCAGAGATCCCTGGACTACATACTTAGAGAACTCCATCTAAATTGCTGTTGATCCACTAATGATTACACTTTAGTGTTTTGGGTTATTCAATTTTGAGAGTACCTAGCTACTAAGTACCACCCTTTCTACATTTGCCTGTCTTGTCCATAAAGATAGCATGAACAAATTTGTCAAATGCCTTGTTGTTGTTTTTCAGTCATTTTCAGTCATGTCCAATTCTTGCCCCATTTAGGCAAAGATGCCGTTTCCTTCTCCAGATCTTTATAGATAAGAAAAGTGAAGCAAACAGGGTTAAGTGGCATGCCCAGGGTCACATAGCTAGTTGGTTGTCTGAGACAGATTTGAACTCAGGAAGATTAGTTTTTCTGACTCTGCACTTAGCAATCCATCCACTGGGCTGCCCTGTCAAATGCCTTGCTGACATTCAAGCATGATAAGCCCCAAACATTTGCTTGACCTAGTAGTTTAGTGTGAGAAGCATCTTAGAGTCAAGAAGACTTACTTGGGTTAAAGGCCCACCTTGATCATATACTGACTTTGTGGTGATCCTCTGGAAGTCAGTCAACCTCTAAAAGACCCTTTATGACTTAAGACTATACCTTACAAAATAAGGGATGACATACAATTTTAAATGGAATTTTCTTACCAGAAGTTGCATGTACCAATAAGATCACTATTCATCTTTGGCATCTGTTGTAGAAGACAAGAAGATGGAACTCAGTCCACCTCACATACTTTTAAAAATTCAAGCTGAGCAGTGAATTATTGGTCTCTTTGAATTACCTCTCTCTCTATCCCCTTTATGTGTTTTTAATTAAGTTTTATTTATCCCATTTGTCTTTACAATGACAATAGATCTATCCTTTATTCCTGATTGGAATAATGTGTTTCTATGTAACTAAACTTTTTGTGTTTATTTATTTGTTTTTAGTTTTCAACATTTGTTTCCATAAAATTTTGAGTTCCAAATTTTCTCCCCATCTCTCCCTTCCCCCTACTCCATAACACCTTGCATTCTGATTACCCCTTTCCTCAATATGCCCTTCCTTCTATCACACCCCACCCTTTCCTTATCACCGTCTTCTCTCTTTTCTTGTAGGGCAAGATAGATTTCTATACACCATTACCTGTATTTCTTATTTCCCAGTTGTGTGTAAAAATAATTCTCAACATCCATTTCCAATACTTTGAATTACAACTTCTCTCCCTCCCTCCTTACCCGTTTCCACTGAGAAGGCAAGCAATTCAATATAGGCTATATATGTGTAGTTTTGCAAAATATTTCCATAATAGTCATGTTATGTAAGACTAACTATATTTCCCTCCATCCTATCCTGTCCCAGATTTATTCTATTCTCTCATTTGAACTTATCCCTCCCCATAAGTGTTTGCTTCTAATTAGTCCCTTCTCCCATTTGCCCTTCCTTCTATTATCCCTACCATTCCACTTGTCCCCTTCTCCTCTACTTTCCTGTAGTGTAAGATAGGTTTTCATACTAAATTGAGTGAGCATGTTATTTCCTCCTTAAGTCAAATGTGAAGAGAGTAAGCTTCACTTTTCCCTCTCACTTCCTCCCTTTTCTCCTCCATGGAAAAACCTTTTTCTTGCCTCTTTTATGAGTGATAATTTGTCCCATTCCATTTCTCCTTTTCTTCTGCCAATATATTCCTCTCTCACCCCTTAATTTTATTTTTTTAGATATCATCCCTTCTCATTCAACTCAACCTGTGCTCTCTATCTGTATGTGTGTGTGTGTGTGTGTGTGTGTGTGTGTGTGTGTGTGTGTGTATAATCCCTCAACTATCTAAAAACTGAGAAAAGTCTCAAGAGTTACAAATATTGTCTTTCCATGTAGGAATGTAAACAGTTCAACTTTAGTAAGTCCCTTATGACTTCTCTTTGCTGTTTACCTTTTCTTGCTTCTTTTCATTCTTGTGTTTGAAAGTCAAATTTTCTGTTCAGTTCTGGTCTTTTCATCAAGAATGCTTGAAAGTCCTCTGTTTTATTAAATGACCATTTTTTCCTCTGAAGTATTATACTCAGTTTTGCTGGGTAGGTGATTCTTGGTTTTAATCCTAGTTCCTTTGACTTCTAGAACATCATATTCCAAGTCCTTCAGTCCCTTAAGGTAGAAGCTGCTAGATCTTGTGTTATCCTGATTGTATTTCCACACTACTAGAATTGTTTCTTTCTAGCTGCTTGGAATATTTTCTCCTTGACCTTGGAACTCTGAAATCTGGTTATAATATTCCTCGGAGTTTCTCTTTTTGGGTCTCTTTGTCAACAGAAGGTGATCAGTGAATTCTTTGCCCTCTGGTTCTAGAATATCAGGGCAATTTTCCTTGATAATTTCATGAAAGTTGATGTCTGGGCTCTTTTTTTGATCATGGCTTTCAGGTAGTGCCATAATTTTTAAATTGTCTCTCCTGGGTCTATTTTCCAGGCCAGTTGTTTTTTCAATGTGATGTTTCACATTATCTTCCATTTTTTCATTCTTTTGGTTTTGTTTTGTAATATCTTGGTTTCTCATAAGGTCATTCATTAGTTTCCATCTGCTCCATTCTCATTTTTAAAGAACTATTTTCTTCAGTGAGCTTTTGAAACTCCTTTTCCAGTTGACTAATTCTGCTTTTTAAAGCATTCTTCTGCTCATTGGTTTTTTAGACCTCTTTTGTCAGTTGAGTTAGCCTATTTTTAAAGGTATTATTTTCTTCAGCATTTTTTGGGGTTTCCTTTAGCAAATTGTTGACTTGCTTTTCATGATTTTCTTTTCATGATTTCTCTCATTTCACTTCCCAATTTTTCCTCCACCTCTCTTACTTGATTTTCAAAATTCTTATTGAGCTCTTCCATTACCTGAGATCACTGTATATTTATTTGGAGGCCTCTGGTGGTAAACATTGTTCTTCCTCATCAGAAAGGATGGAAGAAAATACCTGTTCACCAAGAAAGTAACCTTCTATAATCTTATTTTTTTTCCTTTTTGGGGGCATTTTCCCAGCCAGTTATTGGACTTTTCAGTCCTTTGTCAACAGGAGGGTATAGTCTGGGGACCTGTAAGCTCTCGTTCCTCCAAGGTTCCTCTAAAATCTAACACCCTCTTTCTAATATATTATTCCTTTATGCTTTCAGGCTTTGAGAAGGACAGATGAGGAATTTTGTCTGCTTAATATACAGCTCCCATTTCCTGGTGCATTGGATATAGGGAGAGTGAGTGCTAGTAATCACAACATTTACTAAGAGAGCAGCACAGACTATGTATTAGACTTCTCCACTCAAGCATAGAGAATGAGGCTGATGGTTTTGTGCAGCTCTACCTCACTTAAATCTGATTCACATGCAAGTCAAGACATCACTTCATGATATACTTGGTCCTCTTTCAAAATGAAGAAATGACAACTTTTTTCTTACATCTTAGGTAAATGATCAATTATCTAGGTCTTTATGATAGGATGATATTGGCTTCTATAAATCAGCCATCTGATTAATAAGTCCTTTCCTTTATTTTAAGTATAAGGCAGGTATATTTTAAAAATTAAAAAAACCTATCAAAATATTGCTTTGTAATTTATTATCCATACCACAAATTTGATATAGATAAGCATAGATAAGAATAGAGATTCTATACCATTTTCATGGCCAGTTTTGACAAAAATGGTTCCTTTCTGTATGGATGGTTACATCAGTTATCAAAGCCCATTAGACCAAGATGAAAGGTAAAACCTCTCTAACTACATCTCCTGAAATCTCAGTTGCTTTTGCCTCTATCCTTTTGTCCTTTGGGTTCCACATGTGAACATACTCATGTTATCCACAAGTCCACCAACCTATTATTCTGAGTCCTTGGTAAGAAAATGTCAACAATTGCATTACTCTGCATTTTGATCCAGCTAGAAGTGTCTCTGCTTTGGGCAGGCTTGATAGATCCATCACAAGTACACTTATTTTAGGTTTTTAACAATGTTTCTTGAATTGAGTTACTAGAACTCATCAGGTGTACTTCATCCTTGACTGAGAGTGCATCCTTTCTTTTTTATAAACTAATGGTTTGTAAACTCTATGTAGCCATACAACCTTCCATATATCCCTTAAAAGAAAAAAACAACAGAAATAGAGTACTCCCCAATTTTTATAAAAAATATTGCAAGCAAATACTTTTATTAGGAAATATCCTATTAAAAATCAGTCTTTCATAAACACAGAATAAATATTAAATATTCATTGAATAATATAATGGGCATGGATATTTATGTATAACTAAAGCATTTTATAATTTTCATATATAACATAAAATGAAAAACTAACTATCATGATTGAAATGATTAGTGGGATTTTGTGTTATAGATTCCTCCAAATCTGGTGCTTTTTTTCTACTAGTGATTCTTATTCAACCAAGATTGATATTTTATCTTTGTAAGAGGTACAGAAGAAAAACCTATTTCCTACAAATAAAAGCTATTAAAAGTGGTAAACTTTAAAGTATCACTTCAACAGAATACATCAGAAAATTCTTTATTTGCCACTAGAGAAAACAAAATGAGATTTTCAGTTTCAAATACAAGTTTCAACAAAATCTGGCAAAACAAGTCTGTTAGTTGTTTTTGTTCAGATTTGTTTTTGTATGATGAAATGTATGATATTTGTTCATGTCAAAAGAGTTTATAAATATAAACATATTTAGGCATAATGGTTATTCTATAATTATTTGAATGTTTTCTTTGTAATAATTTGAATTCTGTAAGTTTATTATCTTAACTTTTTCATATATTCAGTGGCTGTCTTTTTGGATTAGAATACAAATTTGATGGACTTTTATTGATTTATTTAGAGCTATAAGCTTTTACACTTTCAAGGAAGGACATTTCTGATGTGAAAATGAATTTGCTCAAACTTTATTATTTTTACTAAGAAAAAGTAGCAATTTATTCTTTTGTGAACATGTTTTGCAATAATAAATATTGGATAGTCTGCTCCCATATTGTCATAGAATTTTGCAAAAAGCTACCTTGTTAATGGACTTCTTTTTAATAGTTAATTAGTCTCATAACAACTTAAAAACCTACATGTAGTTCCATTTTAATAATTTAAAATACAAGAGACTGTCACTGAAGTATGCAGTCTGTATTTCTTAAGGAGCCACGTTTTAAATTAGTGCTTGTAGGTCATTGCTTCATCCTGACATCAAAATAATTCCCTTAATAAAGAGTGTAATTCAGTACTCCTATAATATTTAATTTCATTTAAAAATCTGTCAATTATGTTGAACTATTTTGATCATAGCTATCAATAAGTTTACAAAATAACTGATCTTTCCTAACATGTTTTGACATTTTCTTTTGCAAAATTATTAGCACTTTTTAGCATTTGGGGCTTCTTTCACTTACAGTGAACAAAAGGAAAATTTTAGTTTCTCAATTAGTTGATTACATTAGGTCTTTATAATACACATACAGTTCTTCCCACCATATTATCTGTAAGTGGTAACATTTTAAAATCACTCATCATATGACTTATCAAATATCTTTTCAATTGTACCTCTAGTTCTCCAAAGTCATGGTTACTTATCATTGTATCTCTTGTTGTAAAAGAATTTTTTGCATCTAGGAGTTCTGTAAGTAGAGTTTTATGATGCAGAAAATCCTTTGGATGTCTGTTGAAAATGTTCATTTTGGTTATTAAAAGCAGCTACTTGCCAATAGTTTTAGCACGTGCACTTTCAAGATGTCATGTCATTAGGTTTTGTACTATCTGTGGCTAAAATATTTATACAAAGAAAACACAGTGTTTTTTCTTCTTCATCAATAACAATACTTGAAAATTCCAGTAAAAAAATATTGTGGGGTTTATTTTCTGGATTGTTACTTTATACTTTGTCTTTCTGTTTCTCTGCTATTTAACTATTTCTGCTAAATTTGCTTGTACTTGTTTCAACTGCTCCATAGATTTTTCTTCTCAAACCTGTTCTCTCTCTCTCCTTCTCTCTCTCTCTTTTGCCTTCTAAAATTACATTTACTAAAATAGATTATATTGAGGTTAAATAACAACAAGATTATTAAATATACATACTTCACGTTCAAATATAGCAGACATAATGGTGATAGATGAGCCCCTATTTATTGATGGGAGGCTGTTGCAAATCATGCCATGTTGAGATTCATATATATCAACTCAAAATTGACATTGTTTGTACTTACTGTATTCAATAATCTCTACTTTACATGCACAGTCAGTTGGAGTTGTTATTGTTCAGTCATTTTCATCATGCCCAACCCTTTGTGACCATATTTGGAGTTTCCTTAGCAAAGTTATTGTTGTAATTTATCATTTCCTTCTCCATCTCATTTGATAGATGAAGGACTGAGACAAACAGGAATAAGTGACTTGCCCAAGGTCACACAGCTAGTAAATGTCTGAGACTGAACTCAGGAATATGAGTCTTCCTGACTGTAGGTCTGATGCTCTAGCCACCTTACAATTTGGAAAACTTAATATAATCTAAGTCATGATCCAGAAATCCAAATCTCTTGAATTTTTCTTTATTATTGTCTTTTTCTTTTACAACACAGTTATACACAGATATGCCTTCCTCCTTTAACAAACACGGCAACAATATATTAACTATATTTTGAAAAACAACCAACACGTCGACCAAGTCAGCTCTTCTCCAGTGTCAAAGTTGGTTATCATAATTACAAAGCAGTATTTTTTCTTCCATTAATTTATTTTGAATTGATCTTTATAATATTCCCCTTTTAAATCAGCACTTTATTATCTATGACTATTTGGTTGTGTTTACACTAATTTGATATTGATATTTTCCCACAGGATCTCTTCACCATCTCTGTACCTGCCCTATTCCATATTCCTTGAATTTACTAAAAATGCCTTCTCCCTACAGAAAAGATTTCTCACTCTGTTATCCCCTTAAGAAGAGAGTGATTTACTTATTGTATGGGATTTAAGTCATAGAATATTTATTCAGTAATTCTTTTTTTCCTGGCTCTTTAAGAGCCCTTAAATCTTTAGCCCCCTGGAAACTTTTTTGTCTCTTATTCCCCCTTTTGTTTTGTTTTTCACTTTGAGCAGTGTTTTTGTATTCTTATCTTGCTTATTTAATCTTAATTATGATTTATTTGATGCATAATTCTCATTTGTCAAAGTTGTTAGGTTAAAGAGTAAACAGTTGAGAGTAGAAAACAACTCTTCTGTAATTTTGCCAGTCACCTTAGTTCTCATTCCTGAATAGCATCTTTTTTTAAAAACTAGCTGTGTTCAATTCCCCCGAATGATTTTCCCTTCTGAAACCCCTATCTTTGGTCAACAGTGTCCATGAAAATACCACCTGTACCCCTGAGGTTGTTTGTTTCTCTCCCAGAATTTGTGAAACTCCTTAAGACAGAAGCTTGGTAGGGAGTTTAGATGGTGCCTGCTAGTGAGAATAGAATGCTCTGATCAGTGACTATTCTGGATGACAATAAGATCCTTATATTTTAAACATTTTTGATGGGTATCTCCATGAAATTAACTCCAGACTTTCTTGCCATCTTAAAGAAAAGTTTGGACCATAATTTGAGAGACAGTCAGGTGCAATGGAAATAGCAACGAAATAGAATCCAGAGGACCTAGCCTTAATTCCTACGTTTGCTATGTGAGTAAGCATCATCACCTTTATGACCCTAAGTTTCTTCATTGGTAAAATGATGATATTTATACTTGTGATATCTCTCTCTTAGAGTTAGTTTAAGGAATAAACTTTTGAAAATAATATATATGTGTAAAAATCATGATAAGTGATATTTATATAGCATGTGCGAAGTGCTTTGCAATTTTTTTCTCACTTGATATAACCCTGGGAGGTAGGTACTATTATTATTTTCCCCATTTGCAAAGGAGGAAACTAAGGTAGGAAAGTTAAGTGACTTGCCCAGAGTCACACAGTTAGTGATGATCCAAGGTAGATTTGAACTCAAGTATTCCTGACTCGAAGCTTGGCGCTTTATACAAAGGTGAGTTATGATTTAAGTCTCAACTGGTGAGTCTAGGTTTTCAATATGAGCATTCGTCGTTGTTTTGGGAGTAGAATACAATAATATCCTCACAACCCATTGAGGTGGGTTGACTTTGGAGTTCATAGGTTTTCTTTTTATAATTTTTCTATGTATTCCTTTTTTTTTTCCCTTCCTTCCTTCCTTTATTTATTTATTTATTATTTATTTATTTTTTATTTAAATAAATTTATTTAACTTTTTACATTCATTTTCACAAGATTTTGGGTTCCAAAATTTTCTCCCCATTTGTC
>CM053770.1:152648803-152685500 GCA_028658325.1 Potorous gilbertii
CAGGGCTTTTGGTGGCAGGCTTGACTGCTCTTCAATGGGGGTTTATCTGCTGGTTCTCAGGTGGGGGAGGGCCGTCTCTCAGGCTCAGTTCCCTCAGGGGGTTTATACAGAGATCCTTTGTAGTGGAGCTGGGGTGGAGCTCCAGTCCGCTCTGGGAGTCTCTGGCTGAGCTGCCTCTGCCTCTGGCCGAGCTGCCTCAAACTCTGCCACAGAGGGGTCCGAGTCCCGGAGATCCCCCGCTCCCCTCTCAGCCCGTCTCTCTCACTGACCTGTGCGTCTGTGGGTGGAGGGACCTTTGTGGCTGCCGGAGATTCAGGTCCCTGCCGCCTGCTGGGCTCTGCTCGCTCCTCTCAGTGCCGCATGGCCAGGGCGGGGGAGGGGAGCGCTCAGCCGGGTAGGACTCCGCTCACGTCCGGGGTACCTTTGTGGTCGGTTTTTCAGGGCTCTCTGCAGCAGAAATCTCCTTCACTGTGTTTCTGCGTGGCTTCCACTGTTCCAGAATTTGTCAGGAGTTCTTTTTACAGGAAATCTATGGGCTGTGGGTTCAGACCTAGCATAGGTGAGTCTTTCTACTCTGCCATCTTGGCTCCGCCCCTAGATTTTCATACCAAATTGAGTGTGCATGTTATTCCCTCCTTAAACCAAATGTGGTGAGAGTAAGCTTTACTTTTTCCCCTCTCACCTCCCCCCTTTCCCTTTCATTGAAAAAGCTTTTTCTTACTTCTTTCATGAGAGACAACCTGCCCCATTCCATTTCTCCCCTTCTCCTCTAAATATATTCCTCTCTCACCCCTTAATTTTATTTTTTAGATGTCATTCTTTCCTATTGAACTCATTCTGTGCTGTGTGTGTGTGTGTGTGTGTGTGTGTGTGTGTGTAACACCTCCAACTACCCAAATACTGAGAAAAGTTTCAAGGGTTACAAATATTATCTTTTCATGTAGGAATGTAAACAGTTCAACTTTAGTAAGCCCTTTATGGTTTCTCTTTCCTGTTTACCTTTTCAGACTTCCCTTGATTCTTGTGTTTGAAAGTCAAATTTTCTATTCAGCTCCAGTCTTTTCATCAAGAATGCTTGAAAGTCCTCTATTTCATTGAATGACCAATTTCCCCTGAAGTATTATACTCAGTTTTGCTGGCTAGGTGATTCTTGATTTTAATCCTAGTTCCTTTGATTTCTGGAATATAATATTCCAAGCCCATTGATCTCTTAATGTAGACGCTATTAGATCCTGTGTTATCCTGATTGTATTTCCACAATACTCAAATTGTTTCTTTCTTACTGCTTGCAATATTTTCTCCTTGACCTGGGAACTCAGGAATTTGACTACAATATTCCTAGGAATTTCTCTTTTTGGACCTCATTCAGGAGGTGATCAATGGATTCTTTCAATATTTATTTTACCCTCTGGTTCTAGAATATCAGGGCAGTTTTCCTTCATAATTTCATGAAAGATCATGTCTAGGCTCGTTTTTTGATCATGGCTTTCAGGTAGTCCCATAATTTTTAAATTGTCTCTCCTGGATCTGTTTTCTAGGTTAGTTGTTTTTCCAATGAGATATTTCACATTATCTTCTATTTTTTCATTCTTTTGGTTTTGTTTTGTAAAGTCATTAGCTTCCATCTGCTTCATTCTAATTTTTAAAGAACTGTTTTCTTTAGTGAGCTTTTGAACCTCCTTTTTCTTTTGGCTAATTCTGCTTTTTAAAGCATTCTTTTCCTCATTGGCTTTTTGGACCTCTTTTTCCAATTGAGTTAGCCTATTTTTAAGGGTGTTATTTTCTTCAGAGTGTTTTTGGGTCTCCTTCAGCAAGCTGTTGACTTGTTTTTCATGCTTTTCTGGCATCGCTCTCATTTCTCTTCCCAAATTTTCCTCCACCTCTCTTGATTGTCAAAATCCTTTTTGAGCTCTTCCATGACCTGAGATCATTGCATATTTATATTGGAAGTTTTGCATGCAGAAGCCTTGACTTTGATGTCTTCATCTGATGGTATGCATTGTTCTTCCTCATCTGAAGGGATGGAACAAATACCTCTTCACCAAGGAAGTACCCTTCTATAGTCTTATTTGTTTTTCCCCTTTTGGGGGCATTTTCCCAGCCAATTACTTGATTTTTGATTCCTTTGTCAAGAGGAGGGTATACTCTGAGGACCTGTAAGTTCTTAGTTCCTCCAAGATGGCACAATCAAGGGAGAGGAGTTTACTTCTTTCCTGGTCTGCGGGCCACCACAAGCACTCTGTTCTGCCCAGCAACTGTGAGTAGAATTCCCTCTCCACAACTGCCTCCAGCTCCAACATGTCAGCACTCTTCCTCCTCATCCCAGGGCAGCCACTCAGGTCTAAGATCTAGATTAACTGCTCAATTCCCCTGAGGCTTTAGGTAGAAAGCTCCCAAATGGCCACTGCTACTGCAGTGGCTGATGCTGGCAAGGCCAGACTGCATTCCCTTCTCTTCCAGATGAAACTGCTTCCTCACTGACCTTTGAAACTGTCTGTGGCATTTGTGGGTTGAGCAATCTGGTAACCACTGCTGCTGCCAGGGCTTCTGCCCTGAGACTTGCTCTGCTTTTGTTCCTGCTGGTGCTGCACAACTAAAGCTGGACTGGGCTTCATGGGCTGAGTTCTGCTCTAGGCCAGGTGGGATAGATCGTGGCTGTTGACCTTCTAGGCTGTCTTGGGCTGGAAATCTCTTTCATTCTGTTGTTTTGTGGCTTCTACTGCTCTGGAATTTGTTTAGAGTCCTTTTTTACAGGTATTTTATGGTCTATGTGGAGTAGCTTCTACAGGTCTATCCTTTTACTTTGCCATCTTGACTTCATGCCCCCCTCTGACTTTTTATATATTCCTATTTTAGAGTCACAAGGAAGATCACTTACTGAAATCTTAGGCTTAATTCATGTCTAGGATGTTTCTAAAAGGGAATAGATGGGGAAGCTAGGTCATGCAGTGAATAGAGTACCTGCCCTGGAATCATTAGGGACTGAGTTCAAAACCAACCTCAGACACTAGCTATGTGGCCCTGGACAAGTCATTTAATCTTGATTGAATTAAAAAAAAATGGGAGTAGGAAAGTACTTCATGTACAATAAAATACAATTAATGTACTTAATTAAGTACAGGGTTACAAATGTAGATCAGGTATTCAAAATCTTTTATTTTCTTCATACCAAAGAAATGTTTACTATACAAAAGAATCATAGGCACACATCACCAAATAACAACCCATAACTTCCATTATTTTCTCCTGAGAGGTTCAGATTTAAAACAGTAAAGCATGAGATGCCTTAGTTTCTGCTCTGCCCTATCTGAACCATATCCTTAAAGTCCATATCTCTTTTTTGGCAAAATATACATGGCTTAGGTATATCCTCTTGTCTTTGGTTACCTTCAAGAAGGGTGTGGTTGCAGAAAACTTGCTTTTTCTGTCAATCATCCAGTCAGTAAATGTTTATTACTCTCACTGGTGGCTCCAAGATGCTGGAGTATGTATAGTGACCATACCCTGGCAGATGGGTTAAACCAGGTTGAGGGTAACTGACAGACCTCAAACCTGTTGATGAATTTGGGGGATGTCTAAGCATGTAAAAAATTCCTCCAGTGGAATGAGTAGATGAAAACTGTTTTTCTGATGTCCATAGAGGCAGCTGAAGCAGGTGCTGAAGAGCTCTTAGAGCTTAGATAGACATTGAAAATGCCACAGTCATCCACTGCATCCTGGGCTGTTTCCAGTTGTCTTAGCTTTTGTCTTGCCACTGGACCTTGATAACCCTGGAAGAGAGAATGAGGATGATGAGTTTGTGCAACTCTGTCTCACTTATATCCAATTCACACGCGAGTCAGGACATCACCATCACAGTGTGATGTCCTTGGTTTTATTCAAAAATGAAGATTGAACAACAACAAGCATTTATTAAATGCCTGCTATGTATGAGGCAGTGTGTCAGTATTGGGGAGGCAAAAACGGCAAAAGATAGTCCCTGCCCTTGAGAAGCTCAAAGTCTAATGGTGGAAACAGCATGCCAACAACTATTTATAAGCAAGTCACTTGCAAGATAAATAGGAAATAGTCGACAGAGGAATGCTACTCAGGGATCAAGAGGGATTGGGAAATGCTCCTTGTAGAAAGTAGGATTTTAGCTGAGACTTGAAGGAAACCAGGAGATGGAAAAGGGAAGGGAGAATATTCCAGGCATTTTCCAAAGCCGAGAGATAGTGTCGTGTGTGTGTGTGTGTGTGTGTGTGTGTGTGTGTGTGTGTGTGTGTGTGTGTGTAGGGGAGAAGGCTAGGTTATCAAAGGCTTTGAATTTTCCCCAAATCTTGAATGCACAAGGTTGCCTTTAAGGTTGGACACATCCATCTTGGGATCACTATTTAGTCATCTTTGCTCAGGCAAAGAAACAAAAGCAGAAGAGGCATCCAGGTTCCCGAAGTTCAAGCTCAGGTTTATGTAGGAAGCACATGTTCCCACTACCATGTGTGAGCAACTACCATAACTTCTATGAAAGAGGAGAGAAAAACTTACAGAATTTTCATGTGCTTAGCAGATGGAAAGAGGCGAGGAAACACTCATTTTAAGATCTGATGAGGTTTAGCCTAGTAGCCAATCTTCTTGGCATAATAAGTGTCTTGATATGGGGGTGCAAAGGGGTGTAGTAATGTCCTTAGCCAAAGGTTGAATACCCTTTACTATTTATTTAGTGCCAAAGCTCATGCTCTGATGGGATCATGCTTAGAACATTAGAAAACACTTATTGTTCTTCTTCATTGATATTATTCACAATTATTTTGCAATGATTTCACTTTTAGAGCCAACCATGTTCCTTCAATCATGTTTAGAAATTCTAGGACCTTGGCAAGCTGCAACACGTCCAGAGAAGAATGACCAAGATATAAGGATTAGTAGGAACAAAAAGCAAAGATACTTATTGTAGAGAAGAGAATACTTTAGGGAGTTTTTGAGCTGTCTTCAAGTCCTTGAGGACCAGAAAAGCTTTTTTTATTCACCTATTATATGTCAGATACTGTGCCAGGTTCTGGGGATAGAAAGGCAAAAAAAATGGAATAGTCTCATATTCTTATTTTCTATAGACTCTTATATTCAACGAGGGGGAGGTGTTAGGGTCAAACCCTAATGTCAGTGCCTTGACTTTAGTTTCAGTGCTGGGAGGAAATGAAGCACTCATAAGTCATCAAACAGTTAACAAAAGGAGATTTATTTAGCTCTAACATAACAAAAATATGCAATAAAAATACAGTGGTACCTCACTTCTGTAGTCTTCATGTGGAAACACATCTTTTCAGCAGGGTAGGGTGTGCTCTATATTCCTCAGATATCAATCAAGTCAGAGGGGTCCATGTTCTTATGTCCTTAGGTGATCAGGAAGTGGCCAAGGGAGGCAAGAGCTAATCGGGTTCCAGAAACAGCTATTTTGCCTTTTAAGAAAAACTAATACTTGTTTTGGGAAATGGAGGGAACCCTGGTCCTAGAGGGTTCATGGGAAGGAAGAATACACAAATGATATATATTCAAATAGATTCAAAAATACATTCAAAATAAGTATAAATGAATTATGGTGGTGTGATGGGAGAAATCACAGAAGCTGGGGCAATAAAGAAAGCAGGGCAGGTAGGTAGCTCAGTGGGTAGGGTACAGGGCCTGAAGTCAGCAAGACTTATCTTCCTGAGTTTAAATCTGGCCTCAGACACTTACTAGCTGTGTGATCTGGGCAAGTCACTTAACCCTGTTTATCTCAGTTTCCTCATTTATAAAATGTACTAGAGTCACTCCAGGATCTTTGCCAAGAAAGGTCATGAAGAGTCATACATGATTAAACAACTGAACAACAATCAAGAAGGGACTCTCACAGGAGATGGCTAAATCTTGAAGGATTCCAGGAGGCAGAGGTGAGGAGGGAGGACTTTTGAAGAAAGGCATGGTACTAGGAGCTGGAAAGTCATGTACAAGAAACAGTAAATAGATCATTTGGCTGGAACATAGAGTTCATCTTGGGAAATAATTTGATATTAGTCTGGAAAACAATTTTGGAGCCAGATTTCTTTAGAGCTCTAAATACCAAATAGAGGAATGTGTGTTTTATCCTAAAGGCAAAAGGGTTTGCTGAAGCTTCTTGAACATGGATCTAATATGGTCAGACCAATACTGTAAAACCAAATCGATGCCAGTTTGTCAGCTGTGTGCAGGTGGATTGGAAAGGATTCATTAAAGGGAGACCAATTAGGAAATACCAGCAAGAGGCGATAAAGGCTTGAATTAGGGTGATGACTATATAAATGGAGAAAAAAGGATGGATGCAAGAGATATTCTGGAAGTAGAATTGACAAGACTTGGGAATTCATTATTTATTGGGGATAAAGGAAAGGTGGGAGAAGACATCTGTGAAACTGGGTAAGAGGAAGGATGATGGTGCCCTGAACAGAAATAGGTATATATGAAGGAGTCGTATGGTGGGCTTAAGGAGACTGTGTTTTCTTTTGGATATGTTGGGTTTCAGTGACCTTTTGGGTGTCTAACTAGCAGGCAGTTTGTGGCATAGGACAAGTGCTCAGTAATGATATGAGATATATAAATATGGGTAGAAAGCTATAGAAAGGTGATGGGAAGGAAGGGGAGAGAGAGAGAGAGAGAGAGAGAGAGAGAGAGAGAGAGAGAGAGAGAGAGAGAGAGAGAGAGAGAGTGAATGTAGTGAGAAAAGAACTCTGGGGCAACAGCATAGACATGGAGTGGGAAAGGCATGATGATCTTGCAAAGAGACTTGAGAAAATTGAAACAAATAGGTAGGAAGGGACTTTGGTCAGATTCAGAGAACAGGATTAGGTCCACTGGCATTATTCAGAGACAATTAGAGGGCAAATTCTAAAAATTACATATGTCCAAAATTAGAATGAGATGCCATAAATAAGTAGCAAGTATGCTATCAGTGGAATTTTTTTATATTCAATTTTATTTTATTTTTAGTTCTGAATTCTCTCCCTCTCACCTCCACCTTCCTTACCCATTGAGCAAGCCAGAAAAACAAAACCCATTGCCCATATGTGTAGTCAAGGAAACCAAATTATAGTATTAGCCATATCTAATAAAATATGGAAAATATGCTTCAGTCTGCACTCTGAATTCATCAATTCTCTATCTAGATGGGGATGGCATGTTTTATCATGAGTCCTTTCAGAATGTGGTCATTTTATCAGTTACCAAGTCATAGTTTGTCTTTAGGGTATTGTTATCGTATACACTATTCTCTTGGTCCTCACTTCATTCTACATCAATTCATTCACATCTTCTCAGTTTTTTCTGAAACTATCTCCATCATTTTTTACAGCACAATGGTATTCTAATACTTTCATATACCAAAACTTTCAGTTGTTCCCCAATTGCTGGGCACCTCCTTAGTTTCCAATTCTTTGACACCATGAAAAGAACTGCTATTAATATTTTCACATGTATGGGTATAGATATAGCAGTGGCATCTCTGTGTTAAAAAGTATGCACAAGTTTTTGGGAATTGTTCTAAACTCCATTTCAGAATGATTGGATCAGTCCACTGCTCTAACAATGGTGCTTTAATGTACCTGTTTTATCATAACCCCTCCAGCATTTGTTATTTTCCTTTTCTTTTGGTCAACTTTGTCAATTTGTTAAGTATGAGATACCTCAGAGTTGTATTAATTTACATTTCTCTAATTATTAATGATTTACTGCATTTTTCATGACTATTGATAGCTTGGATATCTTCTTCTGAAAACTGCCTATCCATATTCTTTGAGCATTTATCAGTTGGATAATGACTCTTAGAAATTTGACTCAGTTCCTTACATGCATTTTAGAAATAAGAACTTTATCAAAGAAACCTACTGCAAAAGTTCCCTTCACCTCGGCCAATTTCTTGCTTCCCTTCTCATTTTAACTTCATTGGTCTTGTTTATGCAAAAATTGTTAATTTTATGTAATTAAAATTGTCCACTTTACCTACTGTGATACTATTCATCTCTTGTTTGGTAATGAATTCTTCCCCTTTCCGTAGATCTGACAGGTAATTTCTCCCATGCTCCTCTAATTTGTTTATGATTTACAGTTTATTTAAATCATATACCCATTTGGTTCTCATATTGATATAAGGAGTGAGGTGTTAGTCTCTATCTAGTTTCTGCCATACCACTTTCCAGTTTCTCCAAAAGTTTTTTTGTTGAATCTGTTAAAGGCTATTCTGTAGAGACAGTTCATTCTTTGAACTAGTAGACCTCTGAAGTCTTTTCCCACTTCACTCATTCCCCTAGTTATTGGGCTGTGGCTAGATCCAAATCATCTAGGGTTGTCACAAATCATTTCATCCAAATCTAGTCTTTTATTGGATGGGTCAGGGAACCCAGGACTTGCCTTCCCTCATATTCCCTTCCATTTTTCCCCTTTCCCTCTTTTTGCTCATGTTTTTCCTCTGATTTTTTTAAAATCTCCTTTCCTAAAGTCTAGATACCCAATATTTCCTTCCTTCAATAGTATAAATTCTAAAAAAAATTACATGAAAGAGTGACTCAGTCAGATATTCCTTACTGATGAAAATTAAGCCTAGTGTTGCAGTTTCCCTTATTGCTTCTTGTACTATCTGTAAGATTAATTGGTCAACAAAACAAGTCAAGAGTTTGATTTTTTGGTCATGTCAGAAGGAGATCTCTAAAGAGTCAAGGTGTTCCCATAATTACTTTACTTTGCCTCTGGGCCAGTTTTGTGATGTGTGTAAGGAAATTATTGTCCACATTCTCTGTATGCAAAGTTGATCTATATTATACTTATCTGACAACATTGTGTTAACGGATTTCCATACATTATAGCATATAATGGAACTTTCATTTTCTTTCTACTTGTTATTTCTTTGAAACAATCTATATCTTCTCATTTTTCTGTTCCACTGTGTGAAATCACATTTGTTCCTTTTCACTGACATTTTAAGTTCACTCTGTTTGGTATACACACAGATATATATATATACACACATTTACATGGCTATTATATAGAGATATGCATACATATACATATAGGTATAGGCATGCATATATGCATGTATATGACATGGACACTGGCATGTATATATAGCCATAGAAATATATATATATATATATGTACTCATAGTACACATACATACAATGCTTACATATACATATACCAACCTGCATATATATGCATAATATACATTCACAAAATGCACATATGTAATGCAATAAACACATATATACCTACAAACACATATATACATACAAAATTTGTTCACAGTCATGTATATACCTACACATATATGCATAAACACACGTGTATATATGCATATGCACGCATATATACACACATATACATATATACACATCTGAGGCTATAACTATAGCCTATCTCTGTCCTGGTGTTTTCACTTGAGATTACTGGGTATCTCCTTTATGTTCTTGTTTTTTCCTGCCACATTTGTTGTCCTTCATAATATTAGATTTAACAGTTTGGCTTGGAATTTTTTCTCCCTCCTCTACTTAGACTCCAATTTAACGTACTACTGATTAGATCAGCAAATGTCCTGCCAAACTACATCACTTGCAGCTTCTGTGGAGGATACTCATTCTATTTACCAGACTAGAGGGACATATTAAGAAAACTGACCTTGGGGTTAGAAAGGACCAGGTTTGGGTTCAGTTCTAATACTTACTGGCTGTGTGACCCTAGACATCTCACTTCACCTGTCTGAGGGTCAGTTTTTCCCTGTGTTAATGAGGGAAAGGGATCTTGACAGTGGATAGAGAGGTACTTTTGCAATTTGGGAGATTCACATTCATTTTCTGCCTCTGACACATACTGGGTAAGAGATCCTGAGTGGCTATTTAATCCCTTGGTGTGCTAAGATATAGCACGACATGTCATGGACAAATTGCTTGTTTACATGGGTGAAAGTAGTTTCCAAATTGGAATTCCCTACCATGATGCTTAGCACATAGTAGGCACTTTTTGAATTGAATTGAGGTAGTCACAAATCTGGACCAAAATGAGCACAATGACACGTGTGTTATCTACCTTATGAGTCATAGAAATATCAGTTATGTTATTTTCATGGCCAGACAAACTAAATCCTATGCTTTGATAAGCTCACTTCTCACATCCTCCCTACTCCTTCCAAGTCATGATCTTCAACTGGAAAGACATAAATACACACACCACCTGTACCTGCAAGAGGTTCCATTTCTTAGCCAACGCTTCAGCGTCATCTGACATACTGCAGGATTCATCTACTCAAAGAATTCTCAGGCTAATTAAAGGAGATCATTTCTGTTCCTGGCACTGTCCTAGGCAAAGATGAAAAGTGATACAGTCTCTGTATGATTTAGTTGGGATCTCATCTTTCAAATATTATTTCAGGTAGGCAGTGGTACCTATGTCCCTTTCATACCCATTAGCAGGGAGTCACAAGCCCCATTCATGAGATTCTTTTTTTGGGGAATGGTACCTGAATTCCTCCCTATCTACTAGTACTTATATATTTTCTTAGAGATTTTGGGGGTAGGGAAGGTTGGAGTTTTTCCAGAAGAATCATAATTCCTGTGCAAAGTAACAACTTCTTGCCCATTGTCTAGCTTCAATACTGTTTTGTCTTGTGTGTCTCTTTCTTTCCTTCTCTCCCCCTCGCTCCCTCTTTCCTTCCCTCCTTCCTAGGCTATTTGCCCACCTCTCTCCATATGCATACCTTTCCACTGGGTGGCATTTGTTTTAATTCCCCTCTTTTCCCTAGGGATCAGTTTCTTTCTGACAACGTTCCTGGATTTATTTTTTTCCATCCTATCTAGGAAACCATAATCCTCTCTAATAACTTAGAATATAAAAAAGTGTTCCTTAAGCTCATTTGCCCTTTTCTGTAGATGGGAGACCTGCTTGAATTTACAGTATGCATAATTGATAACCACCTTGGGCAGGAAGAGAAGCATGGCCTGCCTAAGGGAGGTCATGCAAAAGATCTCTCAGGATACAGATTTCTTGTGTCTGGAGGGACTTTTTCTCAGGAATCTTTGCCTCCCTGTGGAAACACCTCTATTTTTCCTAAGAGGCCCAGGCAGGCTGGGGAGACTCCTAAATTTGCTTGTCCACTCCTCTCCTCCCACCACTAGCCCTGTAATTAGCAGGTTTCAGATTCTGTCTTCTTCCTGTAAATACAATAGACAATAAACAGACAGATCTCACTTTTCCTCACCTGTGTGATCCCTTTGTTCATTGGCAAGAATATAGTCACGTTGCCTGAATCTAAGCTTCTTTTAATGGTTAATTATGATCCTGACATGTATGAATACACCCAAAGTCTTTCTGACTATATCTTTTTCTGTAGATTTTGATCAAATCTCTTGTTAGCTTTTGCCTTTCCAACTATCCTGGACTTTCCCTTCCTCTTTTCTGTTTTCCTGTTGAATTCCCATGAATGCATCCTAATTATTTACTTTGAGCATATGACGTGCAATAGAGTGGGCCAGTCAGTTCCTACACTTGAACAGTCATTGGGGATGAATAATGAACTGTTTAGAATTGAATAGGAGGAAGAGAAGAGGTTGAATTGATTTTAGGAAATTGTAATGTGTAATGTAATTTAATCAAGCTTCTCCCTGAAACTTATCTCAGATAATCTTTGTAAAGCTCTTAGAACACAGCTTGGTATATAGTAAGTGCTTAATAAATACCTGTTTCCTTCCTTTCCCCTTTCCCTGAAATGACTCCTCTTTTTATCATCATTATTCTCTGGTTGATGCCACAGGCTGTGAATTATGGAAAACTATGTACTCCAAAGAATTACAATTGTGAGACTCTCTGACTACAGAGAAGTGATTGTGAGTAGGCTGCCACATATAACCAATGTACAGAAGGGGAATAAAGAATTGTTGTGCTTTCAACTCTGACCACCCAGGGATGCCAAAAACTGTTGCTGTTTCATGAGGTGATGTAGTGAAACTGTCTCAAAGAATTCAGTCAGACCACCTCTAATCCAAATATAAGCATTTATTGAGATTGATTTCTCTCATGAAGCAGGCTATGTTCCAAGTGGAACTGGCAACTTCAGGGAAAGCAAAATGGACTTTTATAGTGTAAAGATGCAATTACCTAACAGAAATTATGAATATTAAAAAGGCAGGAGGGGCTTGTTAAGGGATTAGGTAATAGGGGAGGGGTCCCAGTCACAGAGGAACTGTGCTCTGTGATTATCCGAAATGCATAACAGAAAAACCCATATTAGAGTAAGCCTCTCTACCTCATAAGTTCACACTATGTCAGTTCTTCACTATTATTACGCAGGTGCCTACTTCTGTTGTTTTGGGTCTATATCCTGCTCAGGCATCCTGGTGGTTGTGATGGCAATCAAATTAGGCTTTTGCTGTTTTTGTTTTACTAAAAATGCCTCTGATTGAGTAATGTGATTAAAGAAGATCTTCCCCATCCATTGATGGGCCTGCCCATTGTGGGAAGCTTGATTAGGAGCTGTTTTATAGGAGGGTCCTAAGTACCTTTTTTTCTGTTGAGGCACTGGGTCAGAGGGTTATGCCCTCTGGCTCTAAAAATGTATAAATAGTCTGAGGGTGAGGTTTTACTTTGGGGCTTAGTTTTGTAAGAAAGTTTGAGTGACAGATGAGAATTCTGGGAAGCTACTTTAAGGAACACCATGCACCTCTTGCTTTGAAAACCCAGATATCAGTGCTTCCCTCTCTGGTAACTATGGTCAGACAATTGGGGTCCAACTGTCTGTTGAATTCAGGAAGAGGAAGCCTTGCCTGTTGATCTTTAATTTCTCTGTATTTTCTTTAAAGTTCAGGGTGCCAACTCCCCTGAATTAGGTAGATGATATATGTGCTTGGTTAAAGGAATAATACATGTACTTGATTAAAGTGATTGTTTACCCCTCAAAAGTTGCCTTCCTTTTTATGAATGCAGATCTAAGAAACTATGATAGCAGGTTCCCCTGTGTATGTTGGGGTGCTTACTGTTACAGTAGTGCTGCATTCTGATTGTGGTCCTATCTAAGGCTACATGGATGTGGTTGAGGTTGAGTGTATGGACATACTTGCTGTTTCTGTGGGAAATATGAGGAATGAGTCTGGGGGCAGTGGCTAGCTAGAGGCAGTATCTGGAATCCCATCACATGGACATACTTGCTGTAAGGAAGTTAGAATATAGGGGCTGGGGCAACTTTATTAGGATTCCATCAGTGTGACCAGGGGGATGGATGATTCAAACAGGGAATGGACTAGTTATGTATTGAGAGAAGGGATTACAATAGATTCTCAACCCTAATGCTGCTATCAGGTACAGTTCCTCTCTCTCATAGGGAGTACTTATCCTTGGTGTTCACATATTGTCAAATGTTAGAAAGGAAAGCCCTAAGCTTGGTAAGTTGTGTTCATTTTCAAAAGAAGACAATGACATCAGAGAAATGATGACATGAATTGCACTTTGTTTTGAGTGAGAGAGGGTTGTGCAAGGTCACCAGCCTCGCTTTCTTCTCCTGAGACATCTGGATCCAGTGCACAGATATTTATTCATCCGGATGACTGGCGATGGCACAGGATGTAATGGGAGACCTTGGCCTTTTTAGCCTAGGCCTTTTCACGTACTCACTTAGAGGGAGTAGACCCTCTGTGGAGGATTTACTGGAGGATATGATGACTCATACAAAAGGAATGGGTTGGTTTATGATCGGCACCACTGAAAGGTGTACCTACATCTATAAGACTGAAGATCCATGGAAATGTTGTTGTTTAGTCATTTTTCACTCCTCTCTGACTCTTTGTGACCCCATTTGGGGTTTTCTTGGCAGAAATACTGGAGTGGTTTGCCATTTCCTTCTCTAGCTCATTTTACAGATGAGGAAACTGAGGCAAACAGGGTTAAGTGACTTGTCCAGGGTTACACAGCTAGTAAGTATCTGAGGCCAGATTTGAACTCAGGAAAATGAGTCTTTTTGACTCCAGTCCCTGAACTGTCTACTGAGTCACCTAACCACCTCATATTTATTTGTAACAACTTCAGAACACCTAATAGGCCCTAGGGAGTTGAGGTACCTTAACAGTATGTGATAGTTGAAGACAATATCTTAAATTATACTCTACTCTGTATGCGGTGTCTGGCACATAGTAGGTGGTTAATAAAAGTTTGTTGATTTATTGACTGATACTTTGATCATTAGAGTTCCCAGGTACACTTATGCCAGCAGAGAAGTTTGAAGTTGATTTATTAGGGGACCATTGTAGCTTTCAAACTAACATGTTTCCCTTTGTCTCTCAGTGTCTTCATCTATAAAATAAGGTTAGACTAGATGATATTCATCTAGGAGTAGTGTTTTTAATTCTAAAAGTGTACATACCATTGCACAGTATTAAGTACTATGCAAAAAAAGGCAAAAACACAATCCCTGGCCTCAAGAAGTTGATGGTGTAATGGAGGAGACAACATATGAATCACTTTGTACACACAGGATTTCTGTGGAGGAGGTGGGAGGTGATCTCAGAGGGAAGGAACCTTGGGAAGGAGGGGCCTAGTGAAGGTAGGACTGCAAAAGGCCTCCTGCAGAGGTAGGATTTGAGCTGCATTTTGAAGGAAATCAGGGAAGCTAAGAGGCAGAGAATTCTAGGAAGGGGAGCAGCCAGTACAAAAGCACCCAGTTATATGTGAAGGATAACAAGTATTCCAGTGATACTGGGTCACAGAATACATGGAGGGGAGTAAAAGTGTAAGAAGATTAGAAAAGTAGGAAAGGTCCAGGTCATAAAGGACTTTAAATAAAGAATTTTATATTTCATCATGGAAGTAATAGAGAATTTCTGAGGTTTATTGAGTAGTGAGATGATATGGTCAGACCTTCATTTTAGAAGGGAATGTGGAATGATGGTGCAGGGTGGCCCATCAGAAGTCCTCGCTGAACACACCACACATCCCTTAGTGCCCTATGACAAAGCCTGAGTCAGTGTGTCCTAATTTTGCCTCTGAGCAAGACATTTGAGATGATTTTGTACTACTTGTCATCTCCCTGTTTTTTAGGAAATTGTATCTGTTTTTTGCTTGGAGTTCCTTGATAATAGGTTGTCAAAAGGAAATTTTTTTTTTTTGGATTTTCTCCCTGATTTACAAGGCAAAACTTAGGACAAAGAAAATTTAAAGGAATTTATTAAAATATGTCAAGGGAGTATCATGCTGGCAGACTGATCACTGTTGAATCTCTGGTGTGAAGGCTTCCCAAGTCCTTTTCAGGGTACTTTTGGTGTTCACCTTCACCCAACTCTTACTTGTAACTCCAAGAAGCTGTAGTATGTGCAGTGTCCACACTCCAACAACCGTCTTATCATATGGGCTAAACCAAGTTGAGAGTAACTAACAGACCTCTTATCCACCAGTGAGTTATGGGGAGGTCTACCCCAGGCATATGAAGATTTTTTCCAACAGAATGAATGGATGAAAACAGTTTGTTCCAATAACCATGAAGGAGGCTGAGTAGGTGCTGTGGAGTGCTTAGAGCTTTGTCAGGCATCAAAGATGCCAAGGGAATCTACTAGATCCTGAGTGATGACTCATCTTGACTTTTGTCCTTCAACTGAACTTTGATGACTCTGGAAGAGAGTGAGGCTGGTGACCTGGTACAGCCCTGCCTCACTTAAATCCAATTCACTCCCAAGTCAAGATATCACCTGTGATGTCATTGGTCTCCTTTGAAAATGAAGTATGAACATTACAATAGTCCAGGAGAAAAGTGATGAGGGACTATATTTGGGTAGAGAGAAGGGAACATATAAAATAGATGTTGATAGGAATTTATATACTATTAACATCTTGTTCACTCAAGTGGTTTTATCTCATTTCCTACCAATGAATAGGCTTAGACCTTTTAGTCCTTTGTGGCCTATCTTTCCTAGTTTAGGTCCTCATTGTGACGTTAAAAAGGTTCGAAAGACATAGTTCCTGGGTAATTAGTCATTTTATTAATAATAGTTTATTAACAAAAGGGTCAGTGACACTCTCAGATGCCAAAGACCCTCCATGAAACCCACTCTTGGAAGGATGGGTATTCCTGGGTGTGGCAGTCACCTGTAATTGGTTAGAAAATAATGAGAGAATGAATATTATAATGAGAAGTGAGCTTATTCCAGTGGGGGTCTTGAGGTATAGGACATTGAGCACCCAGATTTTGGTCGAAGAGACCATACCACCTATCTGACAAAAGGGAGAATCCACACTTTCCTGATCTGACAGACCTGAGTAAACACAATGAGCAAGAATCTTCCCCTTTGCCTAAATTTAGAATTTGTTTACTGTCTTAGCTTTCCAGGAAGAATAAGCCTTTAAACAAGATTTCCCACACTAGCTGATTTCTGGATGAGGAAGTAGAAAAGGGGTAAAAGATCTTGGTTCTAATTTAATAATTAGTTATTAACTACAATAGAGAAATAATTACTTTTCTCATCATCCTCTCTGGGAATCAGTTCTTCTCATTTCCAAACTGTCTAGGTCTTATGTCCTTTTCCTTTTAGTACTCATATAATGGGGGCCAGGACATCTGGACTTTTCTAACTCTTCCTTATTGTTACCCAGAGTTGCTCAAACTATACAGGTGTGATGTGAAAGAAATTTAATAATCCCTCCCCTGGCAAAAAAAAATTGCCTCAGAAAGGGGAGCTGTCGGCATGTTTTAAGTTTCCGTATTTATTCATGTGCTCCTTTTGCCTCTTACATGCACTTTCTGAGGTGGGTGAAATAAAGGATGTTCCATATTGTGCACTGAATAGCAGAGCAGGATTTGGAGACCCTGTGAAGCACCTATACACAAACTATACTTAAACTTCAGGAAAGTCTGGGATATGGGAAAGAGTCAAAGAGAGAAACTGATTCCCTTCAGGTCCAGCCTGCAAAATTGAGCCCAGTTCATTTGAACCAAGAACCCTTACATTGGGGAATGGGACTAGGACACAGGTCTTAAATTATTACATTTCAGCCTTACAATCCACCGAGGTTGGTAGTGAAAATCTTATTCTTCCCATTTGACAGATGGGGCATCCAAGTCTCAGAAAGGTGATTAAGAAAATGAGAATCTAAGTGACACACGATCACATGATTGGATGAGGTCTACAACTCACATCTTTCCACTCTTCTCATGACCAAACCCTCTTGGCCTTTTCCCTTTGGTCTTGACTTTTAGCCAGCAACCAACTTAGAAAAGACTTTTCAAACACTAAGGTGTGGATGACAGATAATGGTTTGGTGTGTGCTACTTCTCTCAGGGGTATGAAATATATTTTAATTGAGCACAATGCCTTTATTTAAATAAATGGATCTCTAATAGTATCATTTTAGGCATTTGAGATGATGCGGTAGAAAGGGTGATTGGTGGGGAAAGGAGGACTCTCTTGAGTGAGTCCTATGCATATGACTGGTCTTACCTCATAGTGTCTGAAAGGAAGCTCCCCTAGGTATCTGATATGAAGGTGATGAAAGAAATCCTTGGAAATGAATTAAGTCTCCAGGGTAGGACCCTGGAAGGGAATAATAAAAGAACTCACAGTTATGGAGCACTGGAGGATTTCCTTGCATCAGTCCTACAAGGTGGATAGTATACATTTTATGGATTTGGAACCATTACCATACAGCTAATAAATGGTAGAGTCCAGAAGTGAACCCAGGGGTTCTGATTTAGTTTTGCCACCTTGATTCTCATAATGGGGAAGTGACAAATCAAAGAATTCACTGGAGGTAGCAGCTGGGCAAGGTTATCACAGAGCAAGGGTGTTTCCAGAGCCTCTGGAGGGGGGAATTATCAGGGAAAACCCCTGAGGAGGAGCTGAGCTCCCAGTTATTCAATCTTTTCTTTGAAGCTTCCCTCATGGCATCATTATCTGTTTCATTAGAACCGACTGATGGGTGGTGACACATGAAGGCTTTTGGGAAACTGGAGTGGTAACCAACAAATTAATTCCTATGTGAGGACCCAAGGGGAGAGCTAGGTGGTGCAGCAGATAGAGTGCCTGGAGTCAGGATGAGTACAAATCTAGCTTCAGATACTTATTAGCTATGTGACTCTGGGCAAGTCATGTAACCCAGTTTATCTTAGTTTCCTCATCAGTAAAATGAGGTAGAGAAGGAAATTCATTAAAAAAAAATCCCCTCTTGTCTGGGTTTGCCCAGAGCTCCTTCCTTAGTCTCCCTTCTGTCTTTGTGATCTTTCTCTTGTTTATCTTATCCACTTTTAATTTCTTTATTTCTTTTTTTGTTTGGTTTTAGTTTCCACCATTCAGTTCCACAAGTTTTTGAGTTTTAAATTTTCTTCCCCTCCCTCCCTGTCCCCCTTCCCAAGATGGCATGCAATCTGAAATAGGCTCTACATATACATTCATATTAAACGTTTCTTCACATTAGTCGTGTTGTAAAGAAGAATTATAACCAATGGAATGAACCATGAGAAAGAAGAAACAAAACATAACAAAAAAGAGATAGAGCAAATAGTATGCTTTGATCTGCATCCAGACTCTGTAATACTTTCTCTGAATACATATAGCATTTTTCATCATGAGTTTTTTAGAGTTGTCTTAGAATCTTGCATTGCTGAGAAGAGCTAAGTCTATCAAAGTTAGTCCTGGCACACTATGGTTGTTACTGTGTGTACAACGTTCTCTTAGTTCTAGTCATTTCACTCCGCATCAGTTCATATAAATCTTTTTGGGTTTTTATGAAGCACCTTGCTCATCATTTTGTATAGCATCACAGTATTCTGTTGCATTCATATACCAGAACTTGTTCGGCCACTCCCTAATTGTTGGGCATCACCTCAATTTCCAATTCTTGGCTGTAACAGAAGGAGTGCTGTAAATATTTTTGCACATATGGGTCCTTTCCCCAATTTTATGATCTCTTTGGGTTACAGCCTTGGAAGTGGTATTGCTGGGTCAAAGGGTTCTTGTCTACTTTCACTGGTTTAAATGAGAACCTCAGTGCTGAGGACTCATGAATCTGTTATCTCTAGCCAAACTTTTGCTTCCAGTCCTGTACTGCTTACTAGATGCCATTACCTTGACTTCTCCAGTGCCAGTGGAACCAGGGGTTCCTTTGTGAGGCTGGGGATAGGATAAAATGAGTCAGACACTGAAGTTCCCAGAGTGTCCTTGAGTGAAGTCATGGTAGCCAGAGAGAATTTTTGGGAGGCCTCTCAAACTGTACTTTGGCCTTCTTATCAGGGATGCTCTCACATGATGGTTACATTTTGGTGTTCATTTCAGGCTCAGTGTTTCCAAGTCTACCTGCTTCTCTACTTTCCCAGTTTCCTTTGCAAGTATCTTATCCTGATGAATACCTGGTCACTGGACTCAGACAGCTCAGGAGGAGAAAGTGAGGTTGGTGACCTTGCACAGCCCTCCCTTACTCAAAACAAAGTCAAGTGCAAGTCATGTCATCATTTCTTTAATGTCATGGTCTTTGAAAATGAAGGATGAACGTGGACTGCTGGTACCTCCCAGGCTTGAAAACTCAGTGCTATGTTGGCCTGATTGTCCCATAGCTTCCACATCCAATAAACTGTCAATTTTATCAGAATTAAGTTAAAATTTATTAACTCTCCTCTGTAGGCAAAAGTGTTTGCTAATGCTAGTTCCTTTACTTGGGATATCTTTTCTGTTGTGCTAGAGTTCAAGAATATATAGAAGTAAGGCAGTCTATATCTTACTCCCCTAGTCATCGGATACCTTAGTCTAGTAGCAAGTAAGACATATACACAAATAATTACAATATAGATTAGTGCATGATACAACACTGGAGAAGTCATATAGAAAGTAATGAGATTCTAACTAGGAGCAATTAGAGAAGGCTTCATGAAAGATGTGACATTTGAACTGGACCTTAAAAGTGAGAGGTTATTTAGGTAAATGGAAATGGAGGTCAGAAATGCCTGATGGGCAGGGAAGGAGTGCATTCCACTAATTATTTAGTACTTTCCTTTCCACTTCCACGAGCACATTAGCTGAGACACTCATTACGTCTTGCTTAGGTAGCAAGGCTGTCCCCGACATGATCCATGTGAATGACATTGAACAACTTGAAAGGAGGCAGAAGAGATAGGCTAGCCTCTTCTTCCCGCAACCCTTCTCCAAGGGTGACTTTATTTCCTTCCAGGAAGGAAAGTGGAAGGTTGGAGCCAGGAACTTGGCCATTCTGCTCTTTAGAGAGAGAGAGAGAGAGAGAGAGAGAGAGAGAGAGAGAGAGAGAGAGAGAGAGAGAGTTCTACTAGACTAGAATTATCTCTGTTCCTATAAGTATTATTATAGTCTATGGAAGGTAGTTTTTCAGGTTCAAGCTAAACTTTTGATTGCTAGGCATCAATGAGGAAAGGAGGGCTCCGAGCTCTACTTCCAAGGACTGACCCCTTTCCTATCAGATATCAGTTCTACAATAAATACACATGTGGAAAATAACAAAGAGATCCTTTTATCCAAGTCAGTAGCAAAATCAGAGTAGCAATCAGAGAAAGTATGCATAGGAGAATATATGCCAGACAGTGAAGAGTGATGGAGCTCTCCTCCTGGGACAAAAGTAACTCGGCTGAACTGGGAGGGAGAGGCTCAGATCCTATCCAAGGAGAAATTCCCTCCAGGTTCTAGTGTAGCAAGCAGTAACAAGGATATCATAGAGATTGCCAGCTCCTCTCATCTCAGCTTCTTCCCAGAGTTTATTCTCCTTCTAGTGCACTGAAGTGATGCTAGTTTTGTCTATCTTCTCTCTCAAAGTAGGAAGTCAGAAGCACCTGAAACAATTGCTGAATCTGAAGGGGAAGGGAATAAGCATTTCTATGTGGCAGTCCCTGAGTCCACAGATACTGAAGAGACTTGAAGATAGGCAAGAGACTGAAGAGATTCTCTCTTCTCTCCAGTTCCACCCTGTCCCTTATACAGGCAGGGGCATTGATCTCCACCAATGAGGAGACAGTCCCATATTGATGGGCTTTGGGTTACACATCCATATAGGATAGTTTGTGCAAAGACTTGGAGATGGGAGATGTAATGTTCTGTAAAGAGAAAATCTAGGAGGTTGGTTGGATTGGAATGGAGAGTGCATAAAAAAGAGGATTATGAAATGACTGAAAAGATTAGTAGGCACTGTATGGAGGAGAGCTTTAAATGCCAGGCTAAGGATTTTGTATTTTATTCTAGAAGCTACTGAAGCTTTGGACTGCCATTATCAAATGTGGGCTTTAGAAATATCAATTTGGCTGTTTTGTGGAGGATAGACTGAAGAGGAGAGGGGCTAGCAGAGGGGAGCACCAATGATGAGGCCACTTCAGTAATCCAAGCAAAAGGCAGTGAGGGTTTGAACTAGGCTAGAAGTCATGTAAGTGGGGAGAAGAGAATACACAGATTCAAGAGGTGTTGTGGATGTAGAACTGACAACCCTTGACACCTGATTGGAGGAGTGAGATGTAGAGAGAAGGAAAAAACCATGGATGACTCAGGTTCTGAACATGGGCAACTGATGGAATGGTGGCGACTACTGCCGAATAGGGCAAATTTGGAGGAGAGGTGTGAGTGTGTGTGTGTGCGTGTGTGTGTGTGTGTACACATGTAAATATATGGAAAATAGGAATTTCATTCTGAATATGTTGAATTTGGATTTTCTCTTCACCTCCTCACCGGCAATGACTCTGCTGATGGATGCCTCCTCTCTGATGCCCGCTCTCTTGAGCTGTGAGTTCCTAGCCCAGACTAGTATTTCAAGAGAGGCCCCAGCCAGACTTCACTCATTATTTGAGTTCTTCTCCAGACTTCCTCTCTGCCTCCTCCCCAGTAGTGTTGCCCCTTATCAGATGCTCTGTTACTGCCTTTTATTGTGTTGTCGTCTCCTGTGTCCCCTGTATTTGTAGTCTCAACATTTAGCAATGCTAAATAAATGCATTCTCTCCCTCTCCCCCTCCCTCCCTCCTTCCCTCCCTCTCTCTCTCTCTCCTCCTCTCCCCCTCCCTCCCCCTCCTTCCTTTTCTCCCACCCTCTCTCTTTCTCTCTCTTTTTTCCTTCTCTTTCCCTCCCTCTTTCTCCACCCCCTCTCCTCTCCTCCCCTCCCCTTTCTTCAAATCTGGCCTCACATATTTACTAGTTGTGTGACCCTGGGAAAGTCACTTAACCTCTCTGTGCCTTAATCCATTGGAGAAGGAAACGATAAACTAGTCTAGTATCTTTGCCAAGAAAATCCTATGAATATCGGTATGGTCCACAGGATCGCAAAGAGTTGGATATGACTGAACAAATATATTTTATATACATGTATGCCACATATATATGTGTCCGTGTCTATGTATACACACATTCCCTCAGCCAGGTCACTCTAAATGGTGGCAGATACTCAGACTAAGATCTTCTTTGCTTTTTGAACTACTCTCTCTTCTCTTGTTTCTTTGTCCCTCAGTTCAACTCTCATCTAACTTTTGGTCAGAAATTTATTTTATGTTTTAGTTCTACTTCCTGGCAGAGGCAGGTATTCCTGGGAAATTCTGCTGCCTCGAAGGGAAAGTAGCTGAGTGAAAGTGTGATGGAGAAATTTCTTTCAGTAACCTGTCATTATAACCTTCCATTCTATATAGATTAAATGAGAGGGAGAACCAGGCATATCTCTGCGCCCCCTGCTCATTGCTTCAGAGGACGGAAGAGAAATGTTTAATATTTGAGAGAACAACTAGGATGAAGGGTCTTCTGGGGACAGCCAGGTTTCTGTCAGACCAAGAAGCTGGCCAGAGTATAAAGAGATCTGGGATAAAAGGAAACTTACTAACAAAGCATTCCCATTGAATGGTAAGGCAGAGGAGGAGTGGGACTGTGGAAGAACAGGGCTGAAGGGGATAGAGATGAGAGTAAAGGGAGGGCTAGAAGGAAAGTGAGGACGTTGGCATCAGCCACGTATCTAGATAAAAGGGATGGGAGAGCAGGAGCTGACAAAAGACTGTCTACACTATGGGAAGTGATAGGTTAATCCGAACTCCCACCCTCTAGGCTCCTGTGATAAATAAAATCAGTACTAGCTTTCTACTTCCTTTTGCTCCCAGAGATCTAGACTATTTTAGAGTTCTGGAACCTTAGGAAAAATAGGATCATGAGTGAATCCCTGGGGATGTGCTGAATTTCTGCTCCACACTGCGCCCCCTTCCCCATTTCTTTCTTTTAGCAACACAGATAATTGAGAGCTGGCTCTAGTTCTTAAAACTAAGAACTTGTGCTTAATATTTGAGAGAACAACTAGGATGAAATGGTCTATATACCTATTTCTAGGTGTATTTCTCAGAATCCACAGGGTTTCATCTTTAGGAATGATGGAAGGAAAGATGCATGTATTAAATACCAACTGACTATGTGCTAAGTGCTCCACAAATATTATCTCATTTGATCCTTATAATAACTCTGGGAGGTAGGTTATATTATTATTCAATTTGACAGTTAAGGAAACTGAGGCACACAAAGATTGAGTGATCTGCTCTGAGTTATACAGCTAGTGAGTATCCAGGGGCAGAGTTAAACTCAGGTCTTCCTGACTCCAGGTTTGGAGGTCTCTCCACTGTGTCACCCTAGTCCCAGGGCCCTGAATTTTCTGAAATGTCACTTTCTTCATGGATCCTCTGGTAGTGTTCATTGCTGTCTCCATCCCAATCTCCTGACTTGAATTAGTGGGACAGGAGAGGAAGGGATGTGGAAAGTTCAAGGCTTAAGTCCTCAGCCAAGTAGAATGGCAACACTATTTACTGTTTAAAGATTAGAAGCCCCCAACTCTTTCTATCTCCATGCTCTCACCTGGACTTAGCTCATGTGGCAGTCATCCAAAGTCTTAGAGCTGAGGTTTTCTGAAAAAGAGGAGACAACTGGCTCCAGATTTCCTAGATCCTGGTGGAGATGTTGGGGTTAGAGCATTTATTGGAGGAATCTGTAGTGTTGCTGGTCCTGTCTCTCTCCTGTCACTCTCATTTACAGGCCAATTTAACATCCTCTAACTTTCACCCCTGCCTGGAGTAAAGTCCCACCCACCCATTCCTGGTAGGCTTCTGCATGGACTCTTCCTTTACACTTATCTCATTCTCCCTTGCATCATTTTCCTTTGACAGTACATATTCCCCATTAGACTGTAACCCCTGAGAGTCTTGTCTATTATATATCTATGTCTCTATCATTTCTTTTCTCTTCCTTCCCATCTCTATCTCTCCATGTCCATTTCCATCCCTATTTGGAGAAAGCATCCCTATCCCTGTCTCCATATCTGTCGCCATCCCCATCCATGTCTCCATCCCCATCCAATATAAACATTCCAAACCCTGTCCTCATCCCTATCCCCATCCCTGTCCCCCTCCACATTCCCTCCTTCTCCCCTTCTATATATATATCTATCTATTTTTTCAGGCCCAGTTCCCCTGCTCCTAGTTTTACATAGCCTTAGGATCTTATCACCATGTCTTCCTTGTCTTTCTGGGTATCCCTACTTGTACTCCTACTCCTGTCAAACTCCTTCCTTCTCCTTCGTGCCCTGAGAGTTGGTGGTCAGTCCTTGACCATACCAGAGGTTTGAGGGCTAGATGCTATAAGTAATAGTCCTTCCCCTTGCCAAACATAACTATACCCTAATCTAGAAAGATTGCCCTGGGAGCCCATGCCATGCTTCTAACAGGGGATGCTTGTAACATCTCTCTTACTTATGGAGGATGCCTGGGGCCTCTTCTCCAATAGAATTTCCTAGAGTCATCCCCACCAACAAAATTTTTTCAATAGTCACTAAAATTCCTAGTTAAGATAGGTTCCAGGGAAAGTGCTATTAAAACCAGTGTTCATGAAATTTTGAAAAAATTTCTTATCGTGCCTTTAACAACCATCAACAATTGAAAAACATGTCAATGTTCAAAGAGAAAAAAGAAAGGACTATAGAAACTTTTGCTACTTAGTTTTTTGAAGTCAGGATTGGTCTATACTTTGACTAGAGTATTCAAGTTTTTAAAGAAAAATTCTTAAAAGATAGAGAGGACATGGGAGATATTCCTCCCAGAGAGGAATGGAACATGGGAGAGATGAAAGGAAGTCCAACCTAGAGGGATGAACCCTGACTAACTTAAAATGTGACCCACCCTAGGTAAATCACTTTTTTCTGGCCTTCAGTGTTCTTATCTGTGAACGAATTAATAAAACCATATTTATTCAGCTCTTATTTTTTGTAAAGTGCTGTGCTAAGCATTGGGGATATACATAAAAACAGCAAGACCATTCTTGTTCTTGAGACGGTCACATTTTAACAGAGGAAACACCACATGATAGGAGGTTTCATCTCTAAGTCAAATGGAATAGCCCCACTATCCTTAGGATAGTGAAAAAACTCACGGTAATTTATCTTTCTTAATGTTATTTCTATGAATAAAACCATTTCTAACATTGACCCATTTGATGATGTAAAGGACTTTGGTGCTAAGAACTTCCTTTTGGGGATCTTCAATAGCTGTGGAGACTGAGGAGGTGGGGTCTACAGCATCTGTAGATGCCAAAGGTCAAATCTTCAGAAGTGTTGCTCCCCTAAAGTGATGGAAGTGCTAGGCAGCAAGAAAGGCTGGTGCTCTGGGAGATATTAATATTCTCAGGGTTCTCGAGCACAGGGTCCTGGGCTGCCTCTACTTCTGATGGAGGTAGTAGTCAAGATGGTGCCATTTGCTTGACATGTGAGAGATATGTTGCTCCCTTCCTCTCCCTCAGGATGCCTGGCTGCTTTGACTTAAGCTGGCTAGCCAGACTGGTTGGTTTGTGGTTGGTTGGTATAGGCCCTATCAGGGATAGGGTTGCCCCCTAGATAATGACCTTGTGGGTCAGGCTAGGAGAGGGTTTAGTAGTTTGGAGGGGGCACTACTTTTCCCTAGGAAGTCTTCTCTAGCTCTAAAGTTATGATTTTTTCAACCCATAGGCTCCCCTCCCATCTTTTGACCCTAGATACCTGAAATTTCTAAAATGACAAAATGTTATTCAGTGGGGAGTTTTAGGAGAACCGTGTGTGAACAGGTTGAAAAGATGGGCTAACATTACTGAAATATTACCAGAGTTAAAAGAAGTTTGAAGGAATTTATTGTGTGTTTGCTGCTCTTCTCCTAGGCTGTAGGGAGAGCCCTTAGACCTCTTAATATTTTGGACTAACAACCCTTTCTAGCTGCCTGCCTGTCTATCTCTTTCTCCTTGACAGCAGAGTGCCTTGTTGGAGTTTTTCTCATGGCTGCTAGCCTGATCTGAGTGGTGCTTGGGGTATTACAGAAGGGCTGGAAATAGGGGAGGGGCTCCATACTAACTAGGGGCTAGGCTGTCCCTATGGGGGATGGACTTAAAGTATTATCCCTGGTCAGCTAATTCAAGGTGCCTCTCCAACTGGAATCCCAGCTAACCCCTCCCTGGGATGAAACCACTGTTCTCCTCCTATTCAAGGATAATAGCATTAATGAGAACTGGGAACTCAAAAGAGCTTATGGGGTCAGGGTCAGAGTGTTAGACCCAGGCTGGGGAGGGCTGCAGCACTAGGAATCCATGTGTGTGCATGTGCATGTCCCCTGTCCATTCATCCTTTCCTCTTCATTCCATTCCCATCAACATCATCCACCAAGAGCAATTAATCAACCAATCAACAAGCATTTTTCTGTGTGCCAGACACCTCAAAACGTGAGCATATTACTCAGGACATACAGTGACAGGCAGACCAGGTAGAAGTAAAGATTAGGGGTTCCTCTCCTCCAGCATATCTAATCGGAACTCCCTCTGCTACTTGGGTTTTCTCCTCTTGGAGTTCCCAGGACTTTTCATCTACCTTTCTCTCCACTTTCCACAGGTATCTCCCCTCTCCTAGACCTTCCCAGACTCCCCTGCTCCCCACGCCGGATGCCTTCCCGAACAGTAACTGGAGAGGCCTCTTCCCCAAAACACCGTGGGCTGAACCTCCAGGTGTCTCCCCCGCTGTCCCCTGGTCAGTTGAGACTAATCAACAGAGATCCTGTGCAACACGGCTCCCGTGGTGGGGGTCCCACCAGCAGCAATGTGAGTATTTGCTTAGAGATGAGGGAGAACTGCAGGCTCTCATCTCTCTAATAGGGAGGGAGAAGCAGGGAACAGAAGGACCGTCTTGGGCCCCTCTCTTCACCTGCGGGAGATCACTTATCTAGTGGGGCCTGGGAGTAGGGGCCCAAAGATAGCTCTCTCTCCCTCCTAAAGATGCTGATATTTCAGCCCAGATATTTTTGGGACCATCATTTTTCTACCTGTCCCTTTGGGTAGGTGTATTCTTCTCAAAAGACAATGGAAAAAGAGGAGGAAGAGGGGGAGAGACTGAGACAGGCCAAGCTAGTGATCCCACTTTTGAGGCTTGTAGCTCCTCTAGTTCCCTTTCCCTATGTTGAGAAAGGCAGGATTTTTTTTTTCAGTGGTGCCTATGGCTCTCTTATACCTCTCCCCTGTGCTCAGAGCTTCATCTGGTTGCCCAGGTGACCTCTCAGGTGACTGCCGAGGCAGCTGGGTACCAAGCCCACAATAATAAACAGGGAAACACCCAAAGGCAGGGAGGCGGGTCTCTCCCCTGCTTCCACCTTCCTTCTCCTCCTCCTTTCTGAACCTTCCCACAACGAGGGGGCGGGGTGAAAGGAACAGGTGTCAGTTCTGAAGCCCAGGGTCTTCACTACTGACATGCAGAGGAGGAGGAGGAGGATGTGGGGTTGTGGGGAGCACAGTGGAAAGTAAACACGTGCGGTTTGGAGAGGAGGGGCACAGAGGAGTAGGCCAGAGGGGGCTAGGAATTGATTTTTGCTCAAATGGATCCAGAGAACCTGCCTGTGAGTATACTGTGCATGTCCATCGCAAAAGTGTCTGTGTGTCCACTCAGATATGTGTAAAAGTTGGTATGTGGACTGATACAGGTACATGTGAGCATGCAGATATGGGGGTGCATGCAAGAGTGGGTGTTGACAGGATGTCTCTTGTGACTGGAATATACAGCCTCCCTTCTGTCGGGTTCTTAGACCCTAGAGTTTCCTTCAAAGCTCAGATTAAACAGTATTTTACATGAGACCCTGCCTGATCCCCATCGTTGCTGGTGTCCCTCCTACAAAATGACCTGATATTTATTTGATATGCATTTGTATATGCATGAATATATGTGCATATGAATTATATATACCTATGTTGCCTATAATATTAGTCTTCTGCCTTGAAGGTTTCATTTTTGACTTTGTATGACTGAGACCTTGCTACCTAGCACATTGTAGGTATTCATTGAATGACTGATTTGTGCATGTGTGTGCAGGTACACAGGTGAAAGCGTATTTGTGTGTATACATATTTAGGTACAGTGTATGTATATAGGTTGGAGTCTGGGGTAGGTCAGTGTGGGGTAGGGAATTTCCCCTTGGTATCTTGGGCATCTGATTTCTACCCAAGGGACTCTCCTTGGTCATACCCTTATGTATTTTTCTAGCTCTGTGTTCAGGACACCTGTTCAGATCTTGTCTTACTCTTGCCAGGTTATCAATAATTTCCTGGATCCCAATGACCCAACATCATCCGAGGCCCGCCAGAGTCGCATGCACTTCTTTGACAATCAGAGGAAGGTTGATTATGTCCTTGTCTATCATTATCGAAATCGAGGAGGCCAGCCAGCCCAGGGCTCCTCTAGCGGTCACAGGGCTCCCCTGGCTGTCATCTCCAATGGGGAGATGGGCAAGGAGCCCAACGCTTCTAGGCAAGGGGACTTGATGATCGAAATGGGCCCCCAGGATGCCTTGGAGGAGGAAAGGAAGGAGCAGAGGGAGGAATTTGAGTATAACCTCATGGAAGCTGGACTGGAGCTGGAGAAGGACTTGGAGGTAAGGTTGGAGAAGGGGGCAGTTTGTGGGCAGACTGGCACCCACATTTATTAATGCTTCCTATGTAGCAGGCATTGTGCTAAGGACAGGATACAGATATAAGCCAAGAGAATCCTTCCCTCAAGGAGCTTATGTTCTAACAGGGAAATACAACAACACAAAAATTAGAATTGAAAATTGGGGAAAGGAGGAAAGGTGCCCCCTAGGGGCATGGTGCCAAACTCCAGGGAGTCAAAAGAAAAGCTGGGAGGGGCATGAAGGATGACCAGCAAGGACCCTTCATTTATGGGAGGGAGAGAGTGAGGTAGGAGCTCATCTTTAATTCACCATCATTCCATGGATTTGTTCTCTTTGTACCTTGTGATTTTCTTGCCCTCACCACAAATTCATTTTAATTTAATTCAGTAAGCATCTATTAAGTTCCTACTATGTATAAGATACTGTGCTAAGATAGAAAAAAATTAGACACAGACCCTGTCCTCAAGGAGTTTCTGGTCTAATGGGAAAATCATATACATATACTAATAACCGCAATAAAAGCAAATTATGATAAGTAACAAAGGAGAGCTTTAAAGTACTAGGAGAAATGTGAGAAAGAGGAGATCATTTTTAGCTGGAACAGTCAAAGAAAACTCTATGGAGTAAATGGCCCCTGACAGGCAGTATAGGGTAGTAGATAAAATGCTGGACCTGAAGTCAGGAATGCTGGCCTTCAAATCCTATTCCAGACACTTACCCTGAGCAAATCACTTAACCTCTCAGCCTCAGTTTTCTTATGTGTAATGTGGGCACAGATCATAGCACTTAGTTTATAGAATTATTGTGAAGAATGAATGAGATAATATGGACAGCACTCTGCAAACCTTAAAGTACTGTTGCAATATTTGTTATTTACATTATGGAGCTCTGAAAGAAGGGAGACATTTTTAAAAGATGGAATGAATGATTGAAAAAAAGTCATTTGCAAATACAAACAGAAGTGGAAGTCCTCATCCTTGAGGAACTTATCTTTCTCATAGAGGGATAAAATAGATCTAAGGGATTTGGTATGGAGAATTATGAGAGTAAGAGACTTATGGGATTATGAGAAGGCAGTCATTGGTCATTTCTTTTCCTCAGTAGTTATGGCAGGATTGCCTTGATTCCTTGTCCTGTAAGGATTGAAAGGGGGTGGGAGTGGAGAAGGAGAGAGAAGGTAACACTCATGGAGGCTATTCCAGGAAATGCAGAGGAGACAATTTCAGACATGGGATATGCCACTGGTCTAACTAAGCAGCATGGTGCAGTCCAACAATCCCTGAATTTTGAATCATAGACCCTGGGTTCAAGTCTCAGCTCTTCTGTTCATCAGCTCTATGATCTTGGGCAAGTCACTTAATAGAATTCTGTTCCCTCATCTGTCAAATGAGGGGATGCAGACCCTGCCCTCAAGGAGTGTCTATTCTAATGGAGAAATGGTATCCATATGCTGATAACCAGGATAAAGGCGGCTATAGTAAAAAGTAATAAAGTGATAGAAGAAACTGGAGAAAGAAGAGATCGTTTGTAGCTGGAGAGTCAGGGAAGAGGCTATGCAAAAAGTGGCATCTGAGAGACAGTATTATGTATTAGATTAGTCTAAAGTTTCCTCCAACTTTCAGTATTATGTATTAGATTAGTCTAAAGTTTCCTCCAACTTTCACTTTGGGAAAGTCAGGAAGAGGAGATAGCAAATAGTTCAATTTGATCGCAAGGCAGAGATGAACAGAGTTGGGTGTGTGACCTGATTCTATGACTTATTAATTGTGTAGCCTTGGGGAAATAGTTTCCCCATCTCTTGGCCTCAGTTTCTTTGTCTACAAAATAGAGAATATATTTATGCATATTAATATTTACACCTAGAAATCTTTTATGTTTATTTGAGGTCATTAGGGAAGATGAAATGACAATATATATAATATATACCATAAATACTTCAAAGAAATGTGGATAGGAGAGAGGAACTAAGAATTTCTCTGAGATTTCCAGCCTTTTTGCAAGGGAGAAAAGATTGTGAGTTTGTTGACCTCAAAATGGTCCCATTTCCCTTTGCATTCATCTCTGAATTACATGGAATTAACAACTTAATTCCTGCTTTACTTTGATTACTATTGAGCTACTTTTACCCAACTCTTAACCGTGGCTCCAAGAAGCTGTAGAATTCACAGTGACCACTCTCCAATAAAGCTGTCTTGGCAGATGGGCTAAATCAGGTTGAGGGTAACTGACAGACCTCAGAAACATTAGTGAGTTAGGGGGATGTCTACCCCAAGCATGCAAGAACTTCCCTTGGCACAATGGGCTGATGAGAACAAGTTCCAGTGTCCCTGAGGTTGGCTGAAGAAGGCACTGGGGAGCATGCTGAGATGCTAAGGCCATGGAGTGCTTAGAGCCACATTCTGCACCACTACCAGCCATCTTGATTTTTGTTGATGACTCTGGAAGACAGAGTGAGGCTGACAACTTTGCCTCACTTAAATCCAAATCCAAATCCCCCGTGATTTAGTTGGTCCTCTTCAAAACAAAGGGACAAAATAACAACTCTGTGCCAGGTGCTGTGCTAAGCACCTTACAGATATTATCTCATTTGATTCTGTAACAACCCTATGCAGTGGGTGCTGTTATGGTCCCCATTTTTCAGTTAAACAGAAGTTACCTGATGTGCCTAGAGTCCTGCAGCTACTAAGTATTTGAGGCTAGATTTGAACTCGTGTCCTTTACTCTAGATCCAGTGTTTTCTATCCATCAAGCCACCTGGTTGCCTTGACATCCTTTCCCCACAAGTGCATGTAGAGTCCAGGAGGAAGTGGGCTCAGGTTTCGAGAGCATGCCCTTATACTTTTTGAACTTGGCAGGCAGAATTTTAGAGAATTTTAGAGATGAACAGGATATTACAGCAAGAATCTGACAAGTGATCAGCCAGTCTTTGCCTAGGCTCCCATGAAGGGGAAATCCCTTTTTTCTAAGGCATCCCATTTCACTCTTGGATGTCATTTATCATTATGAAGTTTTGACATTATTCTTTATTGAGTCTTTGGGGAATTGAGTTCTTGTAATTCCCCAGGAGGGCAGCTTCCATCAATCAATCAACAAGGATTTTTTAATCAGTAGTAATCAACTTTTTGTTGTTCAGTTGTTTTGCAGTTGTGCTTGACTCTTTGCGACCACATTTGGAGTTTTCTTGGCAAGGATGCTGGGGTAGTTTGCCATTTTCTTCTCCAGTTCATTTTACAGATGAGAAAACTGAAGCAAATGAGGTTAAGTGACTTGCCCAAGGTCACATGACTGTTAAGTGTCTGAGGCCAGATTTATACTTAGGAAGATGAATCTGCTTGACCCCAGGCCCAGTGCTCTCTCTACTAGGCCACCTAGCTGTAATCACCAATAACCTGATATTTGTCAGATACTGTGCTAGGTCCTGAGGATACTAAGACAGAAATGAAACAGTTCCTCCTCTCAAAGAACTTATATTCTTTCAAGGTAACAACATATACACATACATAAAATAAATTTGGGGTAATTTTTTAGAGGCACCAGTAGCAATGAAAATCAAGGAAGACCTCCAGAAGGAGGTGGCATTTGAATGAGGGAAAGCATGAAAAGCACTTATTATGTATTTACAATTGGCAAACACTGTACTGCACACTTAGGAATGTAAATACAAAAGCCAAGGCAGTCACTGTCCTGAAGAAATTTACATTTCTGTTTTGTTTTGTTCTAATTTAAAATTTTTATTGACCCTCAAAAAAAATCAAATGATAATGCTATGTCCTTCTTATTCATGTAAATGTGATCAATGATAACTTACTTTTAGTCATATATATATATATGTATATCAAGAAAATTTATATTCTAATGGGGGAGACAGAAAGGGGATGATGGTAGCCTGGGAGAGGCACGTTGGTCAGGAAAATTGCAGGGATGATGAGAGGGTGAGAGGAAGTAGATTGATATGCACGCACACACACATTTCTATGTATATACACATAATGTATAGATGCATGTTATTTATGTATGTGTGTATATGTACGCATACATTCACACAAGTGTGTAAGATATGTATACATACATATATATGTATGCCTATATACATATGCATGCACATATGTATGCATACAAATATATATGTACATATATATATATTTTCCAGGAATATGAGCAGAGTACCATAAGGACCAGCTCATCTAAGCCCCTCATATTAAAGAGGATGAAACTGAGACTCCTAGAGCTGAAGAGATTTGACAAAACAAATAGGCAAACCCCAGATTTGGAAGCATCTCTTCATTGTCCAATCTGATGAATAACTTTTCTCCATCATCCTTCTTGATGTCTGTGCAGCATTGGACCCTGGTGACTACCCTCTCCTCCTAGATGCTCCCTTCTCCGGGTTTTGTAACTGTTCTCTCAGCTCTGTTCACCCCTTAGTTTCTTCCTTATATCTCCATCCACAATGGTCTCCTTCCCAGTGAACTGTAGATATACCCCAAGGCTTTATCCTGGATGCTCTTGGATTTCTATATTCTTTCTGGGCAGTTTCATAAGATCACACATATTCAATGATCACTGCTGACTCCTAAATCTATATTTATAGGCCTTGTCCTCTCTCTCCTGAGCTCTAGTCCCACATATCACCAACTATCTATTGGACCTATTTGTAGGAGAGGCATCTGTTTTATACAGGAGAGCTGGGATGCTCAAATGAAGTTATGGTTGCAAAGTATTTTGCAAGCCTTAAAATACTATATAAATGCCAGTTGTTAATTTTAGTCTCCAGTCAGTGGTAGGCACTAAGATTAGGAAGGACAGGAAAAGGCTTCCTGTAGGAGGTGGCATTTTGTTGTGTGTTCGCTTCTTTGGAGAGGACCGATGATACTATGGTATCATCATCCTGGAGAAAATGAGAGGCCTCTGGAGTTTATGTGGGTCCAGTGCTGTAGGAATATCATTCTGGCAGCTATGTGGAGGATAGACAGTTCTTGACTTGTTTGTGAATTGTATTTAAGTGAGGCAGAGTTGGACAAACTCATCAAGCTTACTCTCTCTTTCTGAGTCATCAAAGTCCAGTGACAGGACAAAAGTTAGGATGACTGGTGACCCAGGATACAGTAGATGACCTTGCCACCTACGATGTCTGACCAAGCTCTAAGTGCTTCTAGCATCTGCTTCAGCTGCCTTCATGGCTGTTAGAACAATTGTTTTCAGTCACCCTTTCCTCTAGGGGTATTTTAACCAAGACTTGGAGAAAGTCAGGGAAGCCAGTAGATAAAGATGAGGAAGGAGAGCATTCTAGGTATGGGGGACAGCCAAGGAAAATACCCCAAGTCTTAAGAAGGAATGTCTTGTTCAAGGAAAAGAAAGAAGGCTAAGTGTCATTGGATCATAGAGCATATGAAGAAGAGGGCTATAAGATATATAAGTGGAGGGGACAGGTAAAAGGTAAAAAAATATGAAGTTAAGACTTGGCAGTAGATAGGAAATGGAGGATGAGAGAGAATAAGGATTTGAGGATGATGCCTGGATGGTTGGGTAGATGGTGGTACCCTTAACAGCAATAGGGAAGTGAGGAAGGGAAGGGGAAGGTTTTAGGGGAGAGATAATGAGCTCCCTTTTGGACATTTACTATGCTCGTTGTATAGTTTTTTTGATCCTGTTTGCTCTAATTTTTTACCTGGTTCTGTTTATTCTTATTCGCTTCATGTAAGTTTTACCAAATTTCCCTTAATTCTTTATGTCTATTATTTCATGAAGCTCAATAATGCCACTTCACATTCATAAACCACAGTTTATTTAGCCATTCCTCAACTAATGGATACCAATGCTGTTTCCATGTTTTTGCTGGTACAAAAATGCATCTATAAACATTTTTTGTCTCTGAAATTTTCCCCTCTGTCTTTGACATCCTTGTCAACTAGGATTATCACTGAGTCAAAGATTATGTACAATTTGGAACTAGCAAAATTCCAAAATGTTTTCTACAATGGTTGAATCAATTCACAGCTCCACCAATAGTGTGTTTATCTTCCTACATACAACCCCTTAAAAATTTACCAGTTTTGTCTTTGCCAATCTAATGGGGATGAGGTAAAACCATATTGTTTTGATTTTCATCTGTCTTATTTTTAGTTATTTAGAACATTCTTTCATATAGTTGACCAGCATGCTCTCTTAAAGAGTTATTTGGGAATAAGTGGAGGTTGTGATTTTTTACTCTTGGTAGCCTAACTAGTATGTGTCAGAGGAAGGACTTGAATTCAAGTCCTACTGATTCCATGCTCGCCTTTTAGTCAATGTACCACTAGGTAAAGCCCAAGAATAGAAGGTCATATTATATAGAGTATTTTAGAAGGGGGAAGGAGTAAAGAATGAGATTAGTTAAGAAAACCTTTCTTAGAAAGGGGCATCACAGATGAATATCATGTAAAATGGGGTGAGATTATTGTAGCTGTGTGGGCGGAGAGGAGTCTGTGCTGAGAGAAGACTGAAGGGAGGGAGAAAATATAATATCAATAAATATTTGTTAAGATCCTAATTTGTAGGGGCAGCTAGGTGGTGAAGTGGACAGAGCACTGGCCCTAGAGTCAGGAGGACCTGAGTTCAAATCTGACCTGATGTACTTGACACTTACTAGTTGTGTGACCCTGGGCAAGGGCACTTAACCTGATTTGCTAAGACCCTGTCTCCCTCTAAATTCTAATTTGTGCCAAGCACTGGGCTAGGCACGAGGGCTTACAAGTATAAAAAATGAAACAATCCTTACTTACAATGAGCTTACATGCTAATGGAGGAGACAAAAAGTACATACAGCAAACATGTAAGTAAATATAAGTGAAAAAAAGGCAAATAGGACATGTACACATATATAGTAGTTAAATGCAATGTAGTTTGGGAGGAAAGACCACACGTAAAAGATGATGTTTGATCCACATCTTAATAAAAAGAAGATTCCAAGAATTTTGGCTAAGGTTGAGTAATGAGTAATCTCTAAATTTGAGAGATTTTCTAGGAGAAGAGTGAAATCAAATTAGTGTGAATGAATAAACAATATGGTCCTAGTACTGATTTAAATCAGGAGAAAAAAATATATAACAGAATTTGGTGGAGAAAACCCAACCTAAACAATTTTAACCACAAGAGTGAGTAGATTAGATTCACTAATATAACAGAAGAGCAGAATAGCAGAATGGATAAGAAAACAAAATCCAACAATTTGTAGTATACAAGTTATTCAGCTAAAACATAAAGGCCAAATGTTGCGATGAGGGACTACGACAAAATTAATTATTCTTTGGACAATTCTAAAAAAGCATGACTTGCAATAATTATTTCAGGCATGGAATAGCAAATCCTGCCTCCGACACAAATGATGGTAAAATGCGATCATTTAGACAGAAAAAAAAAATTGCTGTTAAGAGAGACAAGCAGGAAAGTCACATTATGCTTAAAGGCATAGTTAAGAAAACAACTCAAATCACATGATTATATTAATAGATGTAGAAAATAGTCTCAATGAAATCCAGTATCCATTTATGTTTAAATTCTTTAAATGCATAGTCATGGAAGTATCCTTGTTTAATATGGTCAGAAACATATATCTAAAATCAAGAGCCAGTTTGCATTCTTTTCTATGAAGTAATAATAGAGTAATTGGCATTTGATGTTTTATTCTCCTTTGGTCTGGGCTAGTGGTTTCCTTCAGCATAAACAACTCTTTTTTTAAATTTTATTTAAATAAATTTATTTAACTTTTTACATTCATTTTAACAAGATTTTGGGTTCCAAAATTTTCTCCCCATTTGT